>JANAVB010010194.1:2382066-2724997 GCA_029216955.1 Iris pallida | reverse complement strand
AAAACATATCTTTAAAAAATTTTATTTAAAATATATTAAATTTATATTTAAACTACAGTGCTACTTTGTCCGCTGGGCAACGTGTCGTCCCTCATTGGAGGGGGGCGCAAAATTTGGACATGGACTTGATGGGTGCAGAGGGACAATGGAGAGTGACACGTCGGCGTACGGTCACCCTCTTGCACACAAAATAGGATTTTCCTTTAAACTATTTAATGTAATTTAAATTAATATAAAATATACGAAGAAGGAAAAAAAAAAAAAATTCCTTTTTTTTTAGCATTGTACGTGAACATGACTGATATGCAATAAAGGAAGCGTAGAGAGCTCATATGCAAAAGGAGACCTCCCAAAACCGTTTTGAATTCGAAACAACCAAAAAGTCACGTCACCGATCGGAATGACGGAAGTGCCCCCACCACCATCACGGATCTCAAGGACAAGACGGGAGGGACAGAACTGCTAGTCCCTTCTGACCCACGCCTGCAAGTGCTGCAACAGGCCGGTACCTTGCCTGCGACGTCGTTTCGACCTCTGACATACTTTTTCTGTACGCTTTCCTGAACAGTGAGGGTGTTTTCGTCATTTTAAGAAGGGGTCCAATTTTTGGAGTGTAGCGAGCGGGAAAGAGGGGGTGAGGATAGTAAGAGGTGGTACGGGGTGCATGCAACTTGCAAGTCGCACGCGGATTAGCCGGTGGTGTTGGCGGGAGAGGAGGGGCTGTCATATCATGACAAAGTTTGTTACTCTTTCTGTTTTTTTTTTTATTCATCATTGTTAGTGGCATGTCCTTCTCTCCTCCCGTGCATGCTACCAAATGATACTATTTAGCTTTTGTTTGAATTTATTTTATTTTCTTTCTTTTCATTAATTTTTCACTTGGGTCTCTCTCTCTCGTTTTCTTTATCTTTTTCTTTTCTTTCTTTTGGTTGTCACCAATGTCCATACAAAGAATTTTGAAGTGTACAAATTTTTTAGTACTTGAATTTTTTTTCATTCTCATCCTAAAAATATTGAATTATATAATATATTAGTGTTTAATAATAAAATTTAAGCCTATGTTCTTCAATCATAATATTTAAATATTAGTTTTACTTTTTTAATCTGAATTTTTGGGGAGCTCGACCTAATGTTCGAAACTTCGTAACGTTCGAACATTTTTTTGCACATTGCATTATATACTTTTTGGACCCACTGTCCTCCCAACTCCCACAATGAATGGAAGGAATAAGACGTTTCCGTGACTCAATCCACTGATATTTTGCCATCTAGCCAGAACTTTTAATGTCTCCCACTGCTGACTACAAGGGCCACAAAGGGTCACTGAATGAATTTCGTTAGTACCGCCAGGATGATCATCATTTATATTTGCTATTATTTATATTCTCGTCAAGATTATCAATATCATAATGTTTCTTGTCTTCTATACTGGCTAATACTTCCACATAACTTATCTTGTCTTGTTCATCAACTTGATTTTTTGAAAACTATTCATTTAAACTTAAAGCTCTATTAATAATCAATTTTTCAAGATTACAATTTTTGTAGTGATTCAATTGTTCGCCCTTTTTTGTCATTTTTCATACCCACTTTAATATATTTTTTTAAGGAACATATTTTATTAGCACAAAAATTACGTAATAAAATAAATAGTAAACAAATAATATAGAATCTAAATTGATTTTGTCCAATTAATGTTCTTAAAAAGAACGTATAATACTGCACAGGCCTGGATCATAAATTATATTAAGATTAATGGCTAGATAAAATAAATAAATTATCAATTATATAAACTAAATATGTTTAGAACAAACCTATAAAAAAAATTTAGAGAACATGGAATTGTAGAGGAGACTCGAAATAGAGATAGAAAGAGAATAAAAAACTAAATTATCTTTTTAATAAATAAATCAATTATTTAGCCTAATAAATAGGGACTATATACTCTACCTTAATGTTTAAGTTTTTATAGCCAGAGACGGTCTTGGTACATGGCAGACTGGATGACGGCCCAAGGCACCCAAATGAAAGTGAACACCAATATTGATTATCTATAATATAACTAGTATCATGTATTAACTTAACAAAAACAACATTATGGTGTGGTGTTATATTAATGTTATGCTTTTACTTTAAAGGTCCTTGGTCCAAATCTTAGGGTAATATTTTTTTGTTATATTTACACTTTTTATGTAGGGCTTACTTTTGGAAGTGGGTATGAAAAATGAGTTGACATAATTACTTCAAACGACTATTTATTTAATAAAAATGAATATATTTAAGAGGTCTTTGGTCCATTTATAGTTTAAACGTTTTGTTTACTTTCTAACAAAATATGAGTTGACATAATTAATTCTAACGACTATTTATTTAATAAAAATGAAAATATATTTAAGAGTTATTTGTATTTATTTTTCGCTCAAATTACTAATCCTATCTCCATTATCCCTCATTTTTATTTTAATGAGTGCTACCCCCTCTCCTTCCATTCATTTATAATTTGTTAATTGTATTATAGTTACCACAAAATATGCCTATATTTAAAATTGTGGTGGTGGGTGTGGGCGCGGTGGGGCCGGGTGGGGGTGGGGGTGTGGGAGGGTGGGGGTATAGAGGTTGGCGGCGGCATTAGGTGATGGCGGCATTCTCAGTCAAGCTTTGGTGGAAGCTGCACTCCCATGATGCTTTGGTGTTATTTTATCCGCTCTAAATATTGCTCCAGGTCGCATCTTTGTCAGGTGTGGCTACCTCTAGGCTTCGTAGGTTTGGCGACGGATTCTGGGCACTAGGATTTGGGGGAGCCTCACATATGCCTTTAGCTCGAAACGGACGAGTAGCTTTTTCTGGGATCATTGGCTTCCGCTCGGGAAGGTACGGTCGGCTGCCTCTTGCCAAGCACGATTTGTGCATCCGGGGTGTTTGGTCGACAGCGGTGCCTGGGATCTGCAGGCGGTCGGACGGGTGGTCTGGGAGGCCACCTGTCATGGCTGGCAAGCGCCGGGCTATCCATCTCCTCTCAGAGGGACACATGGGTTTGGAATGGCAGCGCCTCGGGGAGATTTTCGCTGAGCTCGACCTGGGAGCTCACACGGGTCAGGTTCCTGGTAGTGAACATGTTAGCCTATGTTTGTGAGTCATACATCTCTACTAATAAAGGGACTTCAAAACGGCTCCAAATTAAGTCATGTATATCATCAACCATTAATTTCAAAAACTGGAAAATAAAAGTTCAAAATTAACTACCGTTCCTATCTTCAGTGGATAACCGAACCCTCTCTACTTACGTAAAAAATTAAAAATCACTCGAGATTTAAATTAAAATTATGTTTCAACTAACTACATAAGATTATCTAATTAAATACATATCCAGAATTTTTAAAAGTAACCATAACAATCATATTAAAATATATTAAAATTATATTTAAAATATTCTATATAATTTAAATTTTTATATACTTCATTAATAATATCATTGATTCTTTTTGTTATCGAGAAGGAACAACAATGGTATTGAGAAGCATGAAAAGGAACAACAATGGCATCGAGAAGCAAGATGGAACCCCAAAATTTAAATTTAACCGAACCCTCTCTCCTCACGTAAAAAAAAATCATAACAATCATTGACTAGTTCCTTTTAAACGGTCTATTCTGGTTTGGAGGATCCTTCTTGACAAGCTGCCTACGGATAACGTCCAAGTTTTGGGGTTCCATCTTGCTTCTCGATGCCATTGTTGTTCCTTTTCGCGTTCTGAATCGGGCTTCCACTTATTCGCGGAGGGAGAGGTTGCGACGGGTAAATGACGCTTCTTCCATCGGGCCTACAAGGTGGGTGAGGGTCGTGGAGGATTACTTGCATCGCCTGGGCGCATGGTGGAAGCCTGGTTCGAAGAAAGAGCATCTCATAATGGTGGGTGTGGTGCGCTGGATTTTATGGGAAAACATAAACAAGTGACGTTATGAAGACAAGCAGTTTATCTTGGAACAAATCATCGTGGAGGCGAAAAGGCAAACTGGGAAGGTTTCTGACACTTAGTCGGGATCAAGTGGGGTGGGGCAGCCTTAGACTGTAGATGGATTTTGGGTTCGATGTGGGCTTGGGATGGTTAAAGGTTTTGTAGCATCCCAGGTTGCATTTTGTATATCGAGCTGGCGTCCCAGCGTTTTGATTTCTTATATACCAACTCCTTTTCACAGGGCAATGATGAGTCTGGCATGTGCGATGCGAAAAATCGACAACGTCGGAGGACTGACGAAAAATGACAACGATCTGACCTGATGCAGGCCAGAATGGGACGCTCGTACATGAAAACTCAACGGCGCCTAAGACACCGCGGACGGTCGAGGACCGACACCATTCTACCACGGGTATAAACGACGGCCGACCACGCGACCCGTCATGCGGCGCCGTAAGGACGTCGAGAAGACATCGTAAGAACGTCGTGCGCATAGAACGTGGGTGGACGGCATCGGCTGTCGTAGGCATCGTGAAAACGTCGGAGGCGCCTTCGGCATCGTGGGCAAAGCGAGGCATTGAGTTGCGGGCGTTGTTGAAGACGTCACGGCTGTCTCGTGGAGCTCTGGAGCGTGAGGAGTGCATGTGAGACGATGATGACAAAGCCAGTGCGGACAGATCCGCATGAAGAATCCGAAATGATATGACGACCGGCTAAAAATCGTGTGTGGGAAAACACACTATTTTAACTGAACCCGCACGGCTGGATACAAAATTAAAAAAATAACTCATTTTCACGAATATATATAATATATATAATTTATTTAATTATCTTGGGATTCCTATTAGCTTTCGGCCATGCCCAGGGCCGGCCCTGGGTGGTCCTAGTGTCACCCCCAGTTTCCAGAAACAGGATATTTTTGTCATTTTTTATTTTAGAATATTTTTGAAATTATTTATTTATTTATAATATATTTTGGGGTTATTTGAGTCGGGTTCGAATTTCAGCTCAATCCGACTTGAAACGGGGACCCGGGGTAGTTTTGACTTAGTGGACCCATCCATTAGTTAGCTATGGCCCACATGATATTTATTCTAGTTAGTAGTTAGTCTAATTATTATGGATAAGGTTTGGTTAGATTAGAGACTTAAAACTAGACTAAACTAGCCCCCGGCTTAACCTTTCCCAATATATTAATAAATCGGCTAGTGGGGAGTATTTTAGACATTTTCAAATAGGACAAAATAGCCCATATGGTCGGCCACCTCTAGAGGGGATAAGGGATGAGTCATCATCATCTTCCATTTCATTTTATCCATTCCTTTCTCTCTCATGTTCTTCCCCAAATTTTTAGAGAGCAAATCCATTGATTTCTCCACCAAATCAACCTCTTCTTCCACCAAATCTTCTTCTTTTCTCCTCTACTCCATAGTTAGAGGGTGCTAGCCAAGTTTGGGAGGAATCGGAGCTCGTTCGTGTCCTTTTGGAATCTCTACGTGTCGGTGTCGAGTCGGAAGGCCTTTTCCTTTGAATCTCTCTCCCGGAAGGTATAATCTCTCCTCTAAATCACCCCAACATGCAT
Source organism: Iris pallida (assembly GCA_029216955.1). Lineage (NCBI taxonomy): Eukaryota > Viridiplantae > Streptophyta > Magnoliopsida > Asparagales > Iridaceae > Iris > Iris pallida. The sequence goes on along the minus strand of JANAVB010010194.1, from coordinate 2,719,462 downwards.
ATAGGTTGATTTTTGACCCATAGGAATAACCTCCATGGTTGTGTCTCCATTTGTGTCCATTTCGTGTCCTTTTGGAGACTTTTAGGAGTGTCCTATGTGTAGGTTTGTGTCCTAGTGGAAAAATTCCTATTTGGACACATGTAGATTTATTTGTATATTGATTTGATGTTGTTCTAATATTTATTCCAGATTTTTTATGTGTTTAGGATTGTGTTTTCCTAAGTATCATATTGTGTCATATTATCTAATATCTATGTATATATATGTGGCTTATATATATATATTTATATATATATATATATATATATATATATATATATATATATATATATATATATATATTAGAACAACATCAAATCAATATAATATATATATATATATATATATATATATATATATATATATATATATATATATATATATATGGCTTATATATATATAAGTATATATATTATGATTGTGAATGTGTGGATTGGTGTTCATGAATGGGGTGAGGATTTTCGGCCAAGAGGGGTATTGGATAGGTGTGTGTGTGTGTGTGTGTGTGTTTGTGCTAGCTAAGAGTATGGGTGTGTGGTGTTTGAGTAAAGGGTTGTGAGGAAATAGAGGAGAGATTGAGTGTGGTGTAGTGGTGTTTAAGTGGGAGAGTTAGTGTGTGTGTTTGTGTTAGTTTAGAGAGTGGTTTGTGAGTGTTTGGAGGGGGGAACCACTGCCCATAGCAGCAGCTATGGACTGTCAATGTGCTGTCCCCATATGACCACAAAACAGTCCTGTCTTTGCCCATATTCCAGACCATTGGTTGCCCCATATCAGCCCCTTATATGGCTGTCCCTTGGACGGTCCAAAATAGCCCAGATTTTCCCCTTAGATGGCTGTCCATTTCATCCAAAATCAGTCCAACAGTCCACCCAAATTCAGTCCAGATTTTCCCCTCATTTGGCTGTCCCTTTGCTCCTAAACAACCAGTCCAAAACCACTTCAATTTAGCCCATTCACCACTCTATATGCAGTCCACATTTGCTTCACAAATTAGTCCAGTTTTGGCCACACTGCTGTCCCATAGAACCCCCCTAAACTCAGTACAAAACAGTCCTAAAAACATGCCCATACCAGTCCACAAATTTCAATCCATGTTAGGCTCATTGTTGGCTGTCTAATATAGCCTATATGTCAGTCCATAGTCCAGTCCATATACACCCATTTCAGTACCCATATTCCTGTCATGTACACCCTTCACATTAGCCCCTAGATAGCTACATGGCTGTGCCAAATATCAGTCCACCACACTCCAAATCAGTCCATATATTAGCCTATGTGTGTGTGTAGTTGTGAGGTATAGTGTGTGTGTGAGAGAGCCTACAAATGAGTATAGCTAGTAGCCTATAGGATAGCCTATATCTAAACTAGTAGGAAAACCTATAGGAGGGCCTATGAGTGTGGTATATGTGAGAAATATATGTGAGTGAGTGAGTGTATTATGTGAGAGTGAGTGATGTGAGGATATATGATATAGGTAAGGTAATAGGGTAAACCAATACACATGTATCCTAACATAGCTTAGATACCTAGGATACCCATAGTTCTTGGTAGGAAAAACCTTAGATAGGTTGGTATCTAGCTACCCTAAGGAGCCTAGGCTAGTATCTTGGGTATTAGCGGGGTTTCCTTAGGATTGGACAAGGTATCGGAATTTACCTTGGTAGGGTAATGTGAGTTTTACCTAGGAATAGGGTATTGAGTTTGGAGTCTAGGATAGGGTTAGAACTTGATTTTCTTGGTTGGTAATGATCAAATATGGTGCTCATAGACTAGTTTTGACGTCGGTTGACCTTTTTGACCAAAAGTCAACAAAAGTCAACCGAGAGTCAAACTTAGCCTTTAAGCGACCCGATTTGACCGAAACCAAACCAGAGTTGACCAGTTGACTGAAAATTAACTGTTAGTCAACATTTGACTTGTTTGACCTAGGGTTGACCCAGGATTGACTCAGTGTTGACCAAAGTTGACCAAAGTTGACTTTTTGACCAAAAGTCAACTGTAAGTCAACCCTTGAACCAGATTGATCTAGTTTGACTTAGATTCACTCCCAGTGACCTGGTATGACCTAGTATGAACCAGTATGACCTAGTATGACTCAGCTTGACCTAGATTGACCTAGTTTTGACTTAGACTTGCATTCATGACTTAAATTAGTTTCTTTTATCAGTATAAAGCCCTGTTTGACTCATAGTATCTTATTTTAGGTCTGTGATTACTCTGAGCGTCTGTTCACCTTATCAGCTCTGGACCACAGGCGAGTACATTCACTGATAGTTTTCATTGTCTTGATATCTACTATATCCGATTCAGTTGTAGTGTCTTACATGATTCCCGACACGATGGTTCACGGACTAGTATACGTTGGATCCTGTCATGAGATGTCATTCCCAGATTTTCCTTGGTATGTTGGTATGTGATATCCATGTTCATGTACTTATATAGACATCGATTTGGGAGTGGGCTGATCACCTGCTTTCGAATCCGGGTCATGATGTGCCATGTCCGGATCTATGATACTATTCGGAGATGGGAGAATTATTAGGGGTTATATGATCAAAGCCTCCCTGTCACTATTTTGCTAGCGCCACCCTCACCTCACGTAGGGTGTAGCAGATACCCTATGCCAGGTTATCCAGGTTGGCCGGTATGACTCTCCGTTGAGGTTACCGCGGATTGCCGGGCCAAGTGGATAACCCAACCAAGACTCCCTAGCCGATCACATATCGCTCTAATAATTCAAATCACATTTTACATTTATTGTCGTATCTTATATTCTAGTTCAGCTTTACTTTCTGTACTTCTCACCATGCTATGATTCCATTACTCACATGCTCTACCTGCTTTTATACTGTACTATGATTTGAGACTAAGTTCTATTTGAAAGAAGGGTTACAACCCCGGTCCTTGTTTGGTTCAAGGGTTGTAACTCGGTTTTCAAATGGTTCCCAAGTCGCCTATATCTTTGTCTTGTATTTCATTATACTGTCTCTTATAGTATTTGTCAATTCATATGGAACTGTTGTTGGTGTTTGTACTTGCTCATTTTCCAGACAGGATACCGTTGATATATTACAGATGACTCTGAGGCTGATTGCCCGACCTACTATAGGGTCGAGTCTGATGGAATAGACTTAGACAGTGGCTTGTTGGTAGAGCCACTAGACTTTGCTCACCCTGAGTAGTATAGTTAGTTAGGTTTGCCTGGCCTGCGAGCCAGCTAGCACTTTCTGTTTGTAGTACCTTATACATATTTTTCTGTGACTCTGGATGTTGTGTATAGCTCTGACTTGTAGATCTTGGACTTATTTCCTGCATTATCTATCGTATTTTTCCTTTCCGCGCTATCTACCTTAGTTTGACATATGTGATTGAGACTGTATTGCTATGTCACCTCCATTCGGAGAGTATATACTGTACAGGTACATTTATCTATTTTAGTCGTAGTATTTACAGACCCTATATACAGCGTTCTACCGTCGATACTGCGGCGTAGGCTGGATGTAACCACGTACTCGTGCCCCTCTTCAGGGTGCGGGTCGTGACACCTAGCTCGCCCATGTCCAGTACCGACCTGGATGCTACCACTATTGTATATTTTATACGAGTGTTTTATTCACACTTCCGACAATATAATTTATTTACTGAAAGGCCTCGTTTAGTTCACGGAATGGAAGGAAAATAAAATCAATTTCTTGGCATTTTTTTTGAAAAAATAAGATTATTATTGATTTTTTCGATGTTTGTGAATGCCAAGGAATTTGAAAAGGAAAGTGAATACTTAAATGTAGAAAAGTGATTCCTTGTTTGGATGGATGGAATTATTTTTTTCCTAATTTTTCTTCCATTGGAAATCACTTTCCTTTCCTTCTCAATTTCTTTGTCACCCAAACATAAAAAAGTAATTAATTTTCTTTCCCAATCCAGAGATTTTGCGAACCAAACGAGGCCAAAGTAAAATTGTATCTCAAAAGCAAGTACTAGTGTTTAAATCTAAATAAACCCCAACTAATTGTGCATGTACATCAATGAAAGAACGAAAAATAAATTATAGTGAAATATTCATAGTTTAACAAAAAATAAAAAAATAAAAATTAGGACAAACGTTTAGTGTACAAATTTGGGTGGATTATTTTGATAAACTTATTGGGTTTTGGTCTTTTACAAAGTGAATTTTAGTCCCACATCGGCTAGACCAAAGGAGTTTTATCTCTATATATTAGCTTTGCTAGTTTAGAGATGCACATGTGGTGTAGAGGTGCACATGGGTGTGTCATGTGGGGTTATTTTTCTAAGGAAAAAAAGGCTAAATCAACAATTGAAAGCATTCATGCTTTTTGCTCTTGGGAAATCTATTTCTATGGGAGCTAAGCCCCGTAGGGGCTTAGCGACTCGGACTCGGACTCGAACTCGGGCTCATGGGCTCATGAGGCATAATGTGGCATTTTGTTGGCGCACTTTGCACTTTTTTAGAAGTACTACGATCGATTGTTGTGGATTACGAAATCTTTTTAGATTCTCGTAATTCAGAATCACCTTCCTTGAAGTGTTGATTTGAAACATTGTTTTTACAATCGTTTCATATTCTCAGTTTTTCATCGAAAAATTGTGCCCCGGCACTAACAATCTCAAAGCTTTATTACTACGATGGAAAACGTTAATGCTTCACTCCTCAATACTGACTTTTGTAAGTTAGAAAAGTTTGATGGAGAGCATTATCAAGTCTGGAAGAGGAAGGTTTATCTCACTCTTCAACTCAGAGACGTTGATCACGTGCTTATTGAAGAGGAACCTACCGTTCCAGATACTGGGTCTGCTGCCGCAATCACTGCAGCTACTAAACTTCAGGCCAAGTAGAGAAGGGAAAATAGCATTTGCAGGCTGCTTATCCTGAATGCTATGGAGGATTCTCTAGCAGAATCTTACAGTAAAAAACCAATTGCCAGAGATATATGGGAATCTCTAGAGAAACTGTATGAAGAAGACAAAAACAGGAGCAAGATATTTGTGGTTGAAAAATATCACAAATGGCTCTTTGAGGACGAGAAGTCCATGTTGTCGCAGGTAAAGGAATTTCTAAAAACTGCGACAAAAGTTGGAAGACGAGGCGATGCCCCTCCCCGACAAGTTTATTGTTGGAGGGATTGTCTCAAAGCTCCCCGCTGGGTGGAGTAAGTTCTATGCAAACATGCATAAGAAGAAGCTTGAGATCAGCCTTGAAGATCTCTTGCAGAAAATCTATGTTGAGGACCAGATGCGGGCTCAACTGAAGGTGGACGCACTGTCCAAGCAATTGGCTAACGCCAATCTGGTTCATACCAAAGAAAAAAAGGGGAAAGCAGGCGACTTCCACAGCAAGAGGAAGGACCCTAACAATCTGAATGTGAAGGAGACTTCCTTCAAGCGAAAGAAGGTAAAGTCTCAGATGCCTTGTTTCAAGTATGGCAAGAAGGGCCACTTCAAGAATGAATGCAAAGCAAAGACCAAGCAATCAGAGCAAGGAGAGCCTAGTAAGGTATCTATGATCACTGACGTTGTTACTATGATTACACAGGTTGATGCGGTAAGGAATGACTCTGACTGGTGGGTAGACACTGGAGCCTCCTGCCATGTCTGCTCCAGTAAGGAGTGGTTCACCACCTACACACCTACTTCTGAAGTGGTTATGATGGCGAACCAGGCACAAGCTGAAGTGCTCGGGATCGGGACGGTGGTGTTGAAGCTGACTTCGGGGAAGTCTCTGACGCTTCAAGGCGTGAAGCACGCACCTGCTATCGCCAAGAACCTGATCTCAGGAGGCCTACTCTGCAACGCATGCCTCAGGATGGACATCAATGCTGGCCAGATGGTGATGTCTATCAAGGAAACATATTTCGGAAAAGCTTTTTATACCGAAGGAATGTTCAAAATTCAGCTTGTAAATCAGTCCAATGTAATTAATGTGATTAATAAAATCACTCCTTCTGCTTATACTCTTGAGTTGTGGCATAATAGGCTAGGACATGTTCATTGTAAACGAATAAACAGAATGTCTAGTCTAGGACTAATCTCCAAGTGTGGGGGTAAGATAGAGAAATGTGAAGTTTGTGCTCAAACAAAGATCACAAGAAAACCCTTTCCTCGGGTTAATCGAAGTACAGATCTTCTGGAGTTGGTACACTCCGATATCTGTGACTTCAAACAGTTCTCTACAAAGGCCGGGATGAATTATTTCATAACCTTCATCGATGACTTCTCAAAGTATGCGTTCGTCTACTTGCTGAAGGCTAAAGACGAAGAATTCGAGAAGTTCAAGGAGTTCAGAGCCGAAGCTGAGCGGCAGACTGGACAACAACTCAAAAGAATAAGAAGTGATCGAGGTGGGGAGTACAGGTCTCATGAATTTGCATCGTTTTATGAAGAACATAGAATTGTCAATGATACTACGGCTCCGTACTCTCCTCAATCAAACGGAGTAGCAGAGAGGAAGAACAGAACGTTAACAGAAATGATTAACTCAATATTGTTGACTGCTGGTCTTCCTAAGTGCTACTAGAAAGAAGCTGCATTGACGACCACTTTTATTCTAAATAGAGTGCCTCATGCAACTTCAGATGTTACTTCTCATGAACTCTGGTTCAAGGTCAGACCTAACTTGAATGTCATTCGAGTGTGGGAGTGTCTGGCATATGTCAAGCTTCCAGATCTGAAGATTCAGAAGCTTGGGACAAGGACTACTAAGACGATCTTCTTGGGGTATGCCGAGAAGAGTGATGATCGGAGATTTTTTTGATATTGAGTCAAATCATATCATTGAATCTCGCGACGCAGAATATTTTGAAGACAAATTTGCAAGGCACAAGAATATTGTTCTTGCGGATGTACCGGAGAACAATGAGGGTGCGCAGAAAACTGAAGTCTTCAATAAAGATGTGGTCCAAGAAGATGTTGTTGTTGAAACAACGATTAAACCAAAACAAGCTGAGCCGTCAGGTAAGCATATGAGGAGGCCGAAGGACTTCGGAAGTGACTTTATCACCTATCATGTGGAAGCAGATCCGCTTACCTATGATGAGGTGATGAAGACCAGAGACGCAGTTTTCTGGAAGGAGGCGATTGACAATAAAATTGATTCCATCACCTCAAATAACACTTGGGTGTTGGTTGATCTTCCTGAAGGAGCGAAACCCATCGGATGCAAATGGATCTTCAAAAAAAAGATGAAAGCAGACGGAACTATTGACAAGTTCAAGGCTAGGTTGGTAGCCAAGGGGTTTTCTCAGAAGCAGGAGATTGACTACTTTGACACGTATGCTCCAGTAGCCCGGATGACCACCATCAGAATGTTGATTGCTCTTGCAGCAATACATAAGATGGTGATACATCAGATAGATGTGAAAACGGCTTTTCTAAATGGCGAGCTGACCGAAGAGATATACATGCAACAGCCAGAGGGATTTGTTGTCAATTGAAGACAAAGTATGCAGTTGGTGAAATCTTTGTACGGTCTTAAACAGGCTCCCAAGATGTGGCATGAGAAATTTGACAAGGTTATAAGGTCAAATGGCTACATGGTCAGCGAGACGGACAAGTATGCTTACACGAAGTTCGCTGATGGAAGAGGTGTGATCGTTTGTCTGTATGTGGACGACATGCTTATCCTAGGTACGGATATGAGCTGTGTCACGGAGACAAAGCGGTTCATCTCGAGCAAGTTTAGTATGAAGGACTTGGGGGAAGCCGATATGATCATAGGGATCAAGATCATTCGGACAGACACTGGACTAGCGCTGTCACAGTCTCATTATATTGAGAAAATGATCACTCGTTATGGGTATCGGGATCTTTTGGGATCGATACGACGTACAGGTGTGATCTGAAGCTGAAGTCTAATTCAGGGGAAAGTGTCAGGCAGATGGAGTATGCAAGCGTAATCGGAAGCTTGATGTATGCTACTACTGCCACAAGGCCTGACATAGCTTTCGTCGTGGGAAAGCTGAGTCGTTTCACGAGCAACCCAGGTGCTGAACACTGGAAAGCTGTGAAACGGGTTATGAGATATCTCAAGAAGACTCAGACATATGTACTGTACTACAACGGAGATCTACCGGTAGTGGAAGGCTTCAGTGATGCCAGCTGGTGCTCAGAGGTAGAGAGCGAGAGGTCCATAGGTGGATTCATTTTCATAATGGGTGGAGCTGCTATATCGTGGAAGTCGAAGAAGCAGACTATGCACTCGCGGTCATCCATGGAATCTGAGTTCTTTGCACTTGATACCGCAACCGAGGAAGCAGAATGGCTTCGGGAGCTCATGTATAATCTTCCAGTGGTTGGGGCGCAAATACCGGCGATACCGATATACTGCGACAACTAGGCGACTACGGCAGTGGCATCAAATGACCTCTTCAACGGAAAGAAGAGGATTATGCGGTTGAAGCACAAGGCAGTGCACGATCTTATTAAGAGAGGTGTAATTGCAGTGATTGATGTTCGGAGTCAGGAAAATCTGGCGGATCCGTTCACCAAGGGCCTCAAGTGCCAGCTGGTCGATGACACAGCTTGTAAAATGGGCTTGAAGGTATTCTGATATTGTATTATTGTATTCCTACCATAAAGTTTTATGCTAATAGTTCAAAGAGAAATCTACTAGGCATCTAGCTTTTGGTTCAAGGGAGGACCACTAATCGGAAGAATATCAGGAACGGTGGGTACATATTCTATTGGGCATGGAGAGGTTACGGACTTATAACCACTGTTGTCTACTGTTGTTTTCTACGGAAAATGGATCCCGTGGGAAGGTTGGCTTAATTGCCTTAATGAGTTCTCAAGCAGAGTGAATGTCTGGTGTGCTTTACAGGAAGCACGGTTAGAGCAGCACTACAAGGAGTGAAACTCCATGCTACAGTGGGGTGACTCCACAATGAGGTTCCTATATGTGGGGTGCTGCCCAGGAATAGGATAAAGCCTCGGCTTTGCAGGCCAAGTCACAGCGGCGTAGCACCGCAAATAGGTAGTTAGCCTAATGCTGTATGTTAAAAATAAAGAGGGGTGTAGTCAGCACTACAAAGAGGAGGAGTTCCTCATGTTACAGTGGCACGACACCATGATGAGGTTTCCGGTTAGGGATAAAGCCTCCGCCTTGCAAGCCATGTCGTTACGGCGTAACACCGCAAGGAAGCCTAAGGCTTCATGCTGGGAAGTTTAGCACTACAAAGAGGCGGTTGTCTCATGCTACAGTAGTATGACACTACGATGAGGTTCCCGGTTGTAAGCCCATGTTTTTTAAAATTTTATTTAATTAGTATTTATTAATTATTAGTATCAAATTTAGCCTTAAAATAATTATTTAGATTTTTAGAAATTTTTTTAGAATTTTTAATGATTTTTAAATGAGTTTTAAAATACAAAAATATTATTTTGTAATTTTCTAAAATATTTTAATACCATTCTGTAAATTTTATAATTATTTTTATATCAGTATGTAATTTATTTAATTATTAATATATCAGTTTGCAATTATTAAAATATTTTAAACTATAGAATACAAATTCTTATTTGCATTTAGACTCTGATAGGGCCTTCTTGTAAATTCCTAAACTATGGGGGCCTAATTGCTAACCTACCCAACCCCCCCCCCCCCCCCACGACCACACTCTCTCCTCTCACCACTCCCTGCCCCGACTGCCCGACGACCACCGCCCACCTTTCCCCCACCATTTCCGGCTGCCCCCGACCGACTCGACCCTCTATTTAAACCCCCCCTTCGACCCCCAGACAAAACCCTAGCTCTACCCACCACCACGACCACCGTAGCCTTTCGTCTCCGGCGAAAACCCTAGTCCTAAACCCTAACTCCCGGCCACCCCACAGCGCCACCTCCCTAACTACTCTCACAGCCCCCAACCACCGTCGACGAGCTCGCCACGCTGAGACGCGACGATCGCCACCACTCCGCCGCGAAGACAACGCCTCCGCCGCCGTCCAGCCCCTTCGAAACTTCTCTAGCAAATCGGACACGTGAGTAGCGGTGTCAAAAACGTGTCGTACGTGTCTCGTGTTTGGCGTATGTTGTTCACCGTGTCCTGACGAACACGAAGGTAGGACTGGACACGAGATTCATGGCCCGTACGTGTCGTGCTTAGCACGGACACGTAGATTCCTGTGTCCCTAACTGTCCGGACACAGGATCGATTTTATTATTTTTTTTATATGTTAATTAACCTAAACCTAAATAAATCTAACCTAACCCTAATCCTAACACAACCCTCGGGCTGACCCCTGGCCAGCCCGACCCGACTTAACCCCTCCCCCCCCCCGCGTGCTCTCTGGCTCGAGTTCGAGCCCCCCTTGCTGTTGTATTTATTTCTTTTTCTTTTCCTTTTTTTTTCTGTTTTCTGTATATATATATATATATATATATATATATATATATATATATGGGAGCGGATCGGGAGCCCCGCCCGCGGAGCCCCGCCGAAGCCCCGCCCCCCCTTAGCCGTTGGATCGCGGGGGGCGCGGCCCCACGCGGGCCCCACGCGATCCGACGTTGCGGGGGGGGGGGCTTCGGCGGGGCTCCGCGGGCGGGCCTTTGATCCGCTTCCTATATATATATATATATATATATATATATATAATATATATATATATATATATTATATATATATATATATATATATATATATATACTGTATATTGGCAGTATTTTATATATGTATATATATTTTTATAGTTAGTAAATTTTTATATATATTTATATATATTTGTATTTATATACATATATGTATATATGTATATACTTTCATGTGTATTTATATTATTATATTAAATATATATATGTATACAATATTTATATATGTATATACTTTATAATTAAGTTTTCTTATATATATATATATATATGTATTTTAACATATGTATGTATATTCATTTTGTATAATTCTACCTTATTAAAATATTAATATCTATTTTGCACTTTTACCAAATTATATTTTAGTGTATTTAATTTACTGCAACCATTTGGTGTCCAAGCCTAGCATGGATTTTTGGGCCCAAATGTGTTTTCACACATTCAAGACCTGTACAAGTCATATTAGACTTGATTCATGGCCTTGGGTCCTGTATTTGAACTTTGGTTCAAATTATATACATGGACAAAATACGCAGATAATTAATTATTTAATTTCGATTGTGTGCAATGCTGTTTATGATTTTCTAAAAATACTTAAAGTACTGTTAAAATTCTGGGAAAATAGTATTTAGATACTATGTTAATTTAGCTAATTTAGTATAATTTTTATAGTATTTAATTTACAGTTTTGCCACTATTTTGGCATATGAAACCAAAAACTCTTTTTCTGTATACTTAGGAAAACTGATTTTTATAAATACTTGTACTGGTTAATAAATTTCAGAAAAATTATAATAAATTTCTATAATTAACAAGGATCATTTTGGTACTTTGTTTTATATAAAATTAAGCCTTTTGTCTATCTCAAAAATTGTTAGAACACAATGGTCATTTGGTTTATTATTGGTTAATTACGACTTGTAACTTTTTGTGTTATTTTGAGTTTTAGCCGTATTGAACCTCATCCCTCACTAGTGTAAAGACCCTAGAAAGTTAGTTAAAGTAGTGTATCACCCCACATTGGTCTCCTATGCTAAAGTCATCATTTTGGCTAGGTGCCCAGTCACAAGTCGTGTTGCACCAATTAGTGTCTTAGCATTTTAGCTTAGTGTAAAAACTAAGTTTATGTATTTATTTCTACAGTGACGAGTTACCAGACATCTATAGTACTTTTATCGCAGCTTGCTTTGCTTTGCTTTGCTAGAGGCAAGTACTTTCTATAAACTTTACATACTGTTACATAAAAGAACTGCTAATCCAACCATGTTAAATGATGATCCTTGGGGTAGCAAGTTAAAATATCACATGTTGTACTTTCCATTACTACCATGCTTAGAACAGTCTTTATGTATCTCTCACATGATTAGAATATGGATTATGGGGAAACTGTTAGTAGCGTACGTGATCATGCCCCCTTACTCATACGTACGTACCGAACAAGGTTGACATTTTATATGTATACCTTGTCGTAGGCGCACCAGCTGTATTTGTACGTATGTACATCTATCGCTTGTTTTACTTGTACGGAAGTATATTTTATATACTTGTACCACAGTACATTTTATACCTATTGACGATCACGTACTTGCTACAGTTTTAAACATTACATATACATCTGTCTCTATGACATATGTGTCCTTGCCATGATAGATTGTGTGATGCCATATTTCCAGTTATTTCCTCTTATGTTCATTTCCATGTTTCATATGCTAGTTTGCTAGATTCGGTACTTGCTCCCGTCCTGACAGGATAACGTTGTAGGTGTCCTTACTGAGGAGGAGTTACTCTGCGACACATATTATGGAGTTACTGCCGAGGACCCGGCTTTGCTTTACGAGGATGTTCCTGCAGGAAACCTCGCCTAGTTATTTTTTTGCTTTAGACTTTTGAGTATAGTCATGTATTAGACTACGTATTTTGTAACTGGACATGTATCCAGTTTTATATTTCAGACTTGTACTTGGACATTTTACTATATGAGACGACTTTTGTGTTTGGAGTATTTCTGACTTTTATTCACTTATAGAACTGTTAGCACATTTAGTTTTTCCTGTTGTCTTTAGAACAGCTTACTACGTTTTATCTCAAGCGTAGGCTGGACATGACTCGGCCCGGCCCAACAATTTGGGTAGCGGGTCGTGACATGTTTTTAGTGGTGGCCCATGCAGGTCCTGACTAAATTGTTTGGTTACGTTATTGTACCAAGCATGCCTGCAATTAGGAACTTAAGGTAATTAGACAACATTAGGAATGACGCTTAGAACACCTAGAGGAATGCTAGGATTGCAACATAGGAAAATATCACATGCTTGCTATTATAATTAGATTTTCTTGCCTATGATTGCTTACTTTAAACAAGTCCTTATAAGTCCTTTTTATTGTAATTAGATGGTGCTTACTCGTTCATCCCAGTATGTTACACCTGAGAATGGCGCACTCTATATCCAGTCAGCTGACCAGTTGACTGATACACCCCCACCTCCACCTACCACATTCCCCCACTCCACAGATCCACAAACCCAGATGCCTCCACCACCTTCCACATCCCAGGCCCAGCAGGACCCAATACTTCCACCACCCCCTATCACCATACCTACCCAGGCTTCCGTCACACTCGACGGGAACCAACTGCTCACTATAATCCAGGGGTTCCTAACAACCCATCAGGAGCAGACTGCCCTACTCCACCAGAGCATGGAATGTTTGAGGAACGTACCGTGGTCCCACCACCTGTAGAGCCACGCAGAGAACGGAGACGATCAAGGACTTCATGGGTTTGAACCCCAAGGAGTTCTCAGGGACTGAGGGTATAGTAGTAGCAGATGACTGGCTAGATTCAGTAGAGGAAGATCCTTGGAGTTAGGATGCCGGGTGACCTCCAGGTCGAGGCAGCGGGATTTCTGCTGATAGACTTGGCAGGAGTCTGGTTCCGGAATAAGCCATTGTTTGCGAGAGGGAGAGCCACTTGGGATCAGTTCAAGACCCAGTTCAAGAAAAAATTCTTCTCGACCACTGCTAGAGTAGACATGGGGCTACGATTCTAGAACATCCAGCAGGGGAACCGTTCTGTTTATGAGTATGCGGCAGAGTTTAGTCGCCTGAGCCGTTTCGCTCCTAGTCTGGTTGCAGATCCAGAGGAGATGACCCGTAGGTTTTGCCATGGTCTAGTTCCAGACATTGGCATTCTTATAGTGGCGAACGGTACGACTGACTACTATCAGAGCCTAGAGTTGGCCCGGAGCATCGAGGAGCGTCTTCTGTCTAGTAAGAGGCCGGCTTCTGTACATCATGAGGGACCGTCCAAGCGGTAGGCTTTCCAGCAGATGTCACGACCCGCACCCACCGTGAGGGTACAAGTACGTAACAGCGCCCAGCCTACGCCGCAGTGTCGACGGTAGAACGCTTCTAGGTCATGAACTATAACTAACATAATATGAATACTCTCCATAAGGAGGCCAACACAGAGGTATAACTCAATCACAATCTAAAGATAGAAATGGTACGATGAAATAGGTAAGGAAATCCTCAGCTGAGGTACAACAGAAATAAAATACAAGTCTCAACATCTCTACAATATACAACTCTGAAACAATGACAAAAGCTAAACATGAAAGGAAATAGTCCAAGCTATCTACACTATACAAGGTAACATCCTGAGCAGCTGCCTGAACCTCCCCAGGGGTCCAGGTCGCGAGTGTCATCTAGGCAAGCTCCAAGTAAGGGGTGCAGGGTTCCTCATCATCCTCTGTAAAATTTTCAACAGGTCCAATCAGGACGGGAGCGAGCACAGTACATCTCATGCAGTTCATATCATGGCAGGAAATATAAAGCAGGCAATAGAATAAAATACATGAAACGCTGTAAGAAGATGTACATGAAAACAGGAGAGATATTTGATAACTGGAAATATATATATGATAAGTAAGAACTGTAAGTGACTAGTGATTTAGAGTACGAGATGGCATGTAATTGGCTTAGGTTGTACATGATGTACATGAGTGAACATGTAGGACATCAGCCAATAAGGCTGTGTTGTACATGAAAAGTAACAGAGTGAACATGATGGGTAAATCACATGACCATTATACTCACCCCTACCCACAATCAATACACAAGGATCTATTCGAGTTACGTTACGGACATGATGTTTTGGTTATACAAGAAACACATGAGCAAACATGAGCGTACATGAAAGAACATGAGAGTACATGAACGTACATGTAAGAACATGAGAGAACATGAGTGTACATGAATAACGCAGAAGCAAGGAATACATGATGTACATGAAACACATGTCATAAAGTATCCGATGCGCCCGCTAAGGGGGATAACATCCCAAGAAGAGATCCATATAGCTACCAATGCCGTGATGATAACGTGACAGTATCAAGTAAAAGTAATCTAGAGCGAGAATATAAGTCGTGACAAGTATGAAACGATCAGAGAATGTACTCGCCTCGTATCTGAATGTCTGAAGTAAATGTACTGTCCGAGATGAGGTACCTGACTCCTAGTTAGAGCAACACAAGTCAAGATGTATACAGAGGGTGATATATGAAATGTACAATGTATCTTGCATGCTGTCTAGGTCAAACTAGACCAAAGTCAACTCTCGGTCAACTCTAGTCGACTAGACTAGTCAAACTAGGTCAACTAGGTCAAGTCCTAGCCCAACAAGTCTAATAAGTCTCACTAGGCCTAACCAAGCCTAGTCTAGCAATCACACACCAATCACAAGGCTATACAAGCCATATACAATTTATATATATATATATACATATATATTCAATACACACATAGCATACTCTAATATGTGAAATCATTCATAGGCATATATAGGAATCATCTCTATGTAGCAAATGTATACATACATGCATATATACATAGTGTTAGAGGGAAAAGAACAGAACACCTACATAGAAGGGGATGTAGAGAACATATGCAAAAAGGCTATAGTGATAGTGTCTATGTTAGAGTGTAGTGTACAATAAGGTGTGTGTGCACATATATTCAGTTAAGGGGGTTTCACATGCAAGTTCAGCTTATAGTTAACATACAATGGTGAGTTAGGTAAAGGTTTTAATTATAGATCAAAGTATGCATAGGTTAAACATAACTTAAGGTTCAATGTAGCATGTAAAGTTTAGACATTGGTTCATGCAATGTTAGGAAAAATGAAGTCTAGCAATAGGTTCAGTTTAGAGTTAAAGAATGATAGGCAAATGGATTTCAGTTTCCCATTCAACCAATTCCCATCCCTGGTTTCGAATTGGAAAAAATAATGATCCCAACTCAATTTCAGGTTTAAGTTAAAACCCAACTAAACTTCTATGTAACCAACATCTCAGTTTAGCTTCTATTTCAAAACTCAGATTATCAATCATAAAGCTAGTTCCAGATTTTCAGTTCATCCCTAACATGCCCAGGTTTGATACAACATGGAAATCATCATAGCTTCATAATAAAACACAACACACAAAGGCATATGGGCTGATTGGGGGCTGTCCAAGTGTGGGCTAACATGGGGACTCAATGGCTGTCAATAGGACAGCCATATGGGCTTGTTATTGGGCAGTAAGGACAGCCATCACACAGGCCAAACTGGACTGATGTAATGGCAGCCTATAGTGGACTGAATGGGGATGTAATAAGGGGAGTTTAGGACTGTACAAAATAGTTTCCTGTTTGAATGTGGATGACAGGAAAGGGTATGTATGTGTATGTGTGGGTGAAAGAAGAAATGGTGACATTCTCAGGATTTAAACCAGTGCATCCATGTTTCAGGATTGGGTTTGGAGATCATTAGGAAATCAATGTGTGATTGTGTGTAGCTATACATATAGGGTGTCAAACTCAATTTAGAAACCAGCCTTGTAGTGTAGTTGTGTGTGAATGATATATAGGCTAAGGGAATGTGTGTGTGTGTACAGGGAAACGAAAACAGTGTATATTTAAGGGAAAGTGTGTGGGAAATTCCTGTGTACTGGAATGTGTCCCTGTGTTCAGGAAAGTGAGGGTCAATCCTATGTGTGTGTGTGATGTATCAGGTGTCAAGTGGCAGGAAAACACTTGTGTCAAGCATTCACATATGACAGGAATTTTTAAGGAAATCAATTCAGGCATTAAATAAAGAGGGAACTCAGGTTTTACCCTATTCTCAGGTTTGAATATCAAAGGAATCTCAGTTCAGATTCATACAAAACTCAGTTAACATGTTGATAATTCAAGTTAAAAATCTAACTATCATTAGTCTCACATTCAGTTTACTATTCCATCTCAGTTAAAGGGAACTAAAACTATGGCAAGAAGGAGAGGAAATCAGTTCAGTGAAATGAAAACAATAAACAGGGACTTATTCCCAGGTTAGCTACCATTTCAGTCAATGCACATTTCGAAAACCAACCTAATACAATTGTGTGAAGTGCACAAGTTGTGTGGAGAGTTAACATTCAATGAAAAATCAGTTTCAAAAGAAAAGATGAATCAATCTTAGTTAAGGAAAGGAATGGAAATCGATTTTCAGGTTCAGTCCAAATGCAAATGAACCAATCTCCATTTCCAGATTTCAGAACACAGAAAATGAACCTTTTCCCCCCTTCCATACAGTTAACAAACTAATCTATCAGTTCAAAATAACATTATACAACACATAAATCAAGTAACCAGCCCCTAATTTAAATCTCAGTTATTAACAAGTCTCAATCCAACACAACGTCTAATTCACATTCACAAATCAAAAGCCAAATTCAAATGTAAACATTAAGCTACCATGAGCTAGCAATATGTGGGAGTCTAGATTGACCATTTAACAGCATTCAAAATAGGTAATTTACAATTTAAACTCAGGAACAAAACAGTTCAGTTAAGAGGGTATCAGTCCAAAATAGGAATCAATGATTCGACCCTAAATTCTGTCACAAAAATCACAAACAATGGTTGTTAAATAGTGTAGCATGTGTACACGTGTTTTGAGTTTCCTCAAGTGTCCAGAAAACACGACACAGGCGTGTCCAACACGTTGCAAACACGTGGGGTGCATCCAGTGTTGCACAGTGTCGTGCACACGTGCACGTGTCTGTAGGACACGACACACGACACGTGAGGTCTCGTGGTCATGCCCACGTGTAGCCCACGTGTCAGGCTACACATAGGACCCAACACGACACGACCACGTCGTGTCCAGAGTGGACACGACTCGCGTATCAGTGGCGTTTCAGACTGAACGCGCGCGCGTGTAGGTCCAGTGCGCGAGTCCTGGCGTGTCCGACACGACGCCGCTGGACACGAGGCTTGGGGGACAGGTTCGCAGACACTGCCCCCTCCTCTCAGTCCAAGCACGGCCCGCCACGTGGCCTGTGCACTGAGCACGAGGCCACGAGCAGCAGGGGAAACCCTAGCCGCGTGCGAGGCTGTGTCCACGCCATCGTTCGGACACGACACGACACAGAAACGTGTTCAGAACATAAGAATCGTGTAAGCGACACAAAAACTCAATTATCTATTCAAACACAATCGAAAAATAGCAAAGGAAAACCTATTGAGGCATTAGGTCGAACACCTAGGTAATCCTATAGATACGTGTCTGATACGGACACGTATCCGACACAAATTGGGGTCAGCTCCTACCCGAGGCTAGAGGGGACCTAGGGCTATGCATCCATGATGTGAAACCAATAGTTTAAATGGAGGATGAAGGAATTACCAATGGGTGTCTCGAGCTCAAAAAAATGTCAAGTGCAGTCCTCTTCTACTGTAGCTCGAGCACTGTAGATTTTCCAAATCTGTACTCTACCTCCATGGACAGCAAGAGGGTGGTGGTTAGGTCACAATGCAAGAAGTTTGGTTGAAAAAGGATGAGGAAAGGAGAAGCTATGGAAAAAGGAAGTTGAGCTCACCTTGTTCTTGAGGAGGGAGAGAATGAACAAGGAGGCAAGGATTTGGGAGGGATTAAATAGGGGAAAATCCCAAGATGGCTGCCCTAAAATCTAGGGCTAGGGTTGATCTAAGGGTTCTCCATCATTCTAGACAATTCAATGGCTAGATGAAACCTAGGTAGCCTATCACTAGTCTTAACTAATCAATATGACTAATAACTAATCAAATCACAAATCATGACTAGCCATAACTAACCATGACCAATCTCAATCTAACTTAGTCTAACCATGACTAACTAGGACTAATCTAGGTTAGGTCAAACCAGGTTAGGCTAATCTAGACCACATGAAAATTAGTTAAAATAATATTTAAATCAAACCATTCACAATAAATCATTTAAATTCCTAATAAAAAAAATATTAAATTCTAATAATTCAAAAGTGACAAAAATACCCTCTAGGCTAAAATGATAAATGAAAATCCTAATCTCATGGCTAGGCTCTAGGTCAAGCTGTCTCTATGGTTACACTAGCTAGACACAAAAATCACAAGTCATGATTTTAAATAGTTTAAAATTAATTAAAAATTACCAAAAATCATAATATGAAATAAATATCAATAAATAATAATTATAATTTCAAAATTTCAAAATTATCCTCATTTTGGAAAACTGGGTGTTACAATCCTACCCACCTTATAAAAATTTCGTCCTCGAAATTAAAATGGTAGTAGTCCTTCTAGGTCAAACACCCCACAATCAAAGTCTCAAACATACCGTCAGATAATCATATGCGTCTGTCCAAAATCATGATACTCAGAATCTTCGTCGTGTTAGTGAGCAAGGCTACGATAATCACAGAGTCCTCGACTAAGGTACGTACCCTTAGGTTCGTGGTATTTAAAATTTTCGCATTGCCGCATGCGACGGCAAAAACCTTAAATTCCTATACCCGAGAAATACATCCAAAATCTGACTACATGTCCTCACTATGCCAACTAACACAACCATCGAAGATTCTAGATCCCATGATTTAGGTGACCTAGCCCATATGATTTATCTCAGAAGAAAATCAACAAAACAACAGGACAAAATTGATAAATCAACAAGTAACAGGGAGAATCGAATTTCAAGACAGCTATAAGAGGCAATTGCGGAAATGAAATCAATAGAGCGGAACCTGCAACTAGATCTCCAACGGCCTGTGCATCCTTGATTGTCCTGACGATAGCTCGCCCTGCTAGTTTCCCCTGGTCTGCTGCTGATGCTGCATAAATCACCGCTGCTGAGAGAAATCAGAAATGACGGGAGAAAATCTCTGTACAGATAGAGGTGCACCTCCAATGTAGCAGATACGCCAACCTGAGTCGGCACAACAGGAACTGCGGTCTCGAGGCCCTGATGAACAGGACGAGAGGTGGCCAGCCTCTCGATAGTATCCCCCGAACCAAAGCAATGAGATCGTGTCTTCATAATCATCATGAAAACAGATCAAAACAAGAAGCAATTTCTGAGAATGAAGCGAAAATTCAAGAAGGACATTTTATATTCAAAGGAAAGTCAATAAGCAACAATTTTAGACAAAAGGAATCTGATTAAGAGTTTTTCCTAATGTGATTGAGTACCTCAAAATATCCTAATCCTACTGCAGGCTGTAGTGATACTCTAGTTCGAATACCACTACATAACTCGACCTGCATGGGCCACCACTAAAAACGTGTCACGACCCGCACCCACCGTGAGGGTACGAGTACGTAACAGCGCCCAGCCTACGCCGCAGTGTCGGCGGTAGAACGCTGTTCTAGGTCATGAACTATAACTAACATAATATGAATACTCTCCATAAGGAGGCCAACACAGAGGTATAACTCAATCACAATCTAAAGATAGAAAATGGTACGATGAAATAGGTAAGGAAATCCTCAGCTGAGGTACAACAGAAATGAAATACAAGTCTCAACATCTCTACAATATACAACTCTGAAACAATGACAAAAGCTAAACATGAAAGGAAATAGTCCAAGCTATCTACACTATACAAGGTAACATCCTGAGCAGCTGCCTGAACCTCCCCAGGGGTCCAGGTCGCGAGTGTCATCTAGGCAAGCTCCAAGTAAGGGGTGCAGGGTTCCTCATCATCCTCTGTAAAATTTTCAACAGGTCCAATCAGGACGGGAGCGAGCACAGTACATCTCATGCAGTTCATATCATGGCAGGAAATATAAAGCAGGCAATAGAATAAAATACATGAAACGCTATAAGAAGATGTACATGAAAACAGGAGAGATATTTGATAACTGGAAATATATACATAGTAGGTAAGAACTGTAAGTGACTAGTGATTTAGAGTACGAGATGGCATGTAATTGGCTTAGGTTGTACATGATGTACATGAGTGAACATGTAGGACATCAGCCAATAAGGCTGTGTTGTACATGAAAAGTAACAGAGTGAACATGATGGGTAAATCACATGACCATTTATACTCACCCCTACCCACAATCAATACACAAGGATCTATTCGAGTTACGTTACGGACATGATGTTTTAGTTATACAAGAAACACATGAGCAAATATGAGCGTACATGAAAGAACATGAGAGTACATGAACGTACATGTAAGAACATGAGAGAACATGAGTGTACATGAATAACGCAGAAGCAAGGAATACATGATGTACATGAAACACATGTCATAAAGTATCCGATGCGCCCGCTAAGGGGGATAACATCCCAAGAAGAGATCCATATAGTACCAATCCGTGATGATAACGTGACAGCATCAAGTAAAAGTAATCTAGAGCGAGAATATAAGTCGTGACAAGTATGAAACGATCAGAGAATGTACTCGCCTCGTATCTGAATGTCTGAAGTAAATGTACTGTCCGAGATGAGGTACCTGACTCCTAGTTAGAGCAACACAAGTCAAGATGTATACAGAGGGTGATATATGAAATATACAATGTATTTGCATGCTGTCTAGGTCAAACTAGACCAAAGTCAACTCTCGGTCAACTCTAGTCGACTAGACTAGTCAAACTAGGTCAACTAGGTCAAGTCCTAGCCCAACAAGTCTAATAAGTCTCACTAGGCCTAACCAAGCCTAGTCTAGCAATCACACACCAATCACAAGGCTATACAAGCCATATACAATTTATATATATATATATATATATACATATATATTCAATACACACATAGCATACTCTAATATGTGAAATCATTCATAGGCATATATAGGAATCATCTCTATGTAGCAAATGTATACATACATGCATATATACATAGTGTTAGAGGGAAAAGAACAGAACACCTACATAGAAGGGGATGTAGAGAACATATGCAAAAAGGCTATAGTGATAGTGTCTATGTTAGAGTGTAGTGTACAATAAGCGTGTGTGTGCACATATATTCAGTTAAGGGGGTTTCACATGCAAGTTCAGCTTATAGTTAACATACAATGGTGAGTTAGGTAAAGGTTTTAATTATAGATCAAAGTATGCATAGGTTAAACATAACTTAAGGTTCAATGTAGCATGTAAAGTTTAGACATTGGTTCATGCAATGTTAGGAAAAATGAAGTCTAGCAATAGGTTCAGTTTAGAGTTAAAGAATGATAGGCAAATGGATTTCCGTTTCCCATTCAACCAATTCCCATCCCTGGTTTCGAATTGGAAAAAATAATGATCCCAACTCAATTTCAGGTTTAAGTTAAAACCCAACTAAACTTCTATGTAACCAACATCTCAGTTTAGCTTCTATTTCAAAACTCAGATTATCAATCATAAAGCTAGTTCCAGATTTTCAGTTCATCCCTAACATGCCCAGGTTTGATACAACATGGAAATCATCATAGCTTCATAATAAAACACAACACACAAAGGCATATAGGCTGATTGGGGGCTGTCCAAGTGTGGGCTAACATGGGGACTCAATGGCTGTCAATAGGACAGCCATATGGGCTGTTATTGGGCAGTAAGGACAGCCATCACACAGGCCAAACTGGACTGATGTAATGGCAGCCTATAGTGGACTGAATGGGGATGTAATAAGGGGAGTTTAGGACTGTACAAAATAGTTTCCTGTTTGAATGTGGATGACAGAAAAGGGTATGCATGTGTATGTGTGGGTGAAAGAAGAAATGGTGACATTCTCAGGATTTAAACCAGTGCATCCATGTTTCAGGATTGGGTTTGGAGATCATTAGGAAATCAATGTGTGATTGTGTGTAGCTATACATATAGGGTGTCAAACTCAATTTAGAAACCAGCCTTGTAGTGTAGTTGTGTGTGAATGATATATAGGCTAAGGGAATGTGTGTGTGTGTACAGGGAAACGAAAACAGTGTATATTTAAGGGAAAGTGTGTGGGAAATTCCTGTGTACTGGAATGTGTCCCTGTGTTCAGGAAAGTGAGGGTCAATCCTATGTGTGTGTGTGATGTATCAGGTGTCAAGTGGCAGGAAAACACTTGTGTCAAGCATTCACATATGACAGGAATTTTTAAGGAAATCAATTCAGGCATTAAATAAAAGAGGGAACTCAGGTTTTACCCTATTCTCAGGTTTGAATATCAAAGGAATCTCAGTTCAGATTCATACAAAACTCAGTTAACATGTTGATAATTCAAGTTAAAAATCTAACTATCATTAGTCTCACATTCAGTTTACTATTCCATCTCAGTTAAAGGGAACTAAAACTATGGCAAGAAGGAGAGGAAATCAGTTCAGTGAAATGAAAACAATAAACAGGGACTTATTCCCAGGTTAGCTACCATTTCAGTCAATGCATATTTCGAAAACCAACCTAATACAATGTGTGAAGTGCACAAGTTGTGTGGAGAGTTAACATTCAATGAAAAATCAGTTTCAAAAGAAAAGATGAATCAATCTTAGTTAAGGAAAGGAATGGAAATCGATTTTCAGGTTCAGTCCAAATGCAAATGAACCAATCTCCATTTCCAGATTTCAGAACACAGAAAATGAACCTTTCCCCCCTTCCATACAGTTAACAAACTAATCTATCAGTTCAAAATAACATTATACAACACATAAATCAAGTAACCAGCCCCTAATTTAAATCTCAGTTATTAACAAGTCTCAATCCAACACAATGTCTAATTTACATTCACAAATCAAAAGCCAAATTCAAATGTAAACATTAAGCTACCATAAGCTAGCAATATGTGGGAGTCTAGATTGACCATTTAACAGCATTCAAAATAGGTAATTTACAATTTAAACTCAGGAACAAAACAGTTCAGTTAAGAGGGTATCAGTCCAAAATAGGAATCAATGATTCGACCCTAAATTCTGTCACAAAAATCACAAACAACGGTTGTTAAATAGTGTAGCATGTGTACACGTGTTTTGAGTTTCCTCAAGTGTCCAGAAAACACGACACAGGCGTGTCCAACACGTTGCAAACACGTGGGGTGCATCCAGTGTTGCACAGTGTCGTACACACGTGCACGTGTCTGTAGGACACGACACACGACACGTGAGGTCTCGTGGTCATGCCCACGTGTAGCCCACGTGTCAGGCTACACATAGGACCCAACACGACACGACCACGTCGTGTCCAGAGTGGACACGACTCGCGTATCAGTGGCGTTTCAGACTGAACGCACGCGCGTGTAGGTCCAGTGTGCGAGTCCTGGCGTGTCCGACACGACGCCGCTGGACACGAGGCTTGGGGGACAGGTTCGCAGACACTGCCCCCTCCTCTCAGTCCAAGCACGGCCCGCCACGTGGCCTGTGCACTGAGCACGAGGCCACGAGCAGCAGGGGAAACCCTAGCCGCGCGCGAGGCTGTGTCCACGCCATCGTTCGGACACGACACGACACAGAAACGTGTTCAGAACATAAGAATCGTGTAAGCGACACAAAAACTCAATTATCTATTCAAACACAATCGGAAAATAGCAAAGGAAAACCTATTGAGGCATTAGGTCGAACACCTAGGTAATCCTATAGATACGTGTCTGATACGGACACGTATCCGACACAAATTGGGGTCAGCTCCTATCCGAGGCTAGAGGGGACCTAGGGCTATGCATCCATGATGAGAAACCAATAGTTTAAATGGAGGATGAAGGAATTACCAATGGGTGTCTCGAGCTCAAAAAAACTGTCAAGTGCAGTCCTCTTCTACTGTAGCTCGAGCACTGTAGATTTCCTAAATCTGTACTCTACCTCCATGGACAGCAAGAGGGTGGTGGTTAGGTCACAATGCAAGAAGTTTGGTTGAAAAAGGATGAGGAAAGGAGAAGTTATGGAAAAAGGAAGTTGAGCTCACCTTGTTCTTGAGGAGGGAGAGAATGAACAAGGAGGCAAGGATTTGGGAGGGATTAAATAGGGGAAAATCCCAAGATGGCTGCCCTAAAATCTAGGGCTAGGGTTGATCTAAGGGTTCTCCATTATTCTAGACAATTTAATGGCTAGATGAAACCTAGGTAGCCTATCACTAGTCTTAACTAATCAATATGACTAATAACTAATCAAATCACAAATCATGACTAGCCATGACTAACCATGACCAATCTCAATCTAACTTAGTCTAACCATGACTAACTAGGACTAATCTAGGTTAGGTCAAACCAGGTTAGGCTAATCTAGACCACATGAAAATTAGTTAAAATAATATTTAAATCAAACCATTCACAATAAATCATTTAAATTTCTAATAAAAAAATATTAAATTCTAATAATTCAAAAGTGACAAAAATACCCTCTAGGCTAAAATGATAAATGAAAATCCTAATCTCATGGCTAGGCTCTAGGTCAAGCTGTCTCTATGGTTACACTAGCTAGACACAAAAATCACAAGTCATGATTTTAAATAGTTTAAAATTAATTAAAAATTACCAAAAATCATAATATGAAATAAATATCAATAAATAATAATTACAATTTCAAAATTTCAAAATTACCCTCATTTTGGAAAACTGGGTGTTACACTATCTACCTTAGCTTTGATTATGTGATTGAGACTGTATTGCTATGTCACCTCCATTCGGAGTGTATATAACTGTACAGGTATATTTATCTATTTTAGTCATAGTATTTACAGACCCTATATACAGCATTCTACCGTCGATTCTGTGGCGTAGGCTGGACGTAACCACGTGCTCGTGCCCCTCTTCAGGGTGCGGGTCGTGACAAACTCTCTTCACGAGTTTTAAAGTAGACAAGATTATCTTCATTTTGATATATCCTGTCCCACTTAAATTCGTTCCCTTGTGCTCTTTTTGTATTGCGCAACTTCGGGTCAATTTAGACCAACTAATCGTTGAATAATTATTCCCACTTTTATCTTTGATCATCGTTTGCACGTTTCCGTGACTTTTAATTTAGAGCACCAGACCAGTCGTTTTCTCAGAACCAACTTCTCATGAATGATCTACTCGAGACGCTCTTCACCCATGACCTTCGTGTCCCACTCAGACACTCCATTTTGTACTTTATTTTCTTCGCACAACTTTCGGGTCAATTTAGGCCGATTTATTTCCTACCGTGAAACTTGAATTATTTTCCAATTTAATTTCGAGACCCGACATCGATCCAACCTAGTCAACCCAAAGTATGGACGTGGCCCACATGAAGCCTACTACCCGGATGACGTTTATTTCCTATTTATTAGAGTCCCCGTATATTATTTATTTACCCATGATATAAATTCCTATTTTTAATTTAATTATTGCACCCGGTCCGATTTTGACCCAACCCGGCTCGACCGAACCCGAACCCAAGCTCCATATTGTTCTCCCATGACTGCCCAAACACCCTACATAATTTCCTATTTTCCTTATTTTAAATATCTAATTTTTTCTCCACTTTACAAATATCTATATATATATATATATATATATATATATATATATATATATATTTTTTTAATATATATATATATATATATATATATATATATACATATATATATATATATAAACAACTCTCTCGCTCTCCTATTACTCCCACACAATACCCCATCACACCCCTCTCCTTTACAGCACAACACTCCCCCATCATTGGCCGACTTCTCTCTCCCTCTCTCAAATATCTCCTCTCTCTCTCTATTCTCACTCTCTCACTCTCTTTCTATAATACACACACACACATACATATTTCTCTTTCTCTCTCTTCTCTAACTAAACCACCACCATCACCATTTCAACAGCCTCCTTCCCTACTCCCTCGTGGTCAACACCACCGTAGCCACCCTCTCCTCCTCCCGAGCTCCTCCCCGACTTCACCTCCTCCTCCTTCTTCGTCACCACCATTAACCATCCTCCACTACCACCACCATTAACTATTTCATTACCATCACCAACACCATGCACCACCACTTAAACCACCACCCACCATCGCCTCTAAGGCCCCGCCGCCGTCACCGTACCCGGCCAGGCCGATCCCGCACAGCACAACCGCAGCATGTAGCAGCAGCTGCGACAGCAAGCAGCAGCAGTATGCGCAGTAGCCGCGCCACCCCGCGCGCTGCCGCGCGACGTGCGCACCACCGCGGCCAGACCCCCGGCCGTGCGCGAGCCTCCGGCGAACCCCTCCTGGCCACCGCCCGCTTCACCGATGCGACGTATAGCCGATTCGTGCGTTTTGCACGAAATCCCATCGGCGCGCGCGAGTTTTGAACTCGAAAATGGCACTTCGTTGTAGCAACTTCGTACGCATTTTTTGAGAGATCCGACCGTTGGATCGGCAAACTCCTTGCTCTGTCGCAATCTCGGTATATCCATCTTCACTCCTGTCAATTTTGTCCGTTAATTTCGTCGTTTGATACCTCAAAACTGGCCACCAAGTTGACGTTTTAAATTAAACTATTTTTGGACAGTTTTGTGGAGCCGACTTCGTCAGCTCGTAACTCCGCCGTTGCAGCTCCGGTTGGCGCGCTACCAGTTCCTGTGCGCAGCTGGTATAACCCTCTTTCTGCCTCCTTTAGGTTTTGTTTCATTATAAGCACGTTCGGTTGGTCGAATTCGACGCCAAATTTGGTCGTCCGAATTCTTTAATTTGTACTTATTAAATTCCATTTTTGAACCCGGGACTCCGGATTGAATTTCTGACACCACCAGTAGACTCGTGGCGTCGTTCTGGCATATTTTCATATAAAATTTGCTTGATTTGGAGAACATGGGCTCTAGCACGCATTTCGGTGCAAAGCGGGTCCCACTTTTCGAGTCAACGGGTCACTTTGAGATCGGCTCATCGAAATCCCATTTCGGATATACCGTTGAGTTCGTATCGTCATTCTTGACTCGTTGACATATAATTTGCTGAGTTTTGAAGACATTTGCTCCGGCACGCATTTCGGTGCAAACTGGATTCCAAGTGTCCGTGTCAACGTATCATTTTGAGATCGGCACATCAAAATTCCATTTCGGACATACCATTGGGTTCATATCATCATTCTGGATTCGTGTTCATATAATTTGCTAGGTTTTATAGACTTCTATTCTGACACGCTTTCAGTACAAAGTGTGTCCAACGACGGACATCATTTTGGTCCGAAATTACCGTTTTGCCCATATGTCTAAATTGGACTTATGGGTAGGCTATCCTAGCTGATTTGACCGTTCTGGATACGTTGGTAATATTTATTTTATCATCCGACAACATCTGTAGATTTTGCTTATGTATTATACTTAATTTATAATTAATTATTTTTTCAGACATTGTTACTTTCTGTTTTTGAATTTTTATATATACTTTAATTTCTGTAAAAATCTGGAAAAAAAATTGTATGTAAATATTATGTTAATTTAGATAATTAATTATAATTTTTCTAGCATTTATTAAGTGCTTTTGGTATTTTATAAAAATAGAAAAACAGAACTTATTTTTAGTATATTTATGTTTGCTGATTTTTAATAAATATTTATGAAGGTTTATAAATTCTATAAAAATTAGTATAAATTTCTATAATTAACAAGGATCATTTTGGTACTTTATTTTATATATAATTTAGTTTTTTGCCTATCTCAAAAATTATTAGAACTTAGTATACAGTTTGATTTATTTATTGAGTAGTTACGACTTGCAATGTTTTGTGTGGTTTTGAGTTATTGTAGTATTGGACCTCACCCCGCGCTAGTGTAAAGACTCTAGAAAATTAGTTTGGATATAGTGGCACTCCACATTAGACTTTTATGCTAGGTCCCCACTTGGCTAGTATCCAGTTAGGAGTCGTGTCACACCACTAGTGTATTATTGAACATAGCTTAGAACTGAGTTTGTATATCATTATTGACAGGACACCGGACATCTATATCTTCGTACTAGTATTCTTGCTTTGCTCGAGGCAAGTACATCTACAAACTCATTTACTGTCTTTTAATGCTAGAAGATGTATTAACCCTGTTAAAATACTGATCCTTGAGATGGCAAGTTATATCTTCACATGTTGTATTACTTTTAGTACCTGCCATGCTTAGGGCAATTCTTATATCTTCACATGCTTCTTACTGGTTTACAGCACATGTTTCACTATGCTTTATACTGCTCTGAGTATTCACATGTTTTATACTGCTCCCAGTACCTGCCATGCTTATACTGCTCCCAGTATCTCCCACATGTTTTTACTGTTCTCGTATCTTTCACATATTAGAATATGGGTTATGGGAAAACTGACAGTTGAGTACATGATCACAACACCCTTCTCCGTACGTCTGTACCGAGCAAAGTTTTATTTTTATATGAATACTGCGCCGTAGGCCTTATCTCAAAGTAGATTTGTGCGTATGTACATCTATCGCCTTTTCACTTGTACGGAAGTACATATTATTATGTGCCCCCAGTACATTGTACATCTATTGACCGATCACGTACCTGCTCCAGTTTTAAACATTAGATATACATGTGTCACCTTGACAAATATATTTTACTGTGATTCCAGTCATACCATGATTCCAGTTGTGCCATGTTCCCTACATTACTATGATACTGTGATCCCAGTTGTACCATTGAGGCCATGTTTCCAGTATTTCCTGTTTTATAGATTTATCACACCATGTTTCTTGTTGTACATCTCTTTCATTATATGTTCAGTATTTTAGTTGTAGAGGTTGTACTTGCTCCCGTCCTGACAGGATAACGTTGTAGGTATACTTTCTGAGGAGGAAACACTATGTGTTACATATTATGGTACTGATTTTGAGGACCTAACCTTTGCTCCAGTAGAGGCCCCAGCGGAGAACCTTGCTTAGATTTCTTTCTTGTATTTTGAGACTTAGACTTTGTTTTGGACTTATATTTGGATACTGGACTTTGTCTCCAGTTAGATACTTGTAAAGTGTATTATTATATCTGTACTTGTTACCTTCGCTTATAGATGCTGTGTTGTGATGAACTTTAAATATGATTTTAGAACTGTTAGCTACTTAGATCCTTTATTGTCTATTCTTAGAACAGCTTACTACGCTTTGACCAAGCGTAGGCTGGACATGGTTCGACCCGGCCCAACAATTTGGGTAACGGGTCGTGACATCGGCCACAGGGAGGTTGTTGCTGGTATAGGAGTGGGAGAGTGAGGTAAGGGGGGGTGAGTTTGTAGAGAGAGAGTTATTATATATATTATATTATATATGTTTATATATACATATATAAAAGAGAGAGAAATAGAGATATTTATACATAAAGAGAGAGATTTTGAGTAGAGAAAAGAGAGAAAAATATCAGTGGGGTGTATGGGCAGTCATGACAGGGGTTACACCAAATTAGGTTAGGTGTTGGGCCAAGTTTGGACAAGCTTGGGGCCAAGATTTAATTAAAATAATAAATTAAACCAATTAAAATCACAGATGGAATGGGAGCACAAGAGAGATCAAATCGGTGGCACGCAAGGGTCACGTGCATAGTGGGCTCAAAATAGGCCAGGATCATATATTGGGTCGACTGGATTGGACCGATGTCGGCCCGAAAATTAAGTTGGAAATTAAATCACAAATTACGACAGACGATAAATTGGTCTAAATTGACCCAAAAGTTGTGCGAAGCAAATGGAGCACAAGGGAACAAGTTCGAGTGGGACACGAAATATCAATATGAAGATAATCTCGTATACTACAAACTTCAAGAAGGAAGTTTCCAGAGACTGGCATCCCTGATGCTCTAGAATTCCAAGTCACGGTAAAGAGCATTTAAAGATCAAAATTAATTAAATCAAAAATAAATTATCGAGAATAAATTATTTAGAAAATTCGAAAATAAATCCCGAAAATTCAGGGGGCTTACAGGGACTAGCCCAAAAATTAAGGGTTTTCCCTCTTCTCTTTCCTCTTCCTCCTCCCTCCTTCCTCCAGCGGCGGCGCCACCACCACTACCAGTAGCCACCGCCTCTGCCTCCGCCTCCTTCCTCCGCCTGGTGAGTGATTCTCTCCCTCCTTCCTCTGCCTCCTTCCTCCTCCTCCGCCTTCTTCGTCCTCCTCCGCCTCCTTTCCTTCCTCCTCCTCCGCCTCCTTCCTTTGCCTCCTTCCTCCGTCTCCCTCCGTATCTTCCGCCTCCCTCTCCGAGGACTGCCAACTTGTTGGCAGTCCTAACATATGTCAGGACTGCCAATTTGGTCCTAGGACTGTCACTAAGTTGGTAGTCCTAGGACTGTCACTAAGTTGGCAGTCATAACATAATGTTAGGACTGCCAACTTGCTTGCAGTCCTAGGACTGCCACTAAGTTGGCAGTCCCACTTGCTGGAAAAAATTGGACTAGTCCCAAGTAAAAAATGGATGGCAAACTTGTATTGTTTTGAACATTTTTTGAGCTAGCCCCAGTAAAAAGAGTGGTGCCCTTAGAAAAAAAAAAATCATAAAAAACTACTAGAAATTCCTGAGAAACCTAATTTCGGAGTTGGTTTGTATGAAAAACCCACCCGCAGGATGGCTTTTATGAAATGTCCAGAATTATATAATTCTACGTTAAATATTCCAAGATTTCCTTTAGATGCTATGTATTTACAAAATTGACATTTTCATAGTACCAAAAATATCCCTTCGCACAAATTTGGTCATATATATATGATTTTGAATTAAAAACTCATATTTGGATTGCGATTTTCGTCTTCTTCTTCTTCTTCACGAGGGATCTGAATTCCATTGCTCTCATCTTCAGCAGATATCGTAAAGATTGTTCGTAGTTCTCTGTGTTTTGTCAGGCAAACTTTGATCATCGCTCATCATTATCATCATTATCTTCGTAGAGAGATTTGAAGTTTTTCGATGATTAGGTTAATTGTGGAGAGAAGATCTTCGTTCACTGTGATTTTTTCGAAATTTTTGCTGAATTTGAATTTGTTATGAAGATTTATAACTGAGAAACGATTAGAGAGATCTTTAATCTCCTTTTTTTGTGCGAATATGAAGGCGACTGATATTCGTCGTACTAATATGACTAGAATGGTCATCCTCCATTCACTTGTCACAGAGAAAGAGTATTCTCCGTTATATTTAGACGAAGAATGATCATTTCCCGTTAGTTTTGGACGGAGAATGGCCAATTCCCTTGAGAATGATCATTCTCCGTGAGTTTTAGACGGAGAATGATCATTCTCATGCGTTTTAACACTGGGAATGTCATTCTCCATATAATTTAAAATGGAGAATGGCATTCTCCGTATTAAATTATATGAAGAATGGCAATTCTAATGCGTTTTAACACTGGGAATGACATTCTCCGCATAATTTAAAATGGAGTATGGTCATTCTCATACGTTTTAACGCATGAGAATGCCATTATCCGTGTAATTTAATATGGAGAATATCATTCTTTGTTTAAATGAAATGGAGAATGACATTCTCCGTATAATTTAAAACGGAGAATGACATTCTCCGTATTAAATTACACGGATAATGGCATTCTCATGCATTTTAACACTGGGAATGTCATTCTCCGTATAATTTAAAATGGAGAATGGCATCCTCCAGGTAATTTAAAACGGAGTATGGTAATTCTCATGCGTTTTAACGCATGAGAATGTCATTATCCGTGTAATTTAATACGGAGAATGTCATTCTCATGCCTTAAAGCACTGAAATAAAACGGAGAATGGTCATTCTCATGCCTTAAAGCACTGAAATGACTATTCTCCGTGTTAATTGAGATTTTAATCCTGTTCCCCATTCGAAACCTTGTTCGAGCTCCATCCTATTTAAGACATTGTTGAGGATTCCTTTGAAGATTTTGAAGATTTTGCTTCCTATTCGTGGCTCGCTCCTATTCAAGAATTTGTTTTGTTCACAACCTTGTTTGACCCCATTTTCTATTTGAGATTTTGCTTGTCTCATATTCACCATTCGATGCATTGTTTCTTATTTTCTACTTGATACTCTATCTCTACTCAATAGTCATAAGCCTTACTTCTTGTTCGAGGTTTTTCTATTCGAGAATTACCTTCTATCTACGATTTTGTGATATTTTAGTTCTAATTGAGACTTTGCATTCTATTGGAGATCACGTTTTCCATTCGAGACCTGTTCAAGGTTTTGTTGTTATTTGGGTTTTTGTTGAACATCGTTTCCAATACGAGATTTTATTTCTTATTTTGCAACCTTGTCTTTTATCTGATACTTTGCTTCTGATCATCATTCGAGACTTTGTTATTCCCTTCAGGATAAAGTTCCATATACGGAATTTTGTTACCATCCCAGATATCAGTTGAGATTTCGGTTATTATTTGAGACTTTGATTCACTGTTCAAGATTTTAAACCTCCCTAGTGCCCTTTTGTACTCATTACCCTTTGATTTGATTCCTTGTTGCTTCTTAGTACCTATAAATCCTTTGTTTCTAAAAAGCATATAATATTACCTTTTATCTTGACTTAGACTACCGGAACTCATTTTGAATTCCTTGAATTTTTTTAAATTCCTATGGATAAAGTTGGAAGACTATTTGATGACCTACTAGGGTGTGGCAGCTGCGCGCTGCAGCCGTTATCTGGATTGCAGAGACTAGAAGTTCACTGCAGCCAGCAGCACACTGGCGGGACATGAACTCTAAGTTGAAGTGGTTTCAGACATTCGTAGGTTTTCGGATATTATCGAGACTTTGTCCTAAAATCTTCATATTTGATCTCTTGAGTTGCTTCATCCATATTGTTGGCAAATGGATAAGTCGATAGAGTGCTCGGTGACATATTGCTATTTGAGTCACGGAGCCAAAAGTCCACTGCAGTCAGATATATACTGGCGGGGTAGGGATTCTAAGCAAAGCGATTTCAAATACCTATATGTCCTCGGGTACCATGGAGACGATATCCCTCTTTTATATGATTATTGATTTTCCTTGAATGACAAATCCATGTACTCTTCACCTTGACTTGATACTGATATCTCCGGATTAGTTCCATATATTTTTCCCTCAACCCTTGCAATTTTTCTTCTTGCATATTATTGTTGGATCGTTGATTTTACACATTGCTAGATCTTGATTCCGTTTCACTAGATTTTAAAATCGTGCATATATTTTGATCGTGTTTGTCTATCTCCGACCTTAATCATGCGTGATTTTTCCTAATTTGTTCTAGTTCAAATGTGCCAAACTTTCAACTTTGATCGTGCTTAGAAGGTTGTACCCTCATGATTTACTCCTTTAAGTCGTAATTAAAATTTATACCACCACGTGCCTATTTAATTCTCGATCACTGTTAAATCATGTTATTTCGATTCCTTATAATTTTGTTTCCCTTCGTACCTAATTAAAATTTGACCATTATCGATTTGGTGGCATTTTATCTGTTTGTTTTGACCATGCTAAATCATTCCAAATCGTCATGATTTTCGTACCTGGTTATGGAATATATTCTCTGATCAATTTTGAACCTTGTGTCATTCCCGTACCGTGCCGATCTCTTTGAAATTTCGAGAACAAAATTTTTGTAAGGAGGGTAGATTTGTAACCCACTTCCTCAAGATTAGGGATTTTCAAAAGTTTCTTCCTAATTTGAGTTAGTTTGAGTAAATAAGGTTCTTAATTAAATTCCTATGATCAGTTAAATTGGGGAGAAATTTTATATACTTTAGCTTGAGTGATTAATTCAGGAATTAGTTATAACTAACAATTGTGGTCCCCACATTTCTAACCACTCTCCCTAACTACCTAACAGCTTTTCTAACAGATTTTATAGTATTAGTGAAAATAGAAATTAAAGGGGGACTTGTATGCAACTTTCCATTCTTTCCCTGATGTGTTTAAAACTAAGTGGAAGAGAGAGAAAATTATTCTCTTCTTCACTTCGAGCTCTCAATTCCCAAGAGCTCTCCAGACCCCCTCTTTCCTAAAAAATTCATTTTCAAGTCGGAAACCCTAACCCTAGAAATTAGGAGCGGCCATGGCAGGAACTCCATCCCCACCATCAGCGACCAATCGGTCACCTACCTAGCCAGCCATGGCGATGGCGGTGGCGGTCCCCCAGGTGTCGTACTACTAAAATATGCTATATTAGCGACGCATTTTAGCGACGAAATGAAATTACGTCGCTAGATATGTAATATAGCGACTCCTATCTACAGACATCGCAAAACGTCGCTGAATAGAGACGTCCAACGATATTAGGTATATTACGTCGCTGAATAGCGACGTTCAGCGACATATCATTAAAATATGTCGTCATATATTAAAATATTTTGCCATATATTAAAATATTTGCGATGTTTAGCGATGTCTACTATTGACGTCGCTAACTTTTTTTTACTTAGGGCACGCTGCTTCCTTTTCTCCCTCACTCAAAAATTAGAAATTTCGATCTCAAATTCCCCCCCTCTCCGGCGACTCCCTCTCTCCCCGGCGACTCCCTCCACCTCCGGCGACCCCTACCCCCCCCCGTCGAGCTCCTCCTCCTCGAGCTCCTCCTCTCCTCGAGCTCCTCCTCCCCCAATTCGAGCTCCTCCTCCTCTTCCTATGGTATAAACCCTAACCTAACTCCTCTCCCTCCTCCTCCTCCTCCTCCCACGGACACACACATGCACACGGACACACACACACAGAGACACACACACACACACACATGGACACACGGACACACACACATACACAGACACACACGGACACACATACGTCCACCGGCGATGTTTGACAGCATGTTGAGTATAGACTTGTAGGAAAAATCAACAACAATATTGAGTTAGGTTTACTTTTCTCGTTTGGTTTGTCGAATTATCGGATTGGAAAAGAAAAATAATTACTTTTCTATGTTTGGGTGTCAAAAGAATTGAGAAGTAAAGAAAAATAATTTTCAATGGAAAAAAATTAGGGAGGAAAGTGTAGGAACGAAATAGTAAAGCGTAATACTCTAGAGGGGGGTGAATAGAGTTGGCAGCGGAATAATGCTAATTAAAAAAATGTTAGCAGCACAATCACAGAATATTAATCACAACTGAAATAAAGTAAAAGACAGAGTTAAGAAAGCAAACGCAAAGACAGCGATGTATACTGGTATCCCTCTGTTGAGGACTAATCTAGTCGGTAGAACTCTTGCTACCAGTTGAATCCACTATTGGAAAAACCGCAAGTTTTCTTACGAAGTCCTTTCAACTTCTACAACGCGAGCTTTGATACGAAGAACTCGTCCAACTTCAAATGTGAAGCGGTATTCTTCAATCAAGCCTTCTGATTACAATCTCTTAGAAACTTCTAGACCGTACCGCACTGGCAAATCGACTAGAGGATTGTAATTGGCTTGGGATCTGAAAATTAAAAGCTCTAGAAAACTCTTTGAAAGACTGAAAGCTTTTAGATAGAGAGAAGATTGAAAGTGAATGAGTGAATTGAAATGATCGAAATCCTTCTCTATTTATAGGAATTTCAAAGGCAGACTTCTGACAGAATTCGGGCAGAATTCGGGCAGAACTCTATGAGCAAATCTCGGTCAAATCCGCAACTGCAGGAGGACCAAGTTCCTGAGATTCAAAAATCAAACGGCCACCAACCGAACTCTGGACGAACTCTGGCCGAGTTCTGTCAGGGTTAGGTTAGGGTTTTTAAAAAATGCTTTTTGGTGATTTTTGAAAACCATTTTGTAAACCTTTTTGAGAGGTCATTAAAAACATTTTGAACTCATTTGAGGGTAGCCTATTTGCCAGTACGACTCGGTGTACAACATATTCCTAGACTCAAATAAAATGAAAATACATTGCATAAGGAATTACAGACTCGAGTAGGCAAACAGATCTTCGGTCTTGAATTCAGTGGATAGTCATTCTTGATCATGTCCAAGAGTCCGAGATGTCCCGACTAGCTTTGTATATCCAGACAGAGTTTATTCAATTATTAAAATCAGGTTTGACCATATGACCAAATGGGCCAACAATCTCCCCCATTTTGATAATTGACAAACTATGAATGATATAACATTAAGCTTGTTCAAAATATCAAAAAGTAAGAAATTGTTCATATCCTGTATTATCTCAAAAACAAAAAAATGTTAGATCTTTAATTTTTCTCCCCCTTTGTCACTTAGCAAAATAATTGCAAAAGAGACGGCTCCCCCGCAATCAAATGTATAAGTAACAAATAGTGAGAGAACACATATAAAAGAAATAAGACATAAATAAAATAGAAGTATCACAGGTATGTATTGTTTAACAAAAATTATCACAGGCATGTAATTTCACAGGCAGTTATAAAGAATGAAGCAATATAAGAAATAGTGCTATCATAAACTGAAACTGAAACATAGTGCTGAAATAAACTGAATGCCATAAACTAAGGCATAATAAACATGTCCATGAAAGAAAAGAGTGCTGAAGCATACTAAAAAGTGCTAATAAAAAAGTACTGATAATAACTTGGAATGTCGGAGCATTTTCAAGTGTACAATAAAATATCACTTAAAATCATATAGTCATATCTTCTCATCATCATCCTCATCATCATCATCAGCAGCTCGACCAGCATGTCCTGAAGTACCAGCTCCAGAGGTACCAGCGCCAGAAGGATGCGGAGGGGCGCCAGCATAGAACTCACCAACATAATCACGATGTGGAGGACGGTCAGGACGGTACCAATCATAGGCGTTACCAGGCTGGAAGTAGGCACGAACAGCCTCATCCTCACATCGGTAACCGGAGAAAGCTAGATCTCTAGGGATGGAACTGGCTGAATGACCAGTCTGGGCGAAACGAAGATCAGCTAAGGAGTTTGCAAGCGCCTGATAGCGGGTGACGTCGCAAAACTCACGCTCGCGAGCCATGTCCGTCATCGAGACGTGCAAAGCAGATAAATGCTGATGTATTCCCTCAAATGTCATGGCATACTGATGAGGTGGTGGAGGAGGTGCAGTAGGAGGAGCAGGAGGTGGAGCTGAAGCAGTCATGCTACGACGAGATAACTGAAGAAACTTGGGCTCAGGGTCCTGAGTACAAGTCGACAGATTGATATCGAAGCGCTGAAAGATGCGTGGGAGAATCATCGCGTAAGAGAGATTTTTATCTCTTGCACGACAACGACCCATCATCTGAATCATGGTCTTAGGGGAAGAAAATGGAATCCCCTTAAGAATGTGGTACATGGCGGACAGCTCAAGAGAAGTCACATCATCCTTTGAAGTAGATTTTGGAAGGATAGTGGAATAGATGATGCGATGCAATTCATAGTTAAACAAGTTCAGGTTGTTAGCCTTGAACTTTCCAAAGCGTACTCTATCAGGTGCACAGAGTTCCGCTTTGAAACTGGCGAGTGTCGTGCCTTCGGAAAAATCAAATTTAGTGATGTCAACTAGCGGTTCACCTTCGTTAGGGATACCAAGGATCTCCGCTAAGAGGTCATCATTGAAATTGATATCAATACCTCCAACACGAGTGCTCACATCAAAAGTGTTTAATATGAGATTGCAATAAAATAATCTAATGACATTAGTTGCTATAGGGAAGCAGATTTTAACAAAAAGATGTAATCCTAATGCCTCAAAGAAATGACGATGATCAGGAAATACAGTCCATTTGACTGGAGCGCCTGTGCATATGGATCTCATGGAGAAGTCTCCATACCACAGTAGGGCTTGGTCTAGGATTTGAAAGAAAAACCCGTCGAATGCACCGTCGCTCGTTTGGACCGGCAAGAAGAGGGAATCCGTATGCGGATGCGAAGATGACCCTTCCTCACTTGGGTTCGTCTTCTTCCTCTTTGATAGATTGAATTTGGGTGCCATTTATGCAAATTGAAATAAAAAATGCACTAATTGAAAAGTGGAGAAAGATGGGGTTATACCTCCCGAAATCAAAGTATGTCGAAGAGAACGACGAACTCCGCACGAATCTAAGTTTTGGATTGATTTCACCACTTGGATTGGAAGAAAGAGGGTGGTAAAAAG
Organism: Iris pallida; assembly: GCA_029216955.1. Lineage (NCBI taxonomy): Eukaryota > Viridiplantae > Streptophyta > Magnoliopsida > Asparagales > Iridaceae > Iris > Iris pallida. The sequence continues at coordinate 2,680,638 of JANAVB010010194.1, read as the reverse complement.
CTAGGGTTCGGGGCTCCTTCGCGGCTGCTGCTGCTGTTGTGAATAGTTTGGAAGCAATGAAGAAGAAGGGTTGCTCGGGTTCTGTATATATAACCTGACACCCTCAACCGAACTCTGTCCGAATTCGGTCAGAGCTCTGTCCGAATTCGCCTAGGGTTCTTTAAAGTTGTTTTTAGCCATCTTTTTCATTGTCTCATTTTAAATATTTAATTCAAAGATTAGTCATTTCAACTTCAATTAACATAATTAATATTATTTTATAGATTAAATATCGTTACACAGCGACTGTTTCAGATTAGCTGTAGGAGTACTGTCCCAGCTGGCGGAGGTTTACCGGGGAACTCTTAAGTACCGCTTCGCTTCAACCGTAGTTGTGGTGACAGACAGACTCTTTATTGGCTTGTCTCTAACACAGCTTTTGCATAATGATATATAATCATAAAACAAAATTAATTAATATTATTGACGTCCAAAATTCCTAATTCTCGACGTAAATAATTGAAACGTTCTTCCGCTAGAGGTTTAGTAAAGATGTCAGCTAGTTGATTTTCAGTATCTATGTACACAAGGTTTATATCTCTATTTTGATGATGATCTCTAAGAAAGTGATGTCGAATCTCGATATGTTTAGTACGAGAGTGACATACTGGATTCTTTGTCAAGTTAATAGTGCTCATGTTATCACAGAAAATGGAAATATGTGTGTAAAATAAATCATAGTCTTCTAGGGTTTGTTTCATCCACAAAATCTGAGCACAATAACGTCCTGCGGCGATGTACTCAGCCTCTGTTGTTGATAGGGCTACAGAATTTTGCTTTTTACTAAATCATGAGACTAAAGCCTTGCCTAAGAAATGACATATGCCACTGGTACTTTTTCTATCAAATTTGCATCCAGCAAAATCTGCATCCGAATAACCAATAAGGTCAAAGGACTTAGTTTTGGGATACCACAAGCCAACAGAAGAAGTGCCCTTAAGGTATCGAAAGATACGCTTAACTGCGGACAGATGTGATTCCTTTGGGTTAGCTTGAAAACGTGTACACAGGCAAACACTAAACATTATATCTGGACGACTAGCAGTTAAATAAAGTAAACTACCAATCATACCTCGATACTTACGTGTGTCGACTGGCTTGCCTTGTTCATCTGAATCAAGCTTTGTTGAAGTTGCCATTGGAGTGCCAATAGGTTTGACATTGTCCAGATCAAACTTCTTTAACAGGTCTTTTGTGTACTTGGCTTGATTTATAAATGTCCCATTATCAGTTTGTTTGATTTGCAATCCGAGAAAGAATTTCAGTTCTCCCATCATGCTCATCTCAAACTCATTCTGCATACACTTAGAAAATTCTTGACACAGAGATTCATCAGTAGATCCAAATATAATATCATCAACATAGATTTGAATTAAAAGAAGTTTGCCATTAAAAGACTTAATAAACAGTGTAGTGTCAACCTTGTCTTTTGAAAAACCGTTGTCAAGTAGAAAAGAGCTTAAACGATCATACCAAGCACGAGGGGCTTGTTTTAAACCGTATAAGGCTTTCTTCAACTTGAAAACATGATCAGGGTTTTTGAAATCCGTGAAACCTGGAGGTTGTGCTACAAAAACTTCTTCTTTTATAAAACCATTTAAAAAAGCACTCTTGACATCCATTTGAAAAAGTTTGAAATCATGAAAACATGCAAATGCACATAACATGCGAATGGATTCTAATCTCGCAACTGGGGCATAAGTCTCATCGTAGTCGATACCTTCTTCTTGATTGTATCCTTGAGCTACGAGTCGAGCCTTATTACGAGTCACTAAACCATTCTCATTTAGTTTATTTCGGAATACCCAATGGGTGCTAATGACCAGATGATCAATAGGCTTGGGAACAAGTTCCCAAACTTGATTCCGTTCCTCTTGCATAACATCTATCAAAAAACTATCACTACATGCTTCATCAATAGTTTTGGGTTCTAGCTGTGAAATAAATGCAACACTAGAAACAATATCTCTACAGGATGTACGAGTACTTACTCCTTTGGTAATATCACCAACTACCAAATCTTTTGGATGATCAGCTGTAAATTTTAACCTTTTTGGTAAATTCTGAAGATAGCTGGTTCCTGGATCTTCTCTAGGAGGTTCAGCTAGTGCAGAGCTTGGTTGTGGATCAGCTGATGTTGAGCTTGGTACAGTTGGATCTTCGTCATTGTCATCGATAGTCATTTGATTTAGTTCATCAAAGGTGACGTTGATTGACTCTTCGATGATCATGGTTCCTTTGTTGAAGACTCTGTATCCTTTGCTCTTGGCCGCATAACCTAAAAATATACCTTCATCGGCCTTTTCATTAAATTTTCCCAAATTGTCTTTTGTATTAAGAATAAAACATTTACAGCCAAATATTCTAAAGTATGAAACAGATGGAATTCTATCAAACCATAACTCAAATGGAGTCTTCTTCGATTTGGGTCGAATTAGAACTCTATTGAGTATAAAGCAAGCTGTATTGACAGCTTCAGCCCATAAATATTTGGGTAGACTAAACTAGTTTAACATCACTCTGGCCATTTCGGTTAGAGTTCTGTTCTTACGTTCCACAACTCTATTTTGTTGTGGAGTCCTAGGGTAGGAGAACTTGTGTACAAAATCGTGTGTGTCACAAAATTGCTCAAAATCAGCATTCTCGAATTCGCCTCCATGATCGCTTCTTATACGAGTGATCATGTAACCTTTTTCATTCTGTACTTTCTTGCAAAAGGCGACAAATTCGGATAATGCATCATTCTTGCGTGTCAAAAAATATACCCACGTGTATCTAGAGAAATCATCTACAATTACGAAAGCATAAAGTTTACCTCCGAGGCTAGCAACTCTTCTAGGACCAAATAAGTCCATATGAAGCAATTGTAGAGGTCTAGTAGTACATACTGTGTTTGCTGACTTGAATGTGGATCTGGAAGCCTTGTTTTTTTCACATTGGCTGCATACCGAGTCCTTCTTGAATGTAATGTCCGGTAAACCGCGTACTAGCTTCTTTATGGATAATCTTGAGATCGTATCCATATTAGCGTGACCGAGTCTCATATGCCACAGATGACTTTCATCACTCTTGGCCATTAAGCATCTACCTGAAATGTTAGTTTCTTCTAACAAATAGAAAACATATATATTGTCTTCCCTGATACGTTCAAAGATAGTACTACCAGTTGAGCTATCAACTATAGTACATTTGTCTTTGCCAAAGTTGATGCCATAACCATGATCAGCTAGATGACTTATGCTGAGTAGATTATGTTTCAACTCGGTAACCATACAGACATCCTTAATCACAGAATAGGGAGACTTACCAACATCATCGATACCAATAATATACCCTTTCAAGTTATTACCGAAGGAGACATAGTCTTCCTTCTTTTTCTTCGACAGTGTTGCAAATAGGGTAGCGTCACCGGTCATATGCCGTGAGCAACCGCTGTCGAGGATCCATTTGCTTCTAGCATGTGAAGGGTATTCCACCTACAAAACAGTTTGCAGATAAAACTTTTGGTACCCATTTCTTGTAGGGTCCTGTATTGTTAGCTTTAGGTATCCAAGCATAAACATTTAAATCAACAAGCTTCTTCATTCTACATGCAGATAAAATATGACCAATGAGGCCACAATAATGACATTGTGCATGTCGAGTATTGAAAGCTGAGTGATGTGCATGGTTGGTAGGTTTAGGTTTTCTAGTATAGAAGAAAGCATACCTATAATCTTGTTTGGGCTTAACCTTTTGGGGTAAAGGTTTTATATGGTTAGGTCTGACAGTGTTTGGCTTGGGAATGTTCCGATTTTTCGGTAAGTGACACGTGTTAGGGAAGGAAGCAGCAGGCTCAGGCTATTTTCCTAACCTAATTTCCAATCTTTTGGAAGTGTCATACAACTTAGTATAATCAGAAGTGAGTGATTCCATTCTGATTTGTGCACATCGAAGACTTTTCTTCTCTATAGAAAGTTCTTCCCTTGAGTTGGTCAATAATCTTGTCTTTCTCTTCAGATGACTTGGTATTCTCGTGTAATAAGAGCTTTGTTGAAGAAAGCTCACCAGACTCACTAACATTATTTCTAACCTCAGCTAGTAGGTCGGTAAGTCTTCCTATTTCACCTTTGTACTCTTTGAGTACCTTCTTAGAGGTCTGATACTTACTACGCAGTTTTCTGTAATCAGTCATCAGGTCACTGAAGGCATCTCCTAATTGCTCAAAGGTGAAGTCATCATAAGTATCAACTACAGGTTCAGTAGGTACCTGATCGGATGCCATAAAGCATACGTTTGTAGCGTCTTCTGATTGTTCATCTTCTGAGTCACTGGCTTCACTTTCATGCCATATGCTGGTATTGGCATATCTCCTAGATGTTGATTTCTTCAGGTTCCCTTTTTCATACCTATTGCTCTTCTTGCTTGATGATGAGTTTGTGGGACAATCCTTCTTCATGTGTCCCTTCTTCTTGCAACCATAGCAAACAGCATCTTCTTGATACCAGTTGTTGCTGTTGTTCTCTTTGACTCTCTTCTCATGTCTCATGAATCTTTTGAACTTCTTTGCTAGGAGTGCTTGATCTTCAGCGTCAGATCCACTGCTGTCTGAGTCACCTTCAGCAGCTTTTCTGTACTGAGCCTTGAGAGCGATCGTCTTCTCCTTTGGTGCAGGCTCTTCAAAATCTTGTAGCTCCAGTTCATGAGTGAGTAGCTTACCCATGAGTACTTCGAAGGACATAGTTGTGAGGTCGTTCCCTTCAATGATTGCAGTAGCCTTCGGAATCCAGTTTTTGGTAAGTGCTCGCAGGAGTTTGTGAATCTTTTTATGGTTACTGTAATATTTGCCTAAGGAGGACAAATGATTTACAATATCCAGGAATCTCTCGAACATTTGTGTAACTGTTTCGTTGGGCTTCATCTTGAACACCTCGTACTCTTGAGTAAGTCTGCTGACTTTAGATTCTTTGACTTGAGTCGTACCTTCATGTGTGACTTCAAGTAGCTTCCACACTTCATTAGCCGTTGTGCAGATAGACACCCTGTTAAATTCAGTTCTATCTAAAGCAGAAAAGAGAGCATTAATGGCACGTGCGTCAAGACTGGCCCTTTTCTTTTCTTCCTCTGTATATCTGCTATGGGGTTTTTCAACTAAAACTCCATCAACATTTATACGAGGTGGCTTTTGATATCCATCAAGAACAATGGACCATAAATCAAAGTCAAGTGATTTCAAATAGAAACTCATCCGTGTTTTCTAATAGGTATAGTTCGTACCATCAAACAGTGGTGGTCTGTTTGTGGCCTGGCCTTCACTTGTGAATTTCACAGTTGCCATGTGTTGTGCTGTGATCTATATAACATTAATTAAAAAAATAAATAATTGCACTGTTACCTTTGCTTTACCTGTAACACCCGCTCTGATACCAATTGTAGGAACGAAATAGTAAAGCGTAATACTCTAGTGGGGGGGTGAATAGAGTTGGCAGCGGAATAATGCTAATTAAAAAATGTTAGCAGCACAATCACAGAATATTAATCACAACTGAAATAAAGGAAAAGATAGAGTTAAGAAAGCAAAAGCAAAGACAGCGATGTATACTGGTATCCCTCTGTTGAGGACTAATCTAGTCGGTAGAACTCTTGCTACCAGTTGAATCCACTATTGGAAAAACCGTAAGTTTTCTTACGAAGTCCTTGCAACTTCTACAACGCGAGCTTTGATACAAAGAACTCGTCCAACTTCAAATGTGAAGATGTATTCTTCAATCAAGCCTTCTGATTACAATCTCTCAGAAACTTCTAGACCGTACCGCACTGACAAATCGACTAGAGGATTGTAATTGGCTTGGGATCTGAAAATTGAAAGCTCTAGAAAACTCTTTGAAAGACTGAAAGCTTTTAGATAGAGAGAAGATTGAAAGTGAATGAGTGAATTGAAATGATCGAAATCCTTCTCTATTTATAGGAATTTCAAAGGCAGACTTCTGACAGAATTTGGGCAGAACTCTATGAGCAAATCTCGGTCAAATCCGCAACTGCAGGAGGACCAAGTTCCTGAGATTCAAAAATCAAACGGCCACCAACCGAACTCTGGCCGAACTCTGGCCGAACTCTGGCCGAGTTCTGTCAGGGTTAGGTTAGGGTTTTTAAAAATGTTTTTTGGTGATTTTTGAAAACCTTTTTGTAAACCTTTTTGAGAGGTCATTAAAAATATTTTGAACTCATTTGAGGGTAGCCTATTTGCCAGTACGACTCGGTGTACAACATATTCCTAGACTCAAATAAAATGAAAATACATTGCATAAGGAATTACAGACTCGAGTAGGCAAACAGATCTTCGGTCTTGAATTCAGTGGATAGTCATTCTTGATCATGTCCAAGAGTCCGAGATGTCCCGACTAGCTTTATATATCCAGACAGAGTTTATTCAATTATTAAAATCAGGTTTGACCATATGACCAAATGGGCCAACAGAAAGTAATTACAACCATTCAAGTAAGGAATTACTTTTCCAAATTGAAGCACACTTTTCTTTTCAAATTCATTGAAATTTTTAAATATCAAAAAAAAATAATCAATAAAAATTATAATTTTTTAAAAGAAATAAAATGTCGAGGAATTAATTTTCTTTCTTTTCCATTACGCGAACCAAACGAGGCCCAGGAGAGAGTTTAAAAAGAAAGAAAAAAATGTTACATCAATCTCAAAACAAAGCATAAATACTTTGTTATGATTGATATTTTCATAAAAGTCTTATTTGATATTTAAATTCCAAAATATGAATGACTTTTACTTTGATTTTGCGAACCAATCGTGACCAAATAATATGCAGCATGACTAGGCCACTTAAGATCCTAACCCAAAAAGAGAGAAGATTGATGCGGACCATAGTCTTTTTGTTTGCATAGGGTTTTTAACTATGTATAGGTTTCTAACTATGTATAGGTTTCTAAAACAGGTGACTGACTGGTGACAGACTGTGCATAGGTTTCTAAAACATGTAACTGACTGACTGTGCATAGGGTTAGAAATGGGTCTTTAACTATGTATAGGTTTCTAAAACAGGTGACTGACTGTGCATAGGGTTAGAAATGGTTAACTTGATGAGTAAAATGGTGTAGAAGTACATGGGTATTCGACCAATGGAAACTGATATCAGTTGGTATCAATTGATAGGTAAAGGGAGGGAATTTTAGATTCAAGTATCTGTCAACCTTTACTATCTTGGTATCAAATATCTGATATGAAGAGGATATGATATCAAGTCGAGTAGAGGAATTGGCTTGGAGCATAGGCTAATAGGTCATGTACACTACTCATGTACACTACCCTGTAGGCAGTGAGCTCAGGTAGGCAGAGCCATGCCCCGCCCGAGTTGCACCCCTACACACGGTTACCATGTCTCTCTACTGTAATATACAGTAGAAAGTTCGGACACTGCAAATATCGGTGTTTCCTCCATGTCTATGTCTAGTGAAGGATAATTGCCTAGACTTAGTCAATTTCACCCAGTTTGACTAGTTTATCCAAGATATTGACTTAGTCAACTCAACTTCACCCAGTTTGACTAGTTACTGTGCTGAACATGTGTGTCCATCTTTGCAGAATTATTTTCAAATGGACATGAATTACTATTTGCAGAATCGTTCATGGATGTATAATCGTCGTCCTGATGATATGTGTGGTGTACGGGATGAATACATAGCGGGAGTAGAGCAGTTCCTACAGTTTGCTAAGGCGTTCCCTTAGTACATAGACGGTACCAAAATTAAGTGTCCATGTGTGAAATGTCATAACGTAAAATATTATCCAGAAGTGGAAGTGACATATCATTTGTACTCGAGGGGTTTCATGCCTAATTACTATCAGTGGACCGCACACGAAGAACTTGTGTCTTTAGCATCAGAGCCGGAGCCTTATGTTGAGCCGTATATGCATGCGGGACCTAATTTTGTTTCAGATAATCATGCATACGACGACGGGTGCTTGAACATGGTTTTCGACGCTGCGGGGCCTAGTTTCGTTCATGATGCAGCTGAGGAGGCACCGAATGTCGATGCTGTAAAGTTCATGGAGTTGCTGGAGAATACAAGGACTCCATTGTATCCTGGTTGTGAGGATCATTCACCGTTGGCGGTGGTTACAAGACTGTTGAGCATTAAGTCAGATTTTAACATGTCGCAAGAATGCTACAACCGAGTGTCGGAGTTGATTATAGAGATCTTGCCGGCGGGTGCTAAGTTACCTAAAGACTTCTATCGGTCTAAGAGGATGGTGAGATCGCTCTGGATGGGATACGAGAAAATCGATTCTTGTCGCAATGGGTGCATGCTGTACTACAAAGACGACAAGGACGCAGATGTGTGCAGATTTTGTGGTGCTGATCGCTATAAGACAACTACTACAGGAAGGTCTATCGGTACAAGAAGACTGACCGATTCAATGTACTACTTGCCTTTAACGCCGCAGTTGCAAAGATTATTTATTGTGAAAGAGACGGCCGAAAATATGAGTTGGCACATGCGAGAGCAGATTGAAGGAGTGTTGGATCACCCATCCGATAGAGAAGCGTAGAAGCACTTTGATCGAGTGTATCCTGATTTTACTTTAGATCCGCGTAATGTCAGGTTGGGGCTATCTTCTGACGGTTTTACTCCTTTTGGTCTTTCGGGATCCCAATATTCGTGCTGGCCTGTGATTGTCACTCCGTATAACCTACCGCCGTGGATGTGCATGAAGACTCAGTATATGTTTCTAACCGTTATAATTCATGGTCCGAACAATCCCAAAAGGAACATTGATGTGTACTTACAGCCTTTGATAGATGAGTTAAATCAGTTATGGGAAGTAGGAGCTAACACGTACGATGTTTCCAAGAAGCAGAATTTTCAGATGAAGGCAACCCTTATATGGACCATCAACGACTTTCCGGCCTATGGAATGTTATCTGGATGGAGCACTCATGACCGTCTCTCATGTCCGTATTGCATGGACCGTAGTAAGGCTTTTCGCTTGAAACACGGAGGAAAATTATACTTTTTTGATTGTCATCGGCAATTTCTGCCAAAAGATCATCCGTTCAGAAGGAACAGGAATGCATTCCGTGTCGACGTTGTAGAGAAGGGTGATCCACCGCCAAGGTGGTGCGGAGCCACGATATGGGAGGAGGTTAGAGATTTTCTAAGTACTATTTGTAAAGTCCCTAAATTTCTACTGATTTTTATTTTATTTTATTTTGGTACTGATTTAAAATTTGGTATTGTACGTCGCGTGGTCGTATTTTACGTCGCGCACGAAATTTTATCTTTCGAAACTGCTCAGCGAGTGCGAATATGTGCGAGCATACATATTTTTAGGAAAAACATTTTTCTTATTTTTTAGTTTCAAAATATATATAATAAGTATTTTAGTTATCGTCCTGAAATTCAAATTTGTTATTTTATTTATAAAACCTTTATTTACATAGTTATAATGATAAATAATTTCTTTTCTATAAAATGGTATATTAGAAAAGTAGATTTACGTAAATGTCATTTGGACATTAGTAAATATTTATTGTATTTTTGAAATTATTTTATTAATATTTTTGGAAAATATATTTCGGAATTATTATGGCGATTTGAATCTTGATTTAAATTCTTTGATTTATTTAAATGGTTAAATATTTGAAATTGATTTATCTCGTTGATTTTATACTAGAAATTTAATTAGATTTAAGTTTGGATTTGTATTTGGATTGGATCTGATTTATTTTAAATTTATTTAAAAGGGGATTAAAACTACTCCTAATTCTATCCAATTGGGAATTTTTACATCCTATAAATAGGCAGGTACTCCTCCAATTTTCATACCACAATCACAAGTGCATCGTGTCTGTGACCATCCAGTCTCTTATTCCATATTTTATAATTATATTATTCCTATGTCGGACACATCCCCGACACATCCAACCACCCCCTGACTCTATCCGGCCACCTTCACCATCGGCGCCGCCCCACGCCCATCACCACCTATAACACAACAAGTCATCATCCGCCACAGCCTGCAACACCTCCGACCACCAAGCACCACCACCCCCGTCACCATCAGCACCACAACCACCGCCCCATCTCCGGCACCAACCGTCGAAAATCCCCATCCAAGACCACCACTGCCACCGCGGCAACCACCACAGAAAGGAAAAAAAAGAAGGGGGAGAGAACCCGCACCTTCGCAGGGACCCCGCAGCCGCGCGGAGATCCCCACATCCGCCACCGAGCTCCGCGCGCAGCGACTCACTCCCGGCCGAGCGTCGCACCAACGGATCCAGCGCCGCGCCCCTCGAGAATCTTTCAGAGCCGACCACCACCGCGTCCCTCCGCGCGCTCTAGCCACCGAAGATCCGCCCCGCCGGCCGGATTCTCCTCCGCCTCCGCGCCGCGGCGAGTCCATTCTTCCGCACCGCCCCAGATCTTGCCCCTCCGCGCATATCCCCCTCCGGCGCTCCTCTCCAGGCCGTCGCCACTCAAAAACCTATCCTCCGCCGCGCCGTACGGCCGCAGGCCTCTGCACCCTTTCGCCTCTCCGCCTCCACCCGAACTTCGGCGCCTGCGCCTGTCCGCGTCCCGGCGAGCTCCACCGCCGAGATCCCCGGAGACGACGCGCCCCTCCGCCGAGGTGAGTCCCTATCGCCGATCTTCTCTCTCCCTCTTCCTCTCACTGTCCCCATCTCTCTCTCTCTCTTTCTCACTGTGACTTGATGGAGAAAGGATGAGTTGTGTATGGATATTAAGGATTTTATTATGATTTATCATTATAATTTTTATTATCATTATTACCATCTTTTACCACTGCTAATATTATTATTAGTTTATTTATTATCATTATCATATTTATTAATGCTATTACTGTTATTGTTTTTGATTTTAGTATTATTATTATATTATGATTACTGTTATTATTATCTCATTAATATTATTTTATATACTTTTGTTATTATTGGAATTTTTATTATTAAAATGATTTTGCTTATTTAAATAAATTTGATAAATATTATTTTCCAAAATTCTTTTGAACATCAGTCAATAGCCCTAAAAGTATTACTAAATTATTATTATTTTTACTGTATTTAAAATATGGATTTTTCCTAAAAATATGTATATGGACAAGGTTATGTTTTCTACCTATTATATACGTTTTCAAGTATTTATATAAAATATCTTTATTAGAAAATTTTAGTTGTTAACCTGAAACAATTTTTATATATATAGCTACTTACAAATATTTTGGGATAACAAAATATAGTTTCAAACATCATAAATATTTTTAAAATAGGATACGTACGTAATCTCCACAATTTCTCCATGATTATCACCATTATCATGACTAATCATCATTCCCTATTTTCTCGTGAATTCGGACTCTTCCCCATCGGATATGGCGATTAGGCAACTGGAACTTTACAGAACATCGCACCACACCCGGCGTAACAACAGGCAAGATACCTTGCCATTATACTATTTATATTCAGTCTGCATTTATTTATATATCACTGTTCATTTTTGTTGTTATAGTTCTTGATTTACTACATGCTCAGTGATCATTAGTTTACTTTGTTACTATCCTTTGGTTGCACATGAACCTAGAGATAAGAGACTACCGTCTGTAGTGTATATCATATATCTTGACACAGTTATACCACGAGGATGTGTGAGATGAGTAGCATGTAGAGGTTCTTGTGTGTGGGCTGATCCCCCATGCGCATGCGTTAGGGCTAACTGCTAATAGAGGCGTGTTAGGAGACTTAGCAGTTAGTAGAGGTACATGGTCGTGGATGCGACTTAATTGGTACATTGGGTGGGGAGAACATTACCTGACGTATGGGCTTCTATGCACTTCCCTTATTACATGTGTGCTCCACCGGAGACGCAGGCTCCAGGTGCCCTCTGACGTTTTCCAGAGCGTTATGGACGTAGCCCCTTGCACATGGTGCCCTCTGACGCTTCCCGAGCATTATGGACGTAGGCCCCTGGTGCCCTATATGGGGACTATGCCAATCCCATTTACAGCCAGGGCTCATGCGTCGAAGGATTGTTTCTCAAACTGCATGTTCACTTTAGTTTGGTTAGATTACCTTATTTGTGTCTTGTCACTTTCTTTGATGGTGGCATATTTTATATTCAGTATTATATGGCATGTTGATGTATCTTGTTACGTCCCTCTGAGGACCTGGTTATCTCGCCAGGTGTGTGTTTCGTGATTTCTTGCAGGAGCTCTAGCTAAGGCCATTCCTTTCTTCGTGGTGATTGCTCTTGGACTCGCCATTGCTCTCGCTTGCTAAATTCTTTCCTTGTATATTTTTCCATATTTAATTTAGTTGGTAGTGGACTTTGTCTCCGCCCAACTATTGTGTACATGACAAATTCATAGTTACTTTTATATCATATTTATCTTTGTGGATGAGATTTAGTACCTTGGTTACTGCATTTTACAGCTTATGTATATATACGAGGGTCTATATACTTCGTATGTATACAGCTGGCATGATTACGTTCTAGTCCTACGTATTTTGGGACTGGGGCGTTACATGTTTTTGTGGTGGCCCATGCAGGTCAAGTTTGCCGTTTCGGTTACATGATTGAACCAAACGGACCTGCAATATATGATTAGAGTTTAGAATCTCATCCACTTACTTGACTTCCTTTCTTGACTTCAAATTCCGAACTCTCGTTCGACCTCCTTGATTTGCATCTTGCTTGACTCCTTCTACCGTAAATTCTTAGTTCGTGTCTAGTAAGATGACTAAACTAGTATATACACATAGGTTAAACACATGGCTAGATGGATTGCATTGACAATTAATATGCATTGGAATTTTATTTGAGTTATAAAGGAATTTATTTTTGAAAGTGTGATTTTAAGGATTAGTTAATTTCAAGTTGGGTAGTAGCATATTACCGCCTTCAATAGATAAGTTGGAATTTTATTTTGCTATTACAAGGAGGTATACACAAGAGGACAGCTAGATCGCGAAAACAAATTATGATTATGACTTTTAGAAATTGCAAAATAGTTTATGATTTATTGGGATATGAAACCGATTTGAGAAACATCATTAAATTGGGACACATGATTTACGATTAAGTTCAAGTTTGGATTGAATATGTTAAAGTTTATCTCGAATTTATTAAAGTATTTTAAATTATAAGTTATGATTTTGTAATGACTAGAGAATATGAAGGGTTTATGATTTACAGTTTGTTAGAGAGCTTGAGGTTTTAAATTGATTCTACGATTTACGAATTATAAGTATTAATTTTGAGCTTGAAGAGATAATGGTAAAAGTTTTGTTTGAAATATTTTTGGAAGATATGAAATCGACTTGAAGAAATTTTTTTTTAATATTTAAAAATTGCTCATATGATCTATGACATATAAAGTTATTTAGATTTCGAGTTTAAAGTCTTGATTATGGATATTTAAGTTTTGGTAAAAAAAAATCACTTTTGTAGAGTAGTTGTGACTTATTGGAAGCTAGATATACACATTTGAAGGATATAGAATTAAAATTCGGGAGTTATTTAAACGTTCCATTTTGTAGTATGAATTTCGACGGATAAACTTATTAAATGTTGAGTTTAAAAAAAAAGGGGGGGTTATTATTCAAGTTGCGATATACAAGGGTTATTTTGAGATTGATTAGAAGTTTAAATTGGATTAAACATGATAGCCTGAGATGATTAAGAAATCTGGTGGAATATCTTGGAAACTTTTATTGAGAAATTTTTAGGAACTTGAAATTTTGTATAGATCATATAGTGGTGAAGGACCAAGAAACAAGCAAGGTCCCCTAATGAGATAGAAGTATTCCATATTAGATTGTCATGCCACCTATGATTATGATATTGCATATACACAAGTATAGTTAGTCATCGACCAAACCGCTGAACATATCTTTGACTTACTCGACTTTCCCTCGAATCTAGATCATTATTGTGACCATCTAATTGTCTGAAACTTAAAGATGATTAGAGTCGTTCCCTTGACCATACCCTTATCTATGAGACCATTTTCTTTCTAGAAACTGCGCCTCTAACTTATTTTACCTTGACCTACGAGATTCCTAATTATCTTTATTTTGTGCTTTAAACCTTTTATTTTGGTGCATTAATTAGTACCTTATGTAAACCCACTTTCTATTTTTGATCAATTGGCGTCCCCTATCGTGACTTTGATATTTGAACCACCACAATAGACTTTTCCTTCCAACCAATTACACATGCAAGACCTAGACGAGCTCACCTTCATGTAGGTATATCATGTCCCACTAAAACACGTCCCCTTGTACTCTATTTTTTATGTTACGACTTTCGAGTCATAAAGACTCAACTATAACTTATACCATGGTACCGAAATACTTTTGACTATATATTTGGACTCAATCTCGACTCAAATTTTTGGCCCGATTACGATCTACTAAATCCGTTAAATGCTCACCCTTGTGTTTTATCTTGACTGCTTAACCCTTGTCATTTTATTTTCTTGTATTGATTTACTTAGACACATAACACTGTTCACACTCCAATATTAGCAACACTTACTTTTCTTCCTTCCAATTAAAATGTTTTCTCATACTTCACTATGATTTCTCTATTGTTTACGCCACCTTGTTCCTTGTATGATACCCTTATGTGAAATAAAATTTGATCATGACAATCTTGGGTTAGTAGAAGATAGATTGGAGAACCCCACAGCATAGATAAATAATGGAGTTGGTTAAGATAATTACGAGAATATGAGGTATAGATGGGACATAAATAAGTGTGCGATAAATCCAAATATATGAAATAAGGAATGATATACGGTATTTTGATGAAACACTCAAGAGTCAATAGACTTCTCGAATTTCAAAAAAAAACTGGTTTTGAGGTAACTAAATATCGAGTGAAGAATCTTCTAAAGTGTTGGTGGTTTAAGAGTCCAAATTTATATATAAAATTATGGATGCAAATTTTTGGATAAAGACAATGTTGACGATATTAGCTTTCAAGAATAACCAATTGTTGAAGAAAGAAACATTTACATATTTGATTAAGTTCTAGGATGATCATGAATACGAAGTTAAGATGAGTTTCAATTCTACCATCAAAGAGATGAGATTGTTGAATTCAAATTTTCGAGAGAGTGACTAATAAGTATTTTAGAAAAATTTGCAATTATGATGATAGAAGATTGAGTTATGAAGGTATACGGATAGTTTTCGAGATTTATCATTGAAGACGGATTTTTGATACCCATGGATGCATAGATCAACAAATACAAATCGTAGTAAGGAGATTTTAACTTCTACTTGGGCCAATTGGTTGAAAGTGTTGGAATTTTAATTTTAGAGGAAAATTTTAAAGATATATATAAGTGAGCTAGTATAAATGGAAATTATGGAATTCAAAATTTGAGACTATTTGAAAATTACATGACGAGCTAGAGGAAGCTAGAATAAAATTATACTCATATTGGTTTTTGGTAACGAGACATGGTACGAAAGAAATTAATGGAAAGATCGATTTATGATAAGATAGAATTACATGAATATTGAAATCAAAGGATTAAGAAGATTATTACCTACCTATGAGGTTGTCTTTCTTAGGTTAATATTAAGGTTGATTGAGCTTAGTCATTAATTGATTGTCATGATCGAAATCTAAAACCATCGAAATTTTATTCTAGTCGATCGAATGACACGTTGCCATTGAAATGTCACTCGCCTCCTCGGCGAATATTACGTTTGCATTCTCGTGACCTCGTATATCTATTCAAATAAACACTTTCCATTCCCTTCGCCTTACCTACCCTAATTTTTTCTAAATTTTGAGGACAAAATTCTTTTAAGTTGGGTAGGATGTAAAGCCCCTAAATTTCTACTGATTTTTATTTTATTTTATTTTGGTACTGATTTAAAATTTGGTATTGTACGTCGCGTGGTCGTATTTTACGTCGTGCACGAAATTTTATCTTTCGAAACTGCTCAACGAGTACGAATATGTGCGAGCGTACATATTTTTAGGAAAAACATTTTTCTTATTTTTTAGTTTCAAAATATATATAATAAGTATTTTAGTTACCGTCCAAAAATTCCAATTTGTTATTTTATTTATAAAACCTTTATTTACATAGTTATAATGATAAATAATTTCTTTTCTATAAAATGGTATATTAGAAAAGTAGATTTATGTAAATGTCATTTGGACATGAGTAAATATTTATTGTATTTTCGAAATTATTTTATTAGTATTTTTGGAAAATATATTTCGGAATTATTATGACGATTTAAATCTTGATTTAAATTCTTGGATTTATTTAAATGGTTAAATATTTGAAATTGATTTATCTCGTTGATTTTATACTAGAAATTTAATTAGATTTAAATTTGGATTTGTATTTGGATTTGATCTGATTTATTTTAAATTTATTTAAAAGGGGATTTAAACTACTCCTAATTCTATCCAATTGGGAATTCTCACATCCTATAAATAGGCAGGTACTCCTCCAATTTCTACACCACAATCACAAGTGCATCGTGTCTGTGACCATCCAGTCTCTTATTCCATATTTTACAATTACGTTATTCCTATGTCGGACACATCCCCGACACATCCAACCACCCCCTGACTCTACCCGGCCACCTTCACCATCGGCACCGCCCCACGCCCATCACCACCTACAACACAACAAGTCATCATCCGCCACAGCCTGCAACACCTCCGACCCCCAAGCACCACCACCCCCGTCACCATCAACACCACAACCACCGCCCCATCTCCGGCACCAACCGTCGGAAATCTCCATCCAATACCAACACCGCCACCGCGGCAACCACCACAGAAAGGAAAAAAAAGGAGGGGAGGAGAACCCTCACCTTCGCAGCGACCCCGCAGCCGCGCGGAGATCCCCACATCCGCCACCGAGCTCCGCCCGCAGCGACTCACTCCCGGCCGAGCGCCGCACCAACGGACCCAGCGCCGCGCCCCTCGAGAATCTTCCAGAGCCGACCACCGCCGCGTCCCTCCGCGCGCTCTGGCCACCGAAGATCCGCCCCGCCAGCCGGATTCTCCTCCGCCTCCGCGCCGCGGCGAGTCCATTCTTCCGCACCGCCCCAGATCTTGCCCCTCCACGCATATCCCCCTCCGGCGCTCCTCTCCAGGCCGCCGCCACTCAAAAACCTATCCTCCGCCACGCCGTACGGTCGCAGGCCTCCGCACCCTTTCGCCTCTCCGCCTCCACCCGAACTCCGGCGCCTGCGCCTGTCCGCGTCCCGGCCAGCTCCACCGCCTAGATCCCCGGAGCCGACGTGCCCCTCCGCCGAGGTGAGTCCCGATCGCCGATCTTCTCTCTCCCTCTTCCTCTCACTGTCTCCATCTCTCTCTCTCTCTCTCTTTCTTACTGTGACTAGATAGAGAAAGGATGAGTTGTGTATGGATATTAAGGATTTTATTATGATTTATCATTATAATTTTTATTATCATTATTACCATCTTTTACCACTGCTAATATTATTATTAGTTTATTTATTATCATTATCATATTTATTAATGCTATTACTGTTATTGTTTTTTATTTTAGTATTATTATTATATTATGATTACTGTTATTATTATCTCATTAATATTATTTTAGATACTTTTGTTATGATTGGAATTTTTATTATTAAAATGATTTTGCTTATTTAAATAAATTTGATAAATATTATTTTCCAAAATTCTTTTGAACATCAGTCAATAGCCCTAAAAGTATTACTAAATTATTATTATTTTTACTTTATTTAAAATATGGATTTTTCCTAAAAATATGTATATGGACAAGGTTATGTTTTCTTCCTATTATATACATTTTCAAGTATTTATATAAAATATCTTTATTAGAAAATTTTAGTTGTTAACCTGGAACAATTTTTATATATATAGCTACTTACAAATATTTTGGGATAACAAAATATAGTTTCAAACATCATAAATATTTTTAAAATAGGATACGTACGTAATCTCCACAATTTCTCCATGATTATCACCATTATCATGACTAATCATCATTCCCTATTTTCTCGTGAATTCGGACTCTTCCCCATCGGATATGGCGATTAGGCAACTGGAACTTTACAGAACATCGCACCACACCCGGCGTAACAACAGGCAAGATACCTTGTCATTATACTGTTTATATTCAGTCTGCATTTATTTATATATCACTGTTCATTTTTGTTGTTATAGTTCTTGATTTACTACATGCTCAGTGATTATTAGTTTACTTTGTTACTATCCTTTGGTTGCACATGAACCTAGAGATAAGAGACTACCGTCTGTAGTGTATATCATATACCTTGACACAGTTATACCACGAGGATGTGTGAGATGAGTAGCATGTAGAGGTTCTTGTGTGTGGGCTGATCCCCCATGCGCATGCGTTAGGGCTAACTGCTAATAGAGGCGTGTTAGGAGACTTAGCAGTTAGTAGAGGTACATGGTCGTGGATGCGACTTAATAGGTACATTAGGTGGGGAGAACATTACTTGACGTATGGGCTTCTATGCACTTCCCTTATTACCTGTGCGCTCCGCCGGAGACGCAGGCTCCAGGTGCCCTCTGACGTTTTCCAGAGCGTTATGGACGTAGCCCCTTGCACATGGTGCCCTCTGACGCTTCCCGAGCGTTATGGACGTAGGCCCCTGGTGCCCTATATGGGGACTATGCCGATCCCATTTACAGCCAGGGCTCATGTGTCGAAGGATTGTTTCTCAAACTGCATGTTCACTTTAGTTTGGTTAGATTACCTTATTTGTGTCTTGTCACTTTCTTTGATGGTGGCATATTTTATATTCAGTATTATATGGCATGTTGATGTATCTTGTTACGTCCCACTGAGGACCTGGTTATCTCGCCAGGTGTGTGTTTCGTAATTTCTTGCAGGAGCTCTAGCTAAGGCCATTCCTTTCTTCGTGGTGATTGCTCTTGGACTCGCCATTGCTCTCGCTTGCTAAATTCTTTCCTTGTATATTTTTCCATATTTAATTTGGTTGGTAGTGGACTTTGTCTCCGCCCAACTATTGTGTACATGACAAATTTATAGTTACTTTTAGATCATATTTATCTTTGTGGATGAGATTTAGTACCTTGGTTACTGTATTTTACAACTTATGTATATATACGAGGGTCTATATACTTCGTATGTATACAGCTGGCATGATTACGTTCTAGTCCTACGTATTTTGGGACTGGGGCGTTACATGTTTTTGTGGTGGCCCATGCAGGTCAAGTTTGCCGTTTCGGTTACATGATTGAACCAAACGGACCTGCAATATAGGATTAGAGTTTAGAATCTCATCCACTTACTTGACTTCCTTTCTTGACTTCAAATTCCGAACTCTCGTTCGACCTCCTTGATTTGCATATTGCTTGACTCCTTCTACCGTAAATTCTTAGTTCGTGTCTAGTAAGATGACTAAACTAGTATATGCACATAGGTTAAACACATGGCTAGATGGATTGCATTGACAATTAATATGCATTGGAATTTTATTTGAGTTATAAAGGAATTTATTTTTGAAAATGTGATTTTAAGGATTAGTTAATTTCAAGTTGGGTAGTAGCATATTACCGCCTTCAATAGATAAGTTGGAATTTTATTTTGCTATTACAAGGAGGTATACACAAGAGGACAGCTAGATCGCGAAAACAAATTATGATTATGACTTTTAGAAATTGCAAAATAGTTTATGATTTATTGGAATATGAAACCGATTTGAGAAACATCATTAAATTGGGACACATGATTTACGCTTAAGTTCAAGTTTGGATTGAATATGTTAAAGTTTATCTCGAATTTATTAAAGTGTTTTAAATTATAAGTTATGATTTTGTAATGACTAGAGAATATGAAGGGTTTATGATTTACAGTTTGTTACAGAGCTTGAGGTTTTAAATTGATTCTACGATTTACGAATTATAAGTATTAATTTTGAGCTTGAAGAGATAATGGTAAAAGTTTTGTTTGAAATATTTTTGGAAGATATGAAATCGACTTGAAGAAATTTTTTTTAATATTTAAAAATTGCTCATATGATCTATGATATATAAAGTTATTTAGATTTCGAGTTTAAAGTCTTGATTATGGATATTTAAGTTTTGGTAAAAAAAAAATCACTTTTGTAGAGTAGTTGTGACTTATTGGAAGCTAGATATACACATTTGAAGGATATAGAATTAAAATTCGGGAGTTATTTAAACGTTCCATTTTGTAGTATGAATTTCAACGGATAAACTTATTAAATGTTGAGTTTAAAAAAAAAGGGGGGGTTATTATTCAAGTTGCGATATACAAGGGTTATTTTGAGATTGATTAGAAGTTTAAATTGGATTAAACTTGATAGCCTGAGATGATTAAGAAATCTGGTGGAATATCTTGGAAACTTTTATTGAGAAATTTTTAGGAACTTGAAATTTTGGATAGATCATATAGTGGTGAAGGACCAAGAAACAAGCAAGGTCCCCTAATGAGATAGAAGTATTCCACATTAGATTGTCATGCCACCTATGAATATGATATTGCATATACACAAGTATAGTTAGTCATCGACCAAACCGCTGAACATATCTTTGACTTACTCGACTTTCCCTCGAATCTAGATCATTATTGTGACCATCTAATTGTCTAAAACTTAAATTCCCTTGTATATTTTTCCCTTGTATATTTTTCCATATTTAATTTGGTTGGTAGTGGACTTTGTCTCCGCCCAACTATTGTGTACATGACAAATTCATAGTTACTTTTATATCATATTTATCTTTGTGGATGAGATTTAGTACCTTGGTTACTGCATTTTACAGCTTATGTATATATACGAGGGTCTATATACTTCGTATGTATACAGCTGGCATAATTACGTTCTAGTCCTACGTATTTTGGGACTGGGGCGTTACACTATCGAAGATCCTATAACTGGGTACAAGTGCGATGGATTTGGCAGAGATCATAACTGGACAAAGAGGAGCATATTCTGGGATCTGTCATACTGGATTACCAATCTGATCAGACATAATTTTGATGTCATGCATATTGAGAAGAATGTGTTTGATAACATAATTAATACCGTAATGGACGTAAAGGGGAAAACGAAAGACAATCCGAAGGCCAGGTTGGACTTAGAAGAAATATGCAAACGCCCTGCGTTGCATTTGATAGAGCAGAATGGAAAACAGTTCCTGCCGAAGTCAATTTTCTCGCTGGACAAAGAGGATAAAGTGAGACTTTGTCGGTGGATCCAGGGCCTAAAATTTTCAGACGGATATGTGTCAAATCTGAGAAGATGTGTCAATCCGAAGGAAAATAAATTGACGGGTATGAAGAGCCATGACTGTCACGTATTCATGGAGAGGTTAATTTTGATTGCATTTCGGAAATTCTTACCGCAGGCAGTTTGGGATCCATTGACGGAGCTTAGCATATTCTTCAGGGATCTTTGTTCTAAGAAATTGCTCGTTGATCGTCTAGAAAAGCAAAAAAAGGACATTGCGGTAACATTGTGCAAGCTAGAGAGGGTATTTTCTTCTGGATTCTTCGACTCTGTGGAGCATTTACCGATTCATCTATCCTATGAGGCACGTGTTGGTGGACCCGTCGAATATCGATGGATGTACCCATTCGAGCGACAATTGAATCACCTAAAAAGAAAGATGAAAAATAAGGCACGGGTCGAGGGTTCTATTTGTGAAGCCTATGTTCTCGAAGAGATTACAAACTTTTGTTCGATGTATTTCAAGCCTCATGTTGCAACTAATAGAACGAAAGCTTCCAGAAATGACGACGGAGATCATGAATGTAATGATACAATACTGAAGGTATTCAATGCTCCAGGAAAGCCATCGGATAAAATAAAGAAGAGATATCTGAACGATGGTGAGCTAAGGGCTGCTCAGGTGTATGTATTACTGAACTGCGACGAGGAGGAAGTAGAGAAACTGGAGGGATAAGTAATTATTACGTCTATATTATTTTAATAGTGTTGATTATTATACTATTACATTAATTGAACGATGTTGTTTTCAGCATATTTAATGATGATGTGAGGTCAGGTAGGCCACACATAACAGAAGAAGAACTAGAACAAGAAATGAGACGTTATTTTCCATCATGGATGAGTGCATATGTAAGACATTGAGAATGAGCTTAATTTCTTTTTTCGTGGTATTTAGGTCGATCGTCCATACGCAAGACTTGAGAATGAGTCTATTTGAACGCTAGCCAAGGGACCAATTTATGCTGCAAAAATATGGCCAAGCTACTGTGTTAATGGGTTTAGGTTCAAGTCAACAACTTGTCCGATCAGAGACAACTTTGTGGATCTCGACTCCACCAAAAACAGTTGTTTGTGTATCAGATCTTTGAACTACAAAGATGTTGATGCGGGCAACGATTTCTATGGCGTGCTAGGGAGATCGTGGAGCTGACATATAGTTATGGAATAGAGCCTGCTAAGATTGTGTTATTCAGGTGTGATTGGTTCGATCCGATTGAAGGTCAAGGTTGGAAAGTAGACAAGCACGGTCTTGTGGATATAAACTATCGGCGTCGATATCAAGCCTATGAACTATTTGTCCTATCAATTCAGGCTCAGCTCGTGTACTTCACAAGTTATCCTAAACGGGGAACAACAAGGTCGGACTGGTGGACAGTATGCAAGACCAAAGCTAGAAATACCTTTGAGGTTGACGATATAGCTTATCAAGAGGATAAACTACCTCTTGTAACAAATATTATAGAAGTGGACACGACGGAAGTTCCTCATTCCACATCTAATTGTGTAGAAGAAGTAGAATTATCTCAAGAGGAAGATGCAGATAAAAGTGAAGATGTAGAGGAGGAAGAAGAATAAGAAGAAGAAGAAGAATAAGAAGAAGAAGAAGATGAGCTAAACGAACTAGATGAATTTTCAGAAGAGGATTAAATATGTACGTTTATTTTATCATCATATTTGACACTTTAGTGACACTTTTATCATATAAATCTGTGACACTTTAGTGACACTTTTATCTGTGACTATAATATTTTTTAAAAATATGTGATGTCTATCATATAAATATGTATTTTTGTTTGATTGTCATATGTTATTATCATGTATGACTAGACCATCTGGACGACGCAAAGGATTTTATATTAGGCAGTCCCGTCTGCCTCAAGCTGGGGATGGAGATTCCGTACCCTCATCCTCATCTCCGAGTACGCTATTGTACCATTCTGTTTCTGGTCTATTACCGGGATAGGGCAGTTCCAACAGGTTGGCGACTCCTCCCTCGTCGTCCAGCGTTCCTGACCCGGCATCAAGCATTCCTGATCCCGCGTCCAGCATTCCTGATCCCGCGTCCAGCATTCCTCTTGCCGACGGCTCCATGGGGGGAGCCGACGTCGAGCATATGGAGGACGACGATCAGACTGATCCTGCCCAGGCAGGAGGTGAGAGCGAACCTCCATGCGCTCCCCCAGACGAGACGCGTATGAAGATTTGGACGGACGGGCCTACGAAGTAAGTTAATTAGTTAATATATATTTCTTAAATGATTATATGTACATATATATTCATAAAAATTATTATTGTATAGATATCGGCCTCATGCA
The DNA here is from genome assembly GCA_029216955.1 of Iris pallida. Classification (NCBI taxonomy): domain Eukaryota; kingdom Viridiplantae; phylum Streptophyta; class Magnoliopsida; order Asparagales; family Iridaceae; genus Iris; species Iris pallida. The sequence goes on along the minus strand of JANAVB010010194.1, from coordinate 2,656,977 downwards.
GTACATAGACAGCTGGGGGTATTTCTGAGGCAGAACTATGGTAGGCCTTGGATTAACTACTCAGACGCTCTCGCAGATAGGAAGGCCTTTTGGTTCGTCCACTTCAAGGTAAAAAATTTGTTTACTTTAAATTTTAATAATCATTTGTGTATATTATACAACTTTTCTATTTTACTTCTTGTAGAGGACCTATTTCTATCCACCACACCGGGCGGTGAAGATCGAGGCCCAATTTTCTGCCGTCGCAGGCAAGCTCATCCGTGATGCGATCCACGACCAGAAGTCTCGTGATCGCTCCGAAAAGCCGATCCACGGTTAGATCACGCCAGAGCAGTGGACTGCGATGAAGGCTAGATTCGCCGAGGCCAGCTACCAGGAGCGGTCTGACAAGGCCAAGGAGGCGCGGTCGAGCGCCGGTAAGTGGTGTGGTGGCTCTATTCCGATGACGAAGCATTTTCGTCGTCTAGTACGTTTCCTATGACGGACATCATTTTATATATAGTTCGATAGAATGTTTAATACAAATAATAGATAATATATTTTAACAGGTAAAAAAGGGTGAGGACCCGAACATGGTGACCGTCTTCCTGGTCACCCATCGGAGGGCTGGGCAGTTCATTGACGAGCAGGCGACACAGGGATATGTACGTTCTATTTTTTATATTAATTTACTATAATTTAGAAAACAGGAAAATAGATATCAATATAGACTTTAGTAAACACTTATACGTTAGCAAACTTTGTTCTGGGCCGAGTTTGTTCGGCTACAAAAGGAGGCGGTTGCTGCTGCTAGTGCACCAGCAGAGGGAGGGGCTGGTACTTTCTCCCAGTCGCCTACAGCTCTATCGTCGGACGAGCTCTGGATGACCGCCGTTGGCGGTCTTCAGAAGGGTACGTACTACGGTACGGGATATACGGCACCTATTTGGCTTCGGAGTCATCCCGGGCCCCCTCTGTCAGTGCGCAGTCTCCAGCTTCGAAGGCATCATTACGAGCGCAGGATGTGCGCAGACAGCTCCACGAGCTACATCGCGAGTTGCAGCAGCAGATTTCTGAGGCAGCTGGGACAGAGCGACGATCCGATGATCACCGGACGATTTGATGCGGTCGAATGCAGTATACAGGAGTTGATGAGTCTGCAGCAAGCTACAGCTGCCAGCTTGTACACGCTCACCGAGTTTACGCAGCACACAGAGCGTAGACAGGTCGAACTGGAGGGATCGTAGAGGACCGTGGCTGCCTCACTCACCCAGCTGCATACTTCTCTTGAGGAGAGTACTCAGAGGATGGTGAGTACCCTTGCTACGCATGGTGACCGACTGCGAGAGCTGGAGCAGATACGTCCTCCCGATCCATCGACGGCACCGACTCCAGACGTTGTACTGCCTCCTACTTCCCCTACGGTACAGCTCACACAGGAGCAGTATGAGTACATGTTATCCCAGATGCGCGACAGGGGTCCTCAGTGATCTAGTAGATTTTTTTATCATCTTTGTATGTATTGGCCCTATGGGCCCATTGACCGTTCTGTACACTAATTTTTATTCTTATTTGCCCTCCATTGTGGACATATATGTTTGTTGGATATTTATTTTGTGATATTTACTTTGTTGGTATTTTTATTGTGATATTTACTTTGTGATATCTGTGACGGGGATGACAAATATACCTACACTGGGTTATAAGCGATGATCTGATATACAAAGGAGGTGCTGTCCAAATTTAAAAAAATATAATGTGTATTTTTGTGATGATGTGTGTCTGTGTTTACAGTGTATGTGAAATACAGTGTTCGGAACCATCGATAGTTTCGATTACTGTTGTATGTTTTATCTTGGACAGAAAGAGCAACTGTTCAGGGTGTACTTCTGAGAACTTCATTTTCACATCCTTCGCTCTTTCGGAACGTCGTACAGGATCCCGAGAAGGTGAAGGACGTGAAGAGGAAGCTCTAAGAAGTGCACGCTGAACTGTTGCTTTTTTTATCCAAGATAAAACATAGAACAGTAAGCGAAACTGACGATTGTTCGAACACTGCAATTCACACATACTATAAACACAGATACACAGCATAACAAAAATACACATTATATTTTTAAATATTTTTTATTATTTTGCGACATATAGCGACGGATAGCGACGGATAGCGACGTATAGGTCCGTCGCTAAATAGCGGCGTTGCGTCGCTAACCGTCGCAATCCGTCGCTTCACTTTAGAATACTGCCGGCGCTAATATGTCGATGTACGTTGCTAAGATGCTGACGTGGCAGGCATGCCATGTCATCACATAAATATATCAGCACGTCGCTAATACGTCGTACTACGTCGCTAACTTTGCGACGTCAATTTTCGTCGCCCTCTGCCGCTACTTTTGCGACAACACAGCGACATTGTGATGACGTCGCAAACAACGACGTAGGGCGACGAATGTGTCATCTGCAACTAGGTTTTTCGCGACCTTCACTTTTCGTCGCTAAATACGTCGCTAAATAACTTTAGCGACGTATATGCCTTAATTAGCGACGTATCTGGACGTTGCTAATTTGGCTTATTTTTGTAGTGTCGGTCGGCGCCAGTGACTAGGCAACGGTGACAGGTCATTCTCCTCTACGACGACGATGGCGGCTAGATCCCGGCTGTGCATGGTCCACCGCTGCGAACGATGATGGTTGATCATCTCTGGCGACGGCGGGAAGCGAACCAACGAGGCGACTATGGTGGTGCTCACTACGGCGGTCAAGCATCCCCTCCACCACGATCTCTTCCCTGTCCCGATGATTTTTCATCTCCCAGCGGTGACGCGTCACAGCAACTGCGACGGCGCACGGCTTCCTTCTCCCCCGTCTCACGCGACCATGCCATTCCTGACAACGACAATTTCTCGGCGGTACACGCGACCATACGGTGGCAGTTTCACCTTCCTTCCCGAGCGACGGGACATCTCGACAAGCACCGACCCTGGTAATGACTATGATAGAGAGGCGAGCTTCCTCTAGACTACTTTCACCGAGGTTCTCCACCACAAACTCGTCGTCAACGATCGAGTGACCTGGTTGGCAAGTCGACAGCGAATCTACGGCGGATGGTGGACCCTTCTGTTCCGGTCACCTCCTTCATCCTCACAGTGATGGCGATGACACTGTGAGTCCTCTTTGATCCTTCTTTCCTTCGAATATTTCTAGGATTATTTGATTTCGATCGGATCGATCAATCGATCGAGTTATGATCAATAGCTTCTTCCATTTATTGATTTGATTTTGAAGTTGTAATTGAGTCTTAATCTGTCCTATTCTTGAATTGTCTTAAATTCATGAATTAATCATTCATTGAATCAATTTTCTGTTTTGAACACCAGGCTTTTGTGGAGTTGCCTCCGTAGAGTCTGGTACAACATTTTGCCTGAATCGGACTCAGGGAGTTCAATACTGATTCATGCAGACACAGGTACAGATTCTCCCTTCCTGTTTTCTCTCTTACCCCTGTTTTAATTTTTGGAATGAAGTATCTGATGGAAAGGATTGGGCAAGATTGTGATCAGGGATGCAGGGGTTGTGTCCGAGCATTGGTTGTAGTTGTTTGTGACCAGTTTTGATTCGTGTTATGTGTCCTGCCAATAGGGAGTATTGGCCAGGGGTGCGGTCGAGATACAGGGAATTTGGCACGCTCATGTCCGATTTGTTCGTATCTAGTTTCATTTGTGGCCAGCATCGAATGTTGCATGGAAACAACTGGGATTTGAATGGCTGTAGCACGAATGGAGGTTCAAACCAAGTGAATCAGGGCGATCGATTTCTGTTAGCATTGACTAGGTCTGGACCTTGCTTATATTGGGTAAACTGGAGCTAACTAACCTCTGTGTGTGTTTCCAATTTTACATTAAGTTATAGTTGTGTTGATCATAGCTCGGTTGAGTTATAGCAAGGGTGGTGTGGGCTGTCTAGTTAAATTTGTAATATTAAGGAAGGTTGAGTTTTGCCTTGCTAAGATTATTTGGTTGTTTGCATTTTGTTAAACTTTCGATTTTGTTTATGGTCAGATCTTGGTGTTGTGTTTACTGAGTTTTGTTAAACTGGAAGATACTGTTGAGTATTGGCGGTAGTACAAGTTATAGTAATTATGTATTTACTGATACAAGGGTCTGTGGAGATAATAAAGTTCTATGTCAGGTTAATGGCCTTTGGTTTAGCTCATTTTATGATTCTATGTTGTAATTATCTACTTGGTGCTAAACTCTAATTTGTGGGTGACCTGGAATAACTCTTTCCAAATGAATGCTTCTTTAAACAAGTTGTATTGGTCTTGAACTTTACCACATTACCAGAAGGAGCATTAAGTAGACTGGTGAGTGAGCAGTAAAACAGTTTAAGGATTCTGGACCTTGCCTTAGTATACAATTAGGAGTTTGGACTATTGCAAGAGTGGTAAACCCAAGTGTTGACAAGTTTAGGAGTATGCTGTATCATATTGTGTCCTTTAAGACTAAACCTATTAAAGTATATCAAGTTAGAAGTTGTGTCAGCTTTGGAGTGATGCTCTTCTGGTAGGAACCATAGGGACTTTGATAATTACTAGGATTAATGTATTGTTAGTTTCTAAGGAAACCTTAGTATAGTACTTTTTCATTTTAAGAAATCTGTCACTTAACTATACTACTTATATTACCTTGATATAGCATTTCAAATACCAACTTGTACAAAGATTTCTATTATATCTAATTAAAGAGGGTGTAGACTGGTAATACATTTAGTTATTCATATTTAGTTAAATAATGGCTAGTATATTAATCATACTAGGGATAGTTGTAGATAGAAATAAATTGTTAATTGATAATGGCATTGTTTAGAACTTAACCAACTTGTACTTAATTAATTAGGAGGATATCCAACTCTACTTTCTACCCTTGATTTCCCGGAGCAAGGCAAGTACATTCTATGATCTTGTGCATTTACATTCATATCTTGTGCTTTTCCTGTGACACGTTATGACACGATATCATGTTCTCATGTACTTTTATGTTCTTGTACTTACTTGTGTCGGGAGGAGAAATACACTAGCTATGTGACCAAACCCGGTTACTATATTCATGTAGATAGTTTAGGCCTCGCATCGTGCACGCGGGTCCTAAGCCGTACCGATATTCATGTACTCCTGTACATATTCCTGTACTCACCCCAGCCGGTCACATATGCTAGTTGTATTTCAAACATTGTGCACATGTCATGTCTTGTACTTCAGGTTCATGGTTTACATTTCTATACTTTATTTTCTGTACTTACATTCCTGTACTTTCTTGTTCTTTTCCTGTATTTTATATTTCATGGTTCCCTGTACCCATTTCATATCATGATGTTCTTGTTTATTACCTAGAACTGTACTTTGCTCCGCTCCTGACTGGATATATTGCAGGTGTACTTGCATGATATTGTTCAACTCTATGGGCCAGAGCCCGGGATCTTAGCTGAGCAGGATGGAGACATGACTTAGCTAGAGGCTTCAGGTTTAGACTGTTAGCTTTACCTTTAGATATTGTTTTTAGAGTTCATGGTATATTTCATTCCTGTTGACTCTAGTACCTTTATGTTATATGGATTTATGGATTATGGTGATCTTTCTGGAAACGTTTTATAGATGCTGTGATTGTGCACAATCATGTTATCTGGTTAGATTTTCCTAGCTTGGTATAGCTTACTTCATCGTGTCTAACGACGAAGGCTGGGCGTGTCCGACTCATGTCCGATTATTCGGGAGCGGGTCGTGACAGACTCATACTGTTCTTCTACAAAGGATCTATTACAAAGACTTAGATTGTTCTTCTATAAAGGATTTATTACAGACTCAGAAAGGCCTAAAGAAGTCTAGAATGGGGTTAATCTTCACAAAAGTGTAACCCTTATTCTTCTTGGTGTACATACTAGAAGATTGATCTCCATCGAAACGTATTCCTCTACAGGGGAGAGCACAACCTGTGGCTCTTCAAGCATAACGGGCTGCTAGACCGTTACTGAGAAGGGCATAGCATGACCCCCAACTTTTTGACAAAGCACGAGGACTGCCAAGATGTTGTTCAGGTTCGAACAAGGAGTTCTAATGCATCTCGAGATTCCCTACTACGTGTTCTTCTACAAGGACATACCTACTTTGAACGAAGAGATCCACAGCCAACAGCCAACTGATGCCAGGCCAGGGTCCTCTTAAAGCTAAGTCAGGATCGTGCATAATGGGAATGCTATGAAGATGATGGAGTTTGCTCCTCAAGAAACCCCTTTTTATAGGCCATATTGGCCAATAAATACAGATGGACCTAATAGTCAGCATAATGAATCTCATTTAATAGGTTCGTTACAAGTGGGTGCCATGCCACAAACTCCTCAACTTCCCCCAATAAAGAATGTGGCAATTAAGAGTTGTTCAAAGACAGTCATTAAGGAAAATACAAAGTCTTACCACGCCTCACACACGGAGAATGCCATTCTTCGTATTTTTATACACGGACAATGCCATTAAACATGTAATTTAAAACGGAGAATGGTCATTCTCATGCGTTTTAACACTGGGAATGACCATTCTCCGTGTAATTTAAAATGGAGATTGACATTCTCTGTGTTAAATTACACGAAGAATAATCATTCTTATGCGTTTAAACACGGAGAATATCATTATCCGTGTAATTTAACAAGGAGAATGACATTCTCCGTGTTTTTATACACGGAGAATGACATTCTCCGTGTAATTTAACACGGAGAATGATATTCTTCGTTTTTATACACGAAGAATGCCATTAAACGTGTAATTTAAAACGGAGAATGGTCATTCTCATGCGTTTTAACACTGGGAATGACCATTATCCATGTAATTTAAAATGGAGAATGACACTCTTCGTGTTAAATTACATGGACAATAGTCATTCTTATGTGTTTTAACACGGAGAATATCATTATCCGTGTAATTTAACAAGGAGAATAGAATTCTCCGTATTTTTATACGCGAAGAATGCCATTCTCCGTGTAATTTAACACGGAGAATAATACTCTCCGTTTTTATACACGGAGAATAGTCATTCTCATGCGTTTTAACACATAGAATTCCATTATCCGTGTAATTTAACATGGAGGATGGCATCCTCCGTGTAATTTAAGACGGATAATGGTCATTCTTATGCGTTTTAACGCATGAGAATGCCATTCTCCGTGTAATTTAACATGGAGGATGCAGAGAATGGCATTCTTCGTGCTATATTACACGGAGAATGGTTTTTTCGTATAATTTAACACGGATAATGAACATTCTCATGCGTTTTAACACGGAGGATGCCATTCTTCGTGTAATTAAAATGGGGAATGTCATTCTCCGTATTAAAATTACGGAGAATGGCATCCTCCATGTAATTTAACACGGAGAATGAACATTCTCATGCGTTTTAACACTGAGAATGGCATCCTCCGTGTAATTTAACACAAAGAATGACATTCTTGATTTAAATTACACGGAGAATGACATTCTTCGTGTAATTTAACACGAAAAATGAACATTCTCATGCGTTTTAACACGGAGAATGTCATTCTCCGTATTTTTATACAGAATCATGAACATAACTTAAAGTTATGTCTTTTTTTTTGCACTTCTTGTTGCTTAGCATCGTTTCCCTTTTTCTTATGCGCAACTTTCTTAGTTATCCGTTTCCGTGGTTTTCCATCATTCCCTTTTGGATTTTCTGCAACTGTCTTCATTTTCTCCACAACTGGTATATCTTCTCTAACTGGTGATGCTGTCGGTGATGATGTTGTCGGTGACGTCAACATGGTGTGAAGATTGCGAATGGAGAGGAAGGTTTGAAGATTTTGGAGGAAAAAACCTAGATTCGAAACTGAGTGGCGTATAGAAGAAGAGGAAGAATCGAAACATTTTTTTGAAGAGTAGGGTACGGGGGTGTTTTCAATAAATTAGAAGGGCAAAAAGGTCATTCAGAATCCGCTTTATATATTTATCGTTAATTCTGGGCACGCGATGAAATATTATTTTACGGTGGATTTTACATAAAACTTTTGCAATTTTTGGGCATTTCATAAATTTTCCCATAAAAAAACTAGTAAATTTACGTAAAATTTTTTCAGATGTTGTTAAAAATAGTTTAAATATATTTAAATTAAATTTATTTTATATTTATATATATTTTATTAGAATGTATTTATATTTTACTTATCTATATTTTTATTATATAATCCAAATAGCAGAGGTATTGGATTATATACATGATTGTTTGGATTAGAATGATTCTTAGGTTAAAAAGATAATCATGCAAGGATAAAAATGTCATTTACATCCCATTATCTAAAACCAACACATTATATATAAAAACGTGTAGCCTCCTATGGGTGCATTCACGTTCCATTCCTCTCTTTTTATCTAATTATTTTTGTAGGTTTTCTAATATCATTTCTTTATCCAACCAGAGTCTCTTTAATAGCTTCCTAAGAAAGGAAGATGATCATACTGAAAAGCTCTAATGGAGAGGAGTTCGGGGTGGAGGTGGTGTTTGCCTTGACATCTCAACCATTCACCACATGATTGAGGACGGATGCGCCGAGAACATGATCATCGTCCACAACGTCAATGGCAGTTATTAGAAAATAAGTGGTGAATACTTTCTTGTTTATTCTTTAACCCCAAGGCTGGTTTAAATAGAGAAAATACAATCAATGTCGTTCTTTGAATCAAGGGAAACTTTATTACAATCAATGTCCATCCTTGAATCAAGGAGAACTTTATGGAAAGAAAAACTAACAGAAAATCTTCTTAATAATAACAAAATCTTCTCTAATAATAACTAATAACAAGAGGAGAGAGAATTAAGGGATTCTCCAACCCCCCCTCAAATTGGTGTATAGATATCTGTCATGCCAAATGCTCAAAGACAGGTCTTGGCAAGCTTTTGGTTAAGATGTTCGCAGTTTGCTGACTAGAGGGCACAAATGATAGAAATATGATTCCAGCTTCTAATTTTTCTTTTATGAAGTGACAGTCAATCTCAATATATTTGGTTCTATCATGCTGAACTGGGTTGTGGGCTATACTTATGGCAGCTTTACTGTCAGAATATAACTTCAATGGAAGCTCAATTTTCAACTTAAGTTCCTTCAGGACTCTTTGAATCCAGAGTCCTTCACAAGTACCCTGAGGCATAGCTCTAAACTCGGCTTCTGTACTGCTTCTTGCTACAGCTCCTTTTTTTTTTACTTCTCCATGTCACAAGATTACCCCATACGTAGGTACAATATCCAGAGGTTGATCTTCTGTCTGTGACTGAACCTGCCCAATCTGCATCAGTGAAGATAGACACATTTCTTTTACTAGTCTTCTTAAAAAATAAACCCTTTCTGGGATTAGCCTTCAAGTATCTCAGTATTTTATATACTGCCTCAAGATGTTCCTCATAAGGAGAATGCATAAACTGACTCGCTACACTGACTGAGAAAGCGATGTCACGTCTAGTATGAGACAAGTAAATTAGCTTACCCACCAACCTCTGGTATCTTCCGGTGTCAACAGAAACATTTTCTTCTCCCCAAAGTTTTACATTAGAATCTATGGGAGTGTCGGCTGGTCGACAGCTACTCATTCATGTTTCTCGTAATAGATCGAGAATGTATTTTTGCTGTGAAACCATAATTCCTTTTCTCGATCGAGCAACCTCCATACCAAGAAAGTATCTCAAGGACCCTAAGTCCTTGATTTCAAACTCTGTAGCAAGTCTCTCTTTTACTCTTCTCATTTCAACTATATCATCTCCAGTGAGGACAATATCATCTATATAAACAATCAAGGCAACAAATTTTCCATCTGAGGAGAATTTGGTAAATAAAGTGTGATCAACTTATCCTTGAGTGTAACCTTGGTTCTTTATAGACTGAGTAAATCTTTCAAACCAAGCTCTCGGAGATTGCTTTAAGCCATAAAGAGACTTCTTCAACATGTATACCTTTAAATTTGACTTCAAAGTCAGAAGGACGATCCATGTATACTTCTTATTCTAGATCACCATTGAGGAAGGCATTTTTAACATCCAAATGATGTAGAGGCCAATCCAGGTTAGTCGCAAGAGATAAAAGTATTATGACAGTGTTCAATTTTACAACAGGAGCAAATGTCTCTGAGTAATCTATGCCACAGGTTTGAGTGAAACCCTTAGCCACCAAGCGAGCCTCATACCTTTCAACTGACCCATATGAATTGTACTTCACCGTAAACACCCACTACGTCCTACGATCTTCTTACCAAATGGTAGCGTCATGACTTTCCAAGTTTTATTATTTTTAAGGGCTTTCATCTCCTCAAATACGCTTCCCTCCACTTCGAAACTTTTAGAGCATCTTGTACATTTTTTGGAATCTCTACACTAGACAATTGGGAGGTGGAGGCAGAAAAAGATGAAGACAAGTTTGAATATGATATAAAATCGAATATAGGGTATTTAGGACAAGATCTAACAGGATGTCTAATAGCTATGTGATCATCTATATCAGGATACCTGATACGACTCTCAGAGATAGTGTAACGCCCCAGTCCCAAAATACGTATAGGACCAGTATACGGTATATGCCAGCAGCACTTCACCAGCGGGCCAAATCTCATAATAAGCCCACTAGCGAAATGCTTAAGCTGTAAATCATGATAAAAATCTAGAATACAGTACAAGTCATAGGTACACAGCTAATCTCATCTACACAAAAATAAGACACGAGTTATCAAGTCCAATAAAATAATACTAACGAGAAAGATCTGTCCATCATGAAATAGAAATAATAACCGTGCGGGTAAGACATCCCAAAACCACAGTATAAAGAAATAAATAATCAACTACATGTTCACGGATGAAAAAGAAAGAAAATAATGTATCAAGTCTAAAATAAAGAGACATGTCTCAAGAGAAGTCCTCGGCCACTATCTCGTCCTCCTGCGAAGGTACGTCACCTGTCTCCACTCCAGAACCATGAACCTCCAGGAAGTCCTCCTCTCTAACTAAGCCTGGAGAGATAACCAGGTCCTCAGGGGACTAGCAAGACAAATAATATACAAGCCTACTTTAACAGTTTTAACATGCAAAGAAAGGGTATGAAATTGTAGAAGAAATAAAGACTACAGAGTAGTATAAGAATGAAATATATAAGAAAGTGGCATGCCATCGAGAATCGTGATGATAAACATGACTACGAATAAATCAGAGTAAACCACAGCTCAGAGGGGGCTCACAGCCTTATAGATCACAGCTCAGTGGGGGCTCATAACCTATATTAAGTATCTATCGCAGCTCAGTAGCGGCTCCAACAGAGAGTGGTCAAGTATAGTCATTATCTATCACAAGGTCCTTGCCTAAAACTATGAGTCAAGTCAAGGTAAGTCAAGTCAATAAGTCAAGTCCAGCTCAATCATGTCAAAGGGACACGACAGAGGCTAAGCAATACTATCACTAGACATGAACACGAAAGAATAATATGGCGAGTAACATGAGAAAAGAAAGAGCAATCATGTACGTGCACGTAAAACTAGAAAATAATCATGATATGAAGCGAAAGAGAAATATGTACCAAGTGAGACATAAAACAATAGCAGTATAGAAAAGCATGTAAGTACTGTAAAGTTTGGCAAGGTGTACTTGCCTGGTGTAGACTCAACCACGTATAAATAATCTGTCAGATCAAATGCCTGCGAAAGCTGAACTCCTGTAATGGTGCCCGGATGCTGAAACAGACATTGCCAACATTCTCGGAATAAAAAAATAGCAAGGCTAGGCTACCCATCAGTCCAATTCTGGACAAGGAGCAAAACGGTAATTTTGGATCAAAACGGTGTCCGTCGTTGGACCCGCTTTGTACCGAAAAGCGTGCCAGAGTCTATGGTGTCTAAAATCGTCAAACTATATATCTACGGATTCTTTTTGATGAGACAAACCCAACGATGTGTCCAAAGTTAGATTCCGACGGGCCGTGCACAAATTCGCCGATTGAGTTGGATCGTGGGGCCGCAAAACGGCGATTCGATCAACTGTCTCAGATTTGGACCAAACTTGACATACATGGCCAGAAAAATAATACGATCTTGTTGGCGTAAGTTTTTTCTCGATTCGAAGAACGTACACAAAGTAATTGGAGAATTTTGAAAAAGACCGATACAGTAAATTTCGACGGATACGCAACAAATTCGTCGCACACACGCAACCAATTTTAATTCCGTCAAAGCCCACACGTCTACGAAGCCGATATGCACCTTTCGATGCTTTCGGTTCGCGACCACGTCGCCCGATTTGGCGGGACACACGGCGTATCAGAAGGTTTTCAAAGTTCTTGAAACTGTTTTGAACCTATTTTTACTGATTTTTAAACAGACTTTTCTTGATGTATACTAAATGAAATTAAGATCCGTAAACAGCGTCTAGAAGGTCTATAGGTTTTCTTCAAAATGTTTATTTAGAATTCAAAAACTCTCTAAAACTGGACAGTTATTACCCTTCTAAAACTAGTCCACAATAGTGGTTTAGTATTCTATTTTCGATGGTTTTTCATAAACTTTTGAAATTTTTTACAAGCTGTATAATCTAAATTAAATTAATCTATTTGAAGGGGTTGGTAGGGGTCAACTAGGTTATGCATAGAAATTTACGGATCACAAATTGAATGAACATAGTGGGAGTAATCATACCGCGAAGATGGGAGGGGGCTACGGACTGTGCTACTGTGCTGCTGCTGCTGCTGCTGCTATTTCTACGGCTGTGCACGCGCGTTTTGACTGGCTGTAGTCGAACATCGGCGTGCGCAGGTGATGGTGGGGTTCACGCAAGGGTCAGGGTCCTTCTGATTTGAGATATTGGGTCGCGATGAAGAGATTTTTGCGACGGGAAGAAGGTTGGATCGGATGGGTTTGTGTATATATGGCATTTTTCTTCCCGAGATTTAATTCTTGATTTTATTTGATTTTAGAATTGAATTTTGAATGGATTTGGTGTAATCCAATGGAGAATATAACTGGGATTACATGGGGAATGATTTGGTTCAAAATGATAGGGATTTGATTGGTTTTGAAAATTTAAATAAACCAAAGTATGGCATGTCGGGTTCATGCTGGAGGGGGGGTATCGGGAAGAAGTAGGAACAGTGGTTCCTACAACACTGTTTATATATATATATATATATATATATATATATATATATATATATATATATATATATATATATATATATATATATATATATATATATATATATATAATATATAATATATATATATATATAAAATATATTATATATATATATATATATATATATATGTATATATATATTTTTTACCTTTAGATGCATATATATATATATATATATATATATATATATATTTTTTTTTAATATATATATATATATATATATATATATATATATATATATATATATATATATATATATATATATATATATATATATATATATATATATATACCTTTAGATGTATTAGATATACAACCACTACATAAAATTCTGAAAAAAAAAATTTCTAAAACTAAAGATGTTGTATCATATTTATCAACAAAATATTAAGTGTAATATTAAATAACATTTGTTTATATAACAATTATTTAGGAAATTGTTTATTAGGCTATTAAAATAAGGTACAAAATATATACAAAGAGGATATATAGACACAGATGTCTCCGGACACACTGTACGATTACAGGGGCTTAGGGTTGGTTCTGGTCCAGTCCGGGATGAATTGGTTCAGCCGGGTCTCTTAAAAGTCAAAATTCTAATTAATAAGTAAATAAATTATCGATGGGGGTTAAGTCGCAACTTGGCCTGGTTTTCTTTGTTAGAATACACCTATAGCTCGGCATCCCCTAGCATGGGTAATACACTAGTCAAAGCACACGAGTACACTATTCGTACCAAAAATCTTGGTCATCTTGTACTCCAAATCTTAACCATGGCTAAGGTCATCTATAATAATAACAATTTAATTCAAATACTTAAAAAATTTCAATAATACATATTTAAGTCAAAATAAATAATAAAAAAATATTCAAAAAAATTAGGGGTGTTACATTCTACCCCCCTTTAAAGAATTTTATCCTCGAAATTAAAATTACTCACTACAGTAAAGGAAAAATATGTCTATGGTTCTAAGATGTCTAAGGTGTGCTATGTTTCTATTGTTATTCCTAAGCAAACATGTAACAAGCAAGCATAATTAATATCCTACTCTCTACCATTATCATGAAACCTTAGGTTGTTATCTTTATTTGCTCCTTGGGTTGTTGCTCTGTCTTCAATCCCCATGGCAAGGGCATGTCCTTGTCGTTGTGCTCCCGCCTGCTGCCTCGCCTGCGCGAACTGCGTCGCCTGGTCGGTGAGTGGTCCACGTGGATATCCTCCTTGAGCTGGAACTATTGGTACTGGTGGTGCTGGTGGGCCTCTTGTTGGGAAATCCCGAAGTTGATGCTGGTTGGAACCACAGTTTAAATATAGGCCCAACCTTCTGCGACAATTATTTTGGATATGTCCTCTTCTTTTTGCAATATTGACAAACAGAAAGCTTCGGAATTGGGTATAGGGCAGTTCTTGGCCGTTGGCGTATGGTGTGTCTCTCTGGTCCTCCTGGTGATGCTTTATCCGATGGTGTCGCTGGTTGTGGTCGCTTCTCGTTGGTCCCTTTCGATGGATTCGCTCTAAACGTCGTGCTGCGGTAAGAACTTCGGAGTAAGTGGTAGGTGCAGCTGCTCCAATAAACTCTTGTAGTCTGTAGTTCAGCACTTCGTAGAATTTTTTGGCCTTCTTTTCTTTAGTCTGGATCAATGTAGGTGCGAAGCGGCTCAGTCGTAGAAACTCGGCATTGTATTCTTCTACTGTCATGCTTTCTTGTATGAGATGCAAGAATTGTCTTCGAAGCTCTGCTTTGAAAGTGGCAGGGATAAACATATCTTGGAAGAGTTTGGAGAACTTCTCCCAAGTGACCTTATCCTGCCCAAGTCTTTTCTCTTCCGTAAGCCACCAGTGGTGCACATTACTGGTCAACTGCATCCTGATGGCAATCATCCATCGATCTCTCGGTAACTCGGCTACCTCCAATTGCTGCTCATGTTGGTGAGCCATTCATGAACTTCGATGGGCTCCTCCTTGCCCAAGAACTTGTCTGGCTTCAGATGGCGGAAGTTTGCGATGGTTTCCGTCGTCGTCTGGGGAACTGGTGAAGTTGCTCTCTCTAGTGCTGACACGATGCGATCCTCAATGTGCTCCGTCTGTCTCTGCTGGGCTTCCAACTAAATTTGTTGTTGTGCTTTCATCATCACGTAGATGGTCTGAAAAAGCTGTTGGGGATTCATCGTCTGTCCAAGCTGGAGAAATATCGTCGACGGCATCAGTGGCAGTACTGGCATGGATGGGATGCCGTCTCTCCTGACCCTCGGTGGATGCGAAGCCGCTGGATCGTCTGGTTGGATAGAAAAACCTCCAACCGGTGGCGGGGTCGTGTCGACATGAGTCACTATAGCGCCCTGCAGGGTGACGACGGGGTTCTTGTCACTGGCTTGCGGGTCCATTTCACTGCACTCAAACAAAACTTATAAGCTTAAAGTAAAAATGATATCAAGCGGGATGCATGTCAAGGAAATAATTTTGAAGTCGAAATATAGAGTTCAAGGACGTGAAACAATATAAAGATGTGGATGAGATCCTAAGGGTCATTTTTATCCTATTCGCAGGCTCACGTCGGTACAGTAACTTAACCAAAGTGATTAACGTAGACCTGCATGGGCCACTACAAAAACATGTAACACTCCAGTCCCAAAATACGTATAGGACCAGGATACGGTACATGCCAGCAGCACTTCACCAGTGGGCCAAATCTCATAATAAGCCCACAAGCGAAATGCTTAAGCTTTAAATCATGATAACAATCCAGAATATAGTACAAGTCATAGGTACACAGCTAATCTCATCCACACAGAAATAAGACACGAGTTATCAAGTCCAATAAAATAATACTAACGAGAAAGTTCTTTCCAACATGAAATAGAAATAATAACTGTGCGGGTAAGAATTACGAAACCACAGTATAAAGAAATGAATAATCAACTACATGTTCACTAATGAAAAGAAAGAAAATAATGTATCAAGTCTAAAATAAAGAGACGTGTCTCAAGAGAAGTCCTCGGCCACTATCTCGTCCTTCTGCGAAGGTACGTCACCTGTCTCCACTCCAGAACCATAAACCTCCGGGAAGTCCACCTCTCTAACTAATCTTGGAGAGATAACCAGGTCCTCAGGAGACTAGTAAGACACATAATATACAAGCCTACTTTAACAGTTTTAACATGCAAAGAAAGGGTATGAAATTGTAGAAGAAATAAAGACTGTAAAGTAGTATAAGAATGAAATATATAAGGAAGTGACATGTCATCGAGAATCGTGATGATAAACATGACTATGAGTAAATTGGAGTAAACCGCAGCTCAGTGGGGGCTCACGGCCCTATAGATCATAGTTCAGTGGGAGCTCACAACCTACAATAAGTCTCTATCGCAGCTCAGTGGGGGCTCCAATAGAGAGTGGTCAAGTATAGTCATTGTCTATCACAAGGTACTCGCCTAGAACTACGAGTCAAGTCAAGATAAGTCAAGTTAATAAGTCAAAAAGTCAACAAGTCAAGTCCAGCTCAATCATGTCAAAGGGACATGACAGAATAATATGGCGAGTAACATGAGAAAAGAAAGAGCAACCATGTACGTGCACGTAAAACTAAAAAATAACCATGATATGAAGCGGGCGAGAAATATGTACCAAGTAAGACATAAAAGAATAGCAAAATAAAAAAGCATGTAAGTACTGTAAAGTTTGGCAAGGGTACTTGCCTGGTGTAGACTCAACCACGTATAAATAACCTGTCAAATCAAATACCTACAAAAGCTGAACGTCTGCAACGATGCCCGGATGCTGAAACAGACATTGTCAATATTCTCAAAATAAGAAAATAGCAAGGATAGGCTACCTATAAGTCCAATTCTGGACACAGGAGCAAAACGGTAATTTCGGGTCAAAACAGTGTCCACGTTGGACCCGCTTTGTACCGAAAAGCGTACTAGAGTCTATGGTCTCTAAAGTCATCAAACGATATGTCTACGAATTTGTTTTGATGAGATGAACCCAAAGGTATGTCCAAAGTTGGATTCCAGCGGGCCGTGCACAAATTTGCCGATTGAGTTGGATCGTAGGGCCCACAAAACGGTGGTCTGGTCAACTATCTCAGATTTGGACCAAACTTGGCATACATGACCAAAAAAGATACGGTCATGTTGGTGCAAGTTTCGTCTCGATTCGATGAACGTACACAAAATAATTAGAGAATTTTGAAAAAGGCCGATACAGTGAATTTCGACGGATACGTACCAAATTCGTCGCGCACACGCAACCAATTTAAATTTCGTCAAAGTCCACACATCCACAAAGTCGATATGCACCTTTTGATGCTTTCGGTTCGCGACCACATCGCCCGATTTGGCGGGACGTACGGCGTATCGGGAGATTTTCAAAGTTTTTGAAACTGTTTTGAACCTATTTTTCTGATTTTTAAACAAACTTTTCTTGATGTATACTAAATGAAATTAAGATTCGTAAACAGCGTCTAGAAGGTCTATAGGTTGTCTTCAAACATGTCTATTTAGAATTTGAAAACTCTCTAAAATTGGACAGTTATTATCCTTCCAAAACTAGTCCCCAACAGTGGTTTGGTATTCTATTTCAATGGTTTTTCATGAACTTTCGAGAATTTTTACAGGCTGTATAATCTAAATTAAATTAATCTATTTGAAGGGGTTGGTAAGGGGTCGACTAGGTTATGCATAGAAATTTACGGATCACAAATCGGATGAACATAGGGGGAGTAATCATACCGCAAAGATGGGAAGGGGCACGCGTTTTGGCTGGCTGCAGTCGAACGTCGGCGTGCGCAGGTGACGAGGGGGTTCGCCCAAGGGTCAGGGCCCTTCTGATTTGAGATATTGGGTCACGATGAAGAGATTTTTGTGGTGGAAAGAAGGTTGGATCATATGGGTTTGTGTATATATAGCATTTTTCTTTCCGAGATTTAATTCTTGATTTTATTTGAATTTAGATTCAAATTTTGATTGGATTTGGTGTAATCCAATGGAGAATATAACTTGGATTACATGGGCGAAAGATTTGGTTCAAAATGATAGGGATTTGATTGGTTTTGAAAATTATAAATAAACCAAAGTATGGCATTCGGGTTCATGCTTGGGGGGGGTCGGGAAGAAGTAGGAACAGTGGTTCCTACAACACTGTTTACACACACAGACACACACACACACACACACACACACACACACACACACACACACACACACACACAACACACACACACACACACACACACACACACACACACACATATATATATATATATATATATATATATATATATATATATATATATATATATATATATATATATATATATATATATAAATAATATAACTGGGATTACATGGGCGAAAGATTTGGTTCAAAATGATAGGGATTTGATTGGATTTGAAAATTATAAATAAACCAAAGTATGGCATGTCGGGTTCATGCTGGGGGGGGGGGGGGGTCGGGAAGAAGTAGGAACAGTGGTTCCTACAACACTGTTTATATTTATATATATATATATATATATATATATATATATATATCTATATATATATATGTATACAACCACCACATAAAATTCTGAAACTAAAGATTTTGTATCATATTTATCAACAAAATATTAAGTGTAATATTAAATAACATTTGTTTATATAACAATTATTTAGGAAATCGTTTATTAGGCTATTAAAATAAGGTACAAAATATATACAAAGAGGATATATAGACACAAACGTCTCTGGACACATTGTACGACTACATGGGCTTAGGGTTGGTTTGGGTCCAGTCCGAGATGAATTGGTTCAACCGGGTCTCTTAAAAGTCAAAATTATAATTAATAAGTAAATAAATTATCGGTGGGGGTTAAGTCGCAACTTGGCCTGGTTTTCTAGTTAGAACACACATATGGCTCGGCATCCCCTATCATGGGTAATACACTTGTCTAAGCACACGAGTGCGCTATCTGCGCCGAAAATCTTGGTCATCTTGTACTCCAAATCTTAACCATGGCTAAGTTCATCTATAATAATAACAATTTAAGTCAAATACTTAGAAAATTCCAATAATACCTACTTAAGTCAAAATAAATAATAAAAAAATATTCAAAAAATCAGGGGTGTTACAGATAGAGATAGAGTTACCTTTTCTTTTCTTAGGAGGTTGATTATTTCCCGGTTCAGATTTATGACAGTGTTGAGATGTGGACACATCCCCTTCTGTATGGTTCTTCCTCAAAAACACCTTTCCTTTCCAAATCTTGTTTCCTACTTCGAACATGTTCTTTTTACATGACGATTCATTTTGTGGCATTTCAATTATTTCATCATTATTATCATCTTCAAGATTCTCATTGGTTTTTTTATGAGAAAGTGTAGCTCAGATTCATCGAGTTCCTTACTCATAGTAGGAGTAGATTCAGATAATGAATCATGGCCATTATTTTTTTCATGAAAAAGTGTAGGCTCGGATTCATCGAGTTCCTTACTCATAGTAGGAGTAGGTTTAGATAATGAATCATTGCCATTTTCTCTTGGTGCAGAAGTAGAAGTCTTAGAATTTTGTAATATAGGCAAGGACAAGTTATTTAAAAAAACTTATGTTTTTTGTTTGAAATGAGTCTTTATTTAAGTCCCCCCCTGAAGATGAGTATCATCAAAAAAAGATTTGTTTTCAATTAATGTGACATCCATAGTGACAAACATTTTCTTATTTTTTGGATCAAAACATTTATATCCTTTCTGGGTTGGAGAGTACCCTACAAATTTATAGCACGTGGTTCGAGTTTTCCAATATTCTTATGTTCATGAATATATGCTGTACAACCAAAAAAAATTTAATGTCAAATCAGTTGAAACACGAGTAACAGGAAAACATTCTTTGAAAATATGAATTGGAGTTTGAAAATTGAGAACTTTGTAGGGCATTCTGTTAATTAAATATGCAGTAGTTAAAATTGGTTCACCCCATAAATAATTTGGTACTTTACTTGAGAAGAGTAAAGCTCTATACACCTCTAATAAGTGTCTATTTTTTCTTTATGCAACTCCATTTTTTTGGGGTGTATTAGGATATGAACTTTGATGCATAATTCCATTTCTAATAAAAAATTTACCCAAAATTGTGTTAAAGTATTCCCTGCCATTGTCACTTCTAAAGACTTGAATATTTGTTTGAAATTGATTTTGCACCATTTTAAAAAAGTCCTTTACAGCCTGACAAACATCGGATTTTTTCTTTAACAAGTACACCCAATATACTCTTAAATGGTCATCTATAAATATGATAAACCATGTTTTGTGAAAAAATGTACTTGTACGGTTAGAGATCAAAACATCACTGTGAATAATAAAAAAGGTTTTGATGGTTTATAAGACTGTATTGGAAAATAGAACGATGATGTTTTGCAAATTCACATGCCTCACATTTAAACAAAGAGAAACCTTTGTTACAAAATAACTTCGAAAATAAGTGTTTTAAATAACGAAAACTAGGATGACCTAATCGTAAATGCCATAATATAATGTCGTCATCATTATTCAAAACAAAAAAGACACAAAGCAGAAACTTATCGGTTTGGAAGGTAGGTATGATTTAGGTCCAATATCGAAGTAGTAAAGTCCTCCATTCTCTTTAGCACTGTTAATCATCTTTTCCGAGTTCAAATCCTGAATGACACAGGGAGAACAGAAAAAGATAGTTTGATAAAAAAATTCTTAGGCTAATTTTAGGCTACAAAATAGATTTGGAACATGAAGGACATCTTTAAGATTCAACATCGAAGACAACACAACTGAACTTTTACCTGCAATAGCCGAAAAAGAACCATCTGCAACTTTAATTTTTTGATTTCCTGCACAGGGACTATATAAAAAAATAGAGTAGATTTACTTGTCATGTGATCGGTTGCACCTATGGTTGAGACTGACACTAAGAAGAGCAGAATTACCTTTCTGTGCTATAGAGCAAGAAGGAGTTTGAGATTCAAGAAGTTTGAACAGTTTGTCTAGTTGTTCCGTCCGAGTGAAAGCTGAGTTGAAGAAGATTGCTGCCCTAGATCTGAACTACTAGCCTGAAATGCATGACCCTCATTACCACCTTTCTTCTTCCAGTTCAGAAACTTGCCATGGAGCTCCCAACATGTTTCACGAGTATGTTATGTGCGTTTGTAGTGATCACACCAAGGTTTGTCCGACTTCTTACTTTTGTTGAAATCGCTCTCCGAAAGAACTTCCGTCTCCATTGTCGCTGCCTGCCACTGTAATGCCCCAGTCCCTAAATACTTAGGACTAGGTACGTATCCATGCCAGCTGCATACATACGAAGTATACTCCAATATATGGAAACTCGTATGTATACATAAGCTGTAAATTACAGTAAACCAAGAGTAATCTAATCTCATCCACAAATGAAGAATAAAAATATCATATAATCAACTGTAATAAGTCTTTATACAGTACGTTGGGTGGAGATAAAGTCCACTATCAACTATCTCAAATAAAAGGTACAAGAAGGAATAGATGAAATAACAAGACTAGCCAAGTACAATCATCTTCGAAAGGATGGAGAAGATCACGGCCCTCGACTAGAACACCCTGCAACTATCACAGAAGCACACACCTGGAGAGATAACCAGGTCCTCAGAGGGACGTAACAAGATACAATAAATATGCCATATAAATACTGAATATAAAATATGCCACAAACAAAAGTAAGTGTCAAGACAACAATAAGACACTCTAACGATACTAAAGTGAACATGCACTTAAGAACAAACCTTTTGTCGCATGAGCCCTGGCTGTAAATGGGATCTGGTATAGTCCCCACTTGGGCACCAGTGACCTAAGCGCATGACGTTCAAAAACGATAGTGACAAACCTGAGGGGCTAAACATACCCGTATCTCCAGCGGAGCTTCCGGGTTACAAGAAAAGTGCAATCGAAGCCCATACGACAAAAAAATGTCCTCCCCATCCAATGTACCTATCATGTCGCATCCACGACCATGTAACACTACTAACCGTCAAGTCTTCTAATATACAACTATTGACAGTTAGACCTAACGCATGCGCACGGATGATCAGCCAACACACAAGGACCTCTACATGTTACTCATCTCACACATCATCGTGGTATAACTGTGTCAAGGTATATGCAATACACTACAAACGGTAATCTCTTAACTCTAAGTCCATATGCAATCAAAGGATAATAGCATAGTACATTTAATATCACTAAGCAGACAGTAAATCAAGAACTAGAAATAAATAAGCAGTGATATGTAATAAAATACAAACTAAATATAAATAGTATAATGGCAAGGTATCTTGCCTGAGGTTATGTACAAAAGAGAATAATCCAGTAGCTCGAACACGCAAATAAACAAAGCAAGAAAAGCCAAATCCCGCAGATGACTCCAGATGCTGCAACAAACATCACGAACGAGTTTGGAATAAAAAATATACCTAGAAAACGACTGTCCAAAAGTTAAATTCTAGAACAGGAAAAAATCGTAATTTCGGGTCAAAATGATGTCCGCCGTTGGATCCGCTTTGCACCGAAATACGTGCCAATATCTACGGTCTCTAAAGTCGTCAAAATATGTCTACAGATTTGTTTTGATGAGACAAACCCAATGGTATGTCCAATTTTGGATTCCGGTAGGCCGTGCACAAAATCGCCCGTTGAGTAGGATTATAGGCCCGCCAAAATGGTGTCCCGATCAACGGTCTCTGAATCAGACCAAACTTGGTTCACAGGACCAGAAAAATATTTTGAGTCCAATGGCGTAAGTTTCGTCGCGATTTGATGAGTGTACACGAAGTTGTGACTTAATTTGCAAAGGGTCGATACGGGGGTATCTCGACGGATACGCACTGATTTCGTCGCGCACATGCAACGAAATCGGGTTCCGTCAGTTTTTACACGTCGACAACATCCATACGCGCCTTTCGATGTATATAGTGCGCAACCATGTCGCCCGGTTTGTTGGGGCGCACGCCGTATCGGGTGTTTTTCTACTTTTTGAAAACAGAATTTATAATTTTTCGTGAAACTTTAACAACGTGTAACTTTTTACACACTAGATAAAAAGTGAATCCAGAAGATGCGTTACAATCTCGGTTATGTTGTCTTTGACTGTCTTCAATTAGTTTCTACAAAATTTTAATGTACGTAAAGAAAAGTGGCCGACAAGTTGATGTTTCAAAATAATTTTTAATACTCCAGAAAAATGGTTTTTCTCCAACTTCGTCTCAATTTTTCGAGCAAGTTGAATGGCCATGTCAAAATCCACCTGGGAGATCACGAAGAGGGTCATGTGGGCTTTCTACATGAATTTACGGATCTAAAAATGGATTTAAAATGAGAGAGATATCGATCGGGGAAGTGGAATACCTTGATGTTGATTTCTGTTGTTGTTGTGGGTGTTTGTTTGTTGTTGTTGCTGTCGTCGTGACGACCGGAAGGCAGGGATGCTGTCGCTCCGACGAGGCTAGCACGCATGCCGAGGATAGGGAGAGGAGGAAGGAAGGAGGAAAGAGAAGGAAGGAGGAGATTATGGTGATTAGGAGTTTAGGGTTTTTGCTAAACATATATAAGTATATAACTTATATATATAAAGGGGGGAGGGGGTCGGCCTCTACATGGCGCTTGCTACTGCTTGCTTATTACTTTATGGGCGCTTGCTGCTGCTTTGCTAGCATGTGTGGTCGGTTCCCACATGGTGGAGCCGACCACATATTTCCTTCTTCTTTTTTTTTTCTTTTTTTTTTCCAAAACTCTTTAAACTTCTTTTCTTATCCTTATATATATATATATATATATATATATATATATATATATATATATATATATATATATATATATATATACACCTCCAAAATCTCCACAAATTCAAAAGAAAATTTTAATCTTATCTACCCATATATAAAATCAATTTAAACATATGTACATATATAATTAAATTCATTTGAAAATAAAATTAACTAAATAATAATAATAATATCTAATAGAATAAATCTGTTTATTTAGTCACCATAAATTAACTTTAATAAAATAATAAAAATAGTCCAATGGGTGAACTTACCACACATTCTTAGTTGAGTCCAGAAAATTGTACAACGTGTTGCAAAATATTTTTAATAATAAAATACCAATAATTGTACAAATAATTAAATAATTAGGAATTGTACATAAAGTTCTAAAATAATTTAGAAAGTATTTGTACATATATAAAATATACCTACAAGGCCACAGTTGGTCACACTACATGCTTACATGGGATTAGGTTCGGTCCGGGCCCTAGTTCGGGCTGGTTTGGTGCAACCGAGTCTCTTAAAAGTCAAAATTTTAAATTGATAAAAAATTAATTTATTGGTAGAGGTTAAGTCGCAACTTAGCCTGTTTTTCTAGTTTGGACATCACCATGGCTAGGCTTCCCCTGGTATGCTTAATATACTAGTCAAGGCACACTGCTACAACTTCCGTGCTAAAAGTCATGGTCGTCTAGTGCTCCAAAACTCAACAATGGCTAACGTCATTTTTAATAATTAGTAAACCATAAATTGTATAAATTTATTTTTAAGTCTAATAAAATAATTAAAAAATAGGGGTTTTACATCCAACCCAACTTGCAAGAATTTCGTCCTCGAAATTTAGGAATAATAGGGTAGATAGGGTTGAGGGATAGTAAGAGTTTGTCAATATCAAAATACAATTAAATTTTTGGAGGAGGCGATAAAACGACATTTAACACCACCATGCAATAGAAAATTGTGGAGTCGATACATACAAAAATATATCATGGTTATAGAATTGAATAAGGATTGCCAGTGAAGGTAGCAAAATTTTGAATATCCAATTTTAGAGAATAATAAGGAATTGAGTAGGCCAAAGAGAATAAATTAGACATTTAGGAGATGTAGCTCCCCTTCCTGGAATTTTTAAATATTTTATTATTATTTATTTTATTTAAATGATGATTTTTAGAATTTTAGAAATGATTATTTAGTTAATTATTACGGTAGATGATTTTAGCCATGGTTGAGTTTGAAGTACAAGACGACTAGGAATCATGGCATGGATAGTGCAGTGGCGTGCTTTGACTAGAGTTTAGCCATGGTAAGAAAATGCTGAGCCATAGGATTGTCCTAACTAGGAAAACTAGGCCAAGTTGCGACTTAACTCTTACCGAAGATTATTTATTTATTAATTAAATTATTGAGTTTTAGGGAACCCTCTTGTACCAAACTAGTCCAGATTGGACCCAAACCAAGCCCAACCCTATGTAGACATACTTTTAGGTACGTACAAATATTTTTTAGCTTTTTGGGTGGACTTAATGATATTTTCTAAATATTTGGTTATTTATACAAAATGGGTATTATTAATATTTAAATAGAGTTTTAGAATATTGGTACAATTTTCTAGGGCCAGATATGTTCACCAAAACTATTTGGGTTATTTTAGTGGGTTATTGGTATTATAGAGTTATTTAGATGTAAAGATATATGTGTGTAAGTATACGTGAATATGAATATATATAAATACATATTATATATGTGTATGAATATATAAATTAATATTGCATACGTGTATGTGCACAAAATATATATATGTATATGTAAATGTATAGGTAAATATATAAATATATATATAGGTGTATACGTGCATATATATAAATATATTAGATATGTGCGTATGTATGGATAAATATAAAGGAATGTGTATAGGTGTATATGGGAATATATATATATATATTCCCATATATATATATGGGAATATATATATATATATATATATATATATATATATATATATATATATATATATATAATATATATATATATATATATATATATTTTATATATAAAAGTGTATATGTGCATGTATATACATATGTATATAGGCGTATATGTGTAGGTGTATATATATATATATATATATATATATATATATATATATATATATATATATATATATATATATATATATATATATATATATATATATATATATACGTACGTGTGTGTGTGTGTGTGTGTGTGTGTGTGTGTATATATATATATATATATATATATATATATATATATATATATATATATATATATATACTTATTGTATATAGAAATGGAAAAAGAAATAGAAAAAATAAAAAAAAGGAAAAAATATATGCAAGGGAGCAGCAGCTCACAGCCCAGCCCGGCCATACTAAATGGCCCAACCGAGCCCATACTCATATCCCAGCCCAGCCCAGCAAAGCAGGCCCATAGGCCTATGCTCCCAATTAGAAAAAAAAATAAACCAAAACAGCAGTAATAGCAACTCAGCCCCAGCCAAGCATAGCCCGACCACATTGGATGCATATACGCGTACGTATATAAGAGGGGGATCGAGATCGAATACTCGAGAACCAAACCCTAACACAACGCCACCCTCCTCCTAACCTGGGGCGGCCACCCCGTGCTCGCAGCGTCGCCGTGCACGGCCAGCACCGCCGGCCAGACACGGGAATCCGCGCATGACTGAATCAAAATCGGCAGTGACAGCCATGGCCGAACCAACTTCGACGTAAGTTTTCTCACCCCTCGCTTGATGGTTTTTCGAATTACAAGATCCTACACGTCGACAACCTATAAGTCTACACTTTTCTTTAAGTATTTTTTTATTATTTTAGCATGGATCGATCAAGCGATCGACGCCAACATCGGCAAAACCGTGTCCCGAAACAGGGCTTATGACAGTTCATGTACCTATATTCGGAGATCGATTCTGATCGACCTAACACCAGATTAGAAATTTTATTTGAACAAAGCTTTAGATCTCATGACCAGGATTGAAACCCTTCTTTTATTTTCTGTTTTAAACAAATATCGACTCAGTTATTTGGTTTCGAAAATCATCAAAAAACCATTTTCAAAACTAATAAACTCTTAGAAAATTCTTCGATACGACGTGCGTCCCGCCAATCCGGGCGACGTGGTCGCGAACCAAAAGCATCAAAATGTGTGTAACGGCTTCGTAGACGTGTGGGCTTTGACGGAATTCAAATTGGTCGCGTGTGCGCGACGAATTTGATGCATATCCGTCGAAATTCACCATAACGATCTCTGTGCAAATTTCCTAATTACTTCATGCACGTTCGTCAGATCGAGACGAAACTTGCACCAACAGGAACATATCATTTTTCTGGTCCTATATGCCAAGTTTGGTCCAATTCTGAGACAGTTGATTGGATCGCCGTTTTGCGGGCCCCACGGTCCGACTCAACGAGCGATTTTGTGCACGGCCCGCCGGAATCCAACACTGGACATACGGTTGGGTTTGTATCACAAAATTGGACCTTTAGACATATAGTTTGACGACTTTAGAGACCGTTAACTCTGGCACACTTTTCGGTGCAAAACGGGTCCAACGGAGGACACCGTTTTGATCCGAAATTACTATTTTGCCCCTGTGTCCAGAATTGGACTTAAGGACAGGCGATTCTAGCTAATTTGACTATTCTGAACGTTGGTAATGTTTATTTCAGCATCTGGAGACTTTTTGCATGTGTTGACTTTAGTGACTCATCTGATGTGGTTGTATTATCGGTTTCTCCAGCTAAGGACCTCAGGCAAGTGCACTTTCTGATTGCTTTCGATTCATAGTAGTCTTTTCATTTCATGTTTATACATATATCTTGCTGCTTGTTGACATAATTGTCACACGGAGTAGTCGGGAGGGAAAATATCTTAGTGTACATGTGGACTACCCAGAACTATCCCAATATGTCTAATCTTGACTGATAGCAGCTGCACACGACACGTGCAGGGTGCCATATTTACCCCTTAGCCGTTCACATGTTGAAAATAATATTTTATACCACATAGGTAGTTGTCTTTTATTTATTTTTTCTTGTCTTCTTCACCACCTGCCATGTCATTAGTTACTCCCTAGCTTTCATATTCCATATGTTATTCTCATGTCTTGTTAATTCTATTGTGTTCTCGTATTACCGTCGGTTTGTGTACTTGTTCCATTCCTGACTGAAAACTAACATTTTTCAGGTTAGCTGTGGCTTCACTTAGCTTGGGAGATACGGGTGTACTGGCAGACAGAAACCTAGAAATAGATAGCAGTTGCATCAATTTTATTAATTGTAAAATCCTGTATTTCTTTAATTATAAATGTTGTAAATATTGTAATAAATTTAGAAATATGAATGAGCAACAAACGTTATTTTTGAGCATTTATTTCTTGCGGGCTTGACAGTGTTCTACCGCCGACTCTGCGGCGTAGGCTGGCTTGGACACGTCTCGTATCTGGAAAAGGGGGTGCGGGTCGTGAAAAGTTTTTGTGGTGGCCCATGCAGGTCAATTTTCGCAAAATATACGAACTCGTGATAGTACTTAAGTTAGTCGTACTATTACGAGCCTGCAACTAGGAATGCTCATTCACAATAGGATTGAAATGATTTAAGAGAATGACTAGGACTATGAGTCCCTTGTCCAGATTGACCGTTAGGTAGTTAAGGTTGTCAGATAGGCCATGCAATTTAGATAAGGAATGATTGAATTCAGATAGCTTGCTAGATACATTATTGCTTTTGATACAACGATATGCTTCAATGTTAGTCTATTATTCACTTGATTAGTTAGGCTTTCCCATAATTAAGGCTATAATCTTGATAACCTATTCAGTTTTCTTTGATCTATTTAGATATAAATCTTATATCATAAGTTAGAACTGTCTATTTAAATTCTATTTTGTTGATAGGAACTGGTTTATACTTTCTAATTCTGCTATTCATATACGAATCTCGAGGTAGATTGATTCGAGATTTTCCCTCAACCATCGAAATGCATATGAAATAGATACTAGAATGTTTGTATTTCTTTCGTCTTTAGTTATTTCCTCCATGTTAAATCTTTTATTTTAGGTGTTGTGACAGATAGAACAAATACCTACGCTTTATTTTGTCAATTTGTTTGAATATCTAGAAGCTCATGAATTTTTACGGATATAGTTAAAGGAATGTTAGTTAACTCATAATGGTTAGACAGCAGCGCACTGTCGTTAATTATTTGAGAATGGAGAATGTGGGTTCACTGCAGCCAGCAGCGCACTGGCGAGGCACAACCCATAGAATTGGAATCCTTTCGAAGAATTGTAGGTTATGGATCATTGCTAAAACTATATCCTTGTTGACCTCTTTTGACCTTGTGTCAATATAAGGTAGAGTACCTAATAGCATATCACAGCTGAGTCATGGAACCAAGGGTTTACCACCGCCCGAGTATACGGGCGAGGCATAATTTTCGGTGAAATGACTTCAGATGTGATTACAAGTTTAGGATATTATCGAGGATAGGAAAGTGTCATGTATGCCCTCTAAGATCCAAAGCCAATACTAGTAGAAGTTTTGTAGCATGTCTTCCTACCTCGTATTATGTGGTTAATGTGATCTATCAACGAGTTAATTGACTGACACTAATAGGTTTACTTATAATATAGAATTCAGAAGTCCATAACCCATTACTCGACCAAGGCCTTATGGATAGGAGATAGTAGGATGCCTATATAAGCAATAACACCATGTAAGGTTTTAATTCTCTCGAAACTCAAACAACTTGTATCTCTTTTCAAAAATCTCGCACACTTGTATTTTGACTATCTTGACCAACGCTACTATTACAGCCTAGTTTTTGTAAGCTTACTCTTTTATCGAGCTTGATTCGAGGCATATGTTTATTGGAGACGCCCGCTAACATATTGTCTAATCAGAATCATTGTATTACGGTCTGATCAACCATGATGCATTTGGTTCGCTCTTCATCTGATTACCCTACGTGGAATGAGATATAGAGGTATCTAGGATCTCATCCGCGACTGCTTTGACAATCCCTCTTGAAATAATATATTCGCCTTTGAATCACGTAATTGTACTCGGTGACCCCTCTCTTGAACTCCTTATTGGTTTTGTCTTTCACTGATTTGGAAAGACAAAAGCTCGTAATTGATAGATAGATACAGAGTATCCCCATGGCTATGATAGTTGTATACACAAGTATAGCTATCTAGGGCCAGCCAGTGACTGGAACCTTGCCTTGATTTACTCGTCCTCCCTTCGACAATAAACCTACTATCCTAGTCTTCTAGTCATTGGAGTCCGAGAATGATTAGGATCTTTTCCTTGATCAAATGCCAACCTAGGAGACTATCTATTTTCAAGAGACCGATTGTTGTGAGCCTCAAATTATTTGTTTGAAGCTTGCTTTAACTAGAACGCTTGTAACAATAGTCTGGCAGGCTTGACACCAATAGGAATTCACGACTCAGTTGTTAGAAATCTTTTTGCCTTAGAGTTGGTTATCCCATCGATAACTCTTATATACTATAGACGAGTAGATCATTCTATTTTATCGACCATGTGTCATTGCACACACTCGTTCTCCATTTATTGAGGAACGATCCTTGACATGACTTATATATACGGTATCCTATAATGTCGTGCCTTATTCTCTATTAACAAGAGTCGAGGTACAGTATCCGGACTTTGGAATCCTTCTAACCTTATTATTCCTAAAATCATATCCTAGCTTCTAAGGTGAGTAGACCATAAGCCTTCTAAAATTTTAGGATATACGAAGATTACCGATTGATTAGGATAATTTTCTATTAGGTTGATAATTAGTACCCACGGACTCCCACTTTCCATTTAAATTATTTTGTGTCCCCGGCCGTGTCATTAATATTCGGAGCATGAGACCAACTGTTACCTTTCAACAAATTTTATATGCAAGACCTAGACGAGTCCACCTTCATATAGGTATATCATGTCCCACTCAAACTCGTCCCCTTGTACTCTATTTTGGGGTACGACTTTCAGGTTAAACGGATTAGCCATAACCCTTACCGTAATACCGGTATACTTCTCGACTTCCATTAGAGCCTCAACCTCGACTCAATTCCTTCGACTCAATATATGGTTGGGATCTACTCGAAGCCCACTACGCACGGGCCACTAGTGTACCACCCAATTGAGGCCTCATGTGCCACTTAAACACAAAGGTCACGGAAGGCGTATTTCTGGTTTTATGAACCTAGCTAACCAACCTGACGGGCAGCTAACTCAACCCCTTGGATAGAAACCTATTCTAGAATACCCTAATCTAGTAGGAATAGTTTTATGATTGGAATCTTGTCCAATCCATATAGATTGCAATCCAAGGTTCATCCAACCAACGAGGGATATCCAAATCAGGAAGCCCATTAAGACTCAGTAAAACCCATCCATGCATACCACCATATTCGGACTAGAAAACCAAACTATTTGAACTAGGTCCCTACACCTATTATGTATTCTCCATCGTTTAGAATGTGAAGTCATTCGTAAACCTTATTTTATCTGCCAGGAAGTCGCGATATGATCTTATATTGCATTTATATTCCTTGCTCGTGTGTTTAAATAACCACGGAAATATCACAATCTTGATTTCTTAAATGTCGTTCTATTATGAACCTTGTTTAGATTAATTTCAAAAATGGGACTTCTGTATTGCACGGATTGAAAACCACTCTAGAAAACGAAGGGTTCTTCGATTTAGCAAGTAACTAGACTAGAGTAGCTCAACCTAGCAAATAAGTCAATGGTTCGTAGACTTTCTTTCTATCTGCATCATTGGATACTCCTCACTACTTTTGAAACTCCATAATTACTCTCCTATCTTCCTGTCCTTCTTATTTCAGAGAGATGAATGGTCATGCTTATTAAATTTATCAATATTTTAGCAACTTGTGTAAAATTGTTGCTTGTTAAATTTTGGGTTGCTTGATAGATACGAGAGGATTATAGATACCATATGCCTCGATAATTATTGGTAGGATTATTAGCAACCAGTTAGAAGATTTTAAGATTATAGTTTGAGGAGTAGAGTGACCAAAGGTGGGTAGAAGTCCTGGAGGCTATATGGCTAGGAGAAGAATACAAACTATTTTGAGGAATTAAAATTTAAGGAGATTAAGGTTAAGGTAGACTTTCCTTTTGAATTTTAAGGAATAGTTATGAGTTAGAATTTCGAGAACAAAATTATTTTTAAGGTGGATAGATTTGTAGCTCCCCTTCCCAGAATTTTTAAAATATTTTATTATTATTTATTTTACTTAAATGGTGATTTTTAGAATTTTAGAAATGATTATTTAGTTAATTATTACGGTAGATGATTTTAGCCATGGTTGAGTTTGGAGTACAAGACGACTAGGAATCATGGCACGGATAGTGCAGTGGCGTACTTTGACTAGAGTTTAGCAATGGTAAGGAAATGCTGAGCCATAGGATTGTCCTAACTAGAAAAACTAGACCAAGTTGCGACTTAACCCTTACCGAAGATTATTTATTAATTAAATTATTGAGTTTTAGGAAACCCGCTTGTACCAAACTAGTCCAGATTGGACCCAAACCAAGCCCAAGCCTATGTAGACATACTTTTAGGTACGTACAAATATTTTCTAGCTTTTTGGGTGAACTTAATGATATTTTCTAAATATTTGGTTATTTACACAAATGGGTATTATTAATATTTAAATAGAGTTTTAGAATATTGGTACAATTTTATAGGGCCAGATATGTTCATCAAAACTATTGGGTTATTTTAGAGGGTTATTGGTATTATAGAGTTATTTAGATGTAAAGATATATGTGTGTAAGTATATGTGAATATGAATATATATAAATACATATTATATATGTGTATGAATATATAAATAAATATTGTATATGTGTATGTGTACAAAATATATACATGTATATGTAAATGTATAGGTAAATATATAAATATATATAGGTGTATACGTGCATTTATATAAATATATCAGATATGTGTGTATGTATGGATAAATATAAAGGAATGTGTATAGGTGTATATGGGAATATATATATATATATATATATATATATATATATATATATATATATATATATATATATATATAAAAAATATATATATATATATATATATATATATATATACACCTACACATATACACCTATATACATATGTATAGTATATATATATATATATATATATATATATATATATATATATATATATATATATATATATATATAAAAGTGTATATGTGCATGCTATACATATGTATATAGGTGTATATGTGTAGGTGTATATATATATATATATATATATATATATATATATATATATATATATATATAAAATATATATATATATATATATATATATATATATATATATACGTACGTGTGTGTGTATATAATATATATATATACTTATTGTATATAGAAATAGAAAAAGAAATAGAAATTAAAAAAAAAGAAAAAAATATATGCAAGGGGAGCAGCAGCTCACAGCCCAGCCCGGCCATACTAAATGGCCCAACCGAGCCCATACTCATATCCCAGCCCAGCCCAGCAAAGCAGGCCCACAGGCCTATGCTCCCAATTAGAAAAAAAAAACTAAAACAGCAGTAATAGCAACTCAGCCCTAGCCAAGCATAGCCCGACCACATTGGATGCATATACGCGTACGTATATAAGAGGGGGATCGAGATCGAATACTCGAGAACCAAACCCTAACACAACGCCACCCTCCTCCTAACTGGCGCGGCTACCCAGCGCTAGCAGCGCCGTCACGCGCGGCCAGCGCCGTCACGCGCGGCCAGCGCCGCCGGCCAGGCACGGGAATCCGTGCGTGACTGAATCGAAACCGGCAGTGACAGCCATGGCCGAACTAACTTCGACGTAAGTTTTCTCACCCCACGCTTGATGGTTTTTCGAATTACAAGATCCTACACGTCGACAACCTATAGGTCTACACTTCCTTTTAAGTAGTTTTTATTTTTTTTAGCACGGATCGATCAAGAGATCGACGCCAACATCGGCAAAACCCCGTCCCAAAACAGGGATTATGACAGTTCATGTACCTATATTCGAAGATCGATTCGGATCGACCTAACACCAGATTAGAAATTGTATTTGAACAAAGCTTTAGATCTCATGACCAGGATTGAAACCCTTCTTTTATTTTCTGTTTTAAAAAAATATCGACTCAGTTATTTGGTTTCGAAAATCATCAAAAAACCATTTTCAAAAATAATAAACTCTTAGAAAATTCTTCGATACGACGTGCGTCTCGCCAATCCGGGCGACTTGGTCGCGAACCGAAAGCATCGAAAGGTGTGTAACAGCTTCGTGAACGTGTGGGCTTTGACGGAATTAAAATTGGTCGCGTGTGCGCGACGAATTTGATGCGTATCCGTCAAAATTCACTACAAAAATACAGCCAATTAGCGACGGCACATTAGGGACGGATATTTTTCGTCGGCGGTTAGCGACGGATTTGCGGCAAATAGTCGACGGAGTATCGACGACAAGCCGATACATATTTTATTTTATTTTAAGGGGAAGAAAAGGTCGCTCATCCATCGCTAGGGCGTCGGAGATATAACAACGGATAAGCAGCCGTCTCTATGCAGTCGATTATTTGGCAGGAATTGTTGGGAAAAGTGGCGGGATAATTCTTCGACTATTTAGCGACGGATACTCCGTCGACAAGTATCCAAAAGAGCGACGGACTAGCGACGGATAATTTTCGACGCAAGTTCGTCGCTAAATATACCACCCAGACTTAAATTGAAACGAAGGAGGGAACTTTTTATTCCCCCCAAATTTCACTCTCTCTCCTCTCTCTCTCTCTCTCTCCCGCGGCGGTCGGCGACTTCCCTCTCCTCTCTCTCTCCCGCGGGCGGCAGTAATCGGCGACCTCTCCTCTCTCTCTCCCAAAGGTAATCCTCTCTCTCTCTCTCTCTCTCTCTTTCTCTCTCTCTCTCTCACGGTGGTCGTGGGTACGCGTCGGGGGCTGCGGGGGGGGGGGGGCGAAGACTGCGGAGGCGTCGGGTGCGTCGGGTGCTGGGGGACGGTAGGAGAGATGGGGGTGGGGGGCGGCGGGGGGTGGAAGGGGTACGCTGGCGTGCGCGGGGCTGCGGGGGGCAGCGGGGGCAGCGCGCTCCGGGGCGACGCTGGACTGGGGGTGGGAGAGGTACGCTAGTGTTTGTTAGTGTAAGTAGTAGTAATTATCCTAGTTTACGAAATAGGATGAGAAAGTCTATTACTTTATATATATATATATATATATATATATATATATATATATATATATATATATATATATATATATATATATAAAGCAATAGAATATATATATATATATATATATATATATATATATATATATATATATATATATATATATATATATATATATATATATATATATATATATATATATTCTATTGCTTTATATATATATATATATATATATATATATATATATATATATATATATATATAGATATATATATATATATATATATATATATTTTTTATATATATATATATATATATATATATATAATATATATATATATATATATATATATATATATATATTTCTATTGCTTTATATATATATATATATATATATATATATATATATATATATATATATATATATATATATATATATATATATATATATATATAAAGCAATAGAAAATATATATATATATAAATATATATATATATATATATTTATATATATATATATTTTCTATTGCTTTATATATATATATATATATATATATATATATATATATATATATATATATATATATATATATATATATATAAAGCAATAGAAGAAAATGCACTATGACAAACCCTAGTCTTAGCCACATGGAGTTAGAAAATGCAATATGACAAACCCTAGTTTAAGAAATAGGATAAGTAAGTCTATTGCTTTATATATATATATATATATTTTTTTTTTTTTTGCTTTATATATATATATATATATATATATATATATATATAAGGTATCGGAATCGGTATCGGACTTTTCCTATGAGTATGAGTATATTGGTATCGGCGATATTGGTAGTATCGGCAGTTTCGGATCGGAGTACCGGATTTTTTGGTATTGGGAAATAAATAATTATCGGTAGTATCGGATTCTTTTACATGCTTTTACAACCTTATTATGCTTTCAACCTAGGTTCACAATATCGGTATCGGAATCGGTATCGGACTATTCCTATGATGTTTAATTTTCTTTGCCGAATTGACCGGAACAAAGACCCCCAATGTCGGCATCGGTCAATATTTGGTATCGGTTGGTATCGGATCAGAACATACCAAACCGTATCGGTATCGGCCGTATCGGATCGATATCGACCGATACTTTAAACCATGATATATATATATATATATATATATATATATATATATATATATATATATATATATATATATATATATATATATATATATATATATATATATATATACTGACTCGTCAAGTTGAACCGTGTATAACATGCTCGATGCTTAAGAGGAATCATTTGGACTTAGTGGACTATCGAACTATCGGTATCGGACTATCGGTATCGGTATCGGTATCGGTATCGCACTATCGGTATCGGTATCAAACTATTGGTATGGGTATCGAACTATCAGTATCGAACTATCGGTATCGCTAGCGGACTATCGGTATCAGTATCGAACTATCGGTATCGCACTATCGGTATCGGTATCGAACTATCGGTATCGGTTTCGAACTATCGGTATCGGTATTGGTATCGTACTAAGTACATCCAGCCTATATACCAGCGGATCCTCCAGTTACATGATTATAAATATACTAATTTTGTTTAGTTTGTCTTACGATACAGATTTTTTACATCCAATCTGTGATGGATCGTTATTTCGTTGATCGTACATGGATGTACAAATGATAACACGAGAGCAGTGGAAGTGTTTCTTAAGTATGCCATGAGCAAAGCTCAGTATATGAACGGTAACAAAATCAAGTGTCCATGTCATAATTGTCGCAATAGACGTTACGAAGAAGTGGTGAGTGTAAGAGATCATTTGATCCGTAAGGGTTTCGTACGTGATTACGGCCTGTGGTCATCGCAAGGTGAACTATATGCGGAAAGACAGGTTGCGAATGCTGCTAATTATGCTTTTGATGATAATGCTGCAACGAATTTTGTCGTCGAAGATGACGAATGCTCTGTTGATTATGGAGACATGCAGAATCTTGTACGAGATATGGTGTACGACGCGGTAGGGCCTAATTTTGATCCGGAGGATCCTAATCCCGAGGCGAAGGAGTTCTATGATATGTTTCAGGATGCTGAAACTTCTTTATATCCTGGTTGTGAGCCACATTCCGTACTGTCAGTGACGATGCGGTTGTTGAACATAAAGTCTAATTTTAACTTGCCACAAACTTGCTATGATCGGATTATACAACTAATCAAGGAGGTGTTACCGAAGGAATCAAAAGAGCTTCCAAAAAACTTCTACAAGTCGAAGATGATGGTCCGACAACTGGGACTGGGGTACGAGAAGATAGATTGTTGTCGCAACGGATGCATGTTGTACTACAATGAGAACGAGAATATAGAAAGTTGCAGCTTTTGTAATGCGGATCGTTACAAGCCAGTCAGGGGAAAGAAAATTCAACTAGAAAATGACGTCCTTACAAGTATATGCATTACTTGTCGATCACGAAGCGCTTGCAGAGGATGTATATGTCTCAGAATACAGCAGAACACATGACGTGGCACAACAAAGAACGCACAAAGGACGATGGAGAATTGTCACATCCTTCGGATGGAGAGGCGTAGAAATATTTCGATTTACGTCATCCAGATTTTGCTGCAGAGCCTAGAAATGTACGTCTGGGGCTATGCTTGTCACGACCCGCACCCGGATATACGGATACGAATACGTGGGCCATGCCCAGCCTACGCCACAGTATCGGCGGTAGAACGCTGTCTAGTACCCAATAAATATACACTGCGTCTAGAAGGCCTATAACTACAAATATACTCTAGTCACATCACAACAGCTAGGGATGATAAGACAAAAAAGATAACTAAAGCACAAGAACAACTAGAAACTACTAGAAGGAAACATAAGACATGAAAATAAAGAAGGAACAACAAGACTAACTAAGGATAACTCCCAGGCAACTCACATAGAATAATAGTGAGATCCACCCCAGCTAGCAACATCATGAAGTCCACTAATGGTATAACAACTCCTAAAATATTATCAACGGTATCCTGTCAGGAAAATGAGCAAGTACAAACACTAACAGCAGTTCCATGTGAATTGACAAATTCTATAAGAGACAGCATAATGAACTACAAGACAAAGATATATGAAAACTTGGGAACCGTTCGAAAGCTGAGTTACAACCCTTAAACCAAACAAGGACCGGGGTTGTAACCCTTCTCTCGAGCAGAACTCAGTCTCCAATCAAGGTACATCATAGAGGCATATAAAATATGTGAGTAACTGAAATCATAGCATGGTGAGAAGTACTGTATGTAGAACAGAACAAGATATATGATAAGATAAAGTAAATATAAAATGTGCCTTGAATTATTAGAGCAATATGTGATCGGCTTGGGATAAGTGACAGGACAGGCTATCCACTTGGCCCGGCAATCCGCGGTGACCTCAACGGAAAGTCATGCCGGCCAACCTGGATAACGAGCACAAGGCAAGAGGATCTCGCTATACCCTTCGTGATGGAAGAGTGGCACGAGCACATGAATAGTGACAGGGTGGCTTGGATCACATAACCCCTAATAATTCTCCATCCCCGAATAGTATAATGGACCTGGACATGACACGTCATGACACGGGATTCCCTAAGAGGATAGCTACTCCCTCTCAGGAATCGATGTCTATACAACTACATGGAACAAGGCAGGAAATATACATATATACCAAGAAAATCCAGGAACAACATCTCATGTCATGATCCAACATATACTAGTCCGTGAACTATCGTGACTGGGAATCAAGTAAGACACTACGACTGAATCGGATATAGCAGATATCAAGACAATGAAAACTATCAGTGAATGTACTCGCCTGCGGTCCTGAGCTGTCAAATGGGGTCGATGCTCAGAGTGATGCCACAGACCAAAAGATAAGATATATAAACTAATTAGAGTTCAACAGTGTTAGGCTTGATTCTATAGTATAAGCTACGTAATCTAGGTCAGACTCAGTCAAGCTAGGTCACACTGAGTCACACTAGGTCACAAGAAGTCAAACCAAGTCAAACTAGGTCACAGAAAGTCAAACCAAGTCAAACTAGGTCAATTTGGGTCAATGGTTGACTTACAGTTGACTTTTGGTCAACTGGTCAACTATGGTCAACTCTAGGTTAAAGTAGGTCAAATGTTGACTCTACTTCGAC
Organism: Iris pallida; assembly: GCA_029216955.1. Lineage (NCBI taxonomy): Eukaryota > Viridiplantae > Streptophyta > Magnoliopsida > Asparagales > Iridaceae > Iris > Iris pallida. The sequence goes on along the minus strand of JANAVB010010194.1, from coordinate 2,617,499 downwards.
GTTCAGTCAAAATAGCCAACCATGGTCAAACAAGGTCAAGGCTAGTCTCTATAAACATCTACAGGGTCAACCCATTCAATTTCAGTGATTGTGAAATCACCGGAATCGATAGAACTCAAAATACAAACAAAAGAGAAATATTATAATAATAGGGTAAAAACCTACAGATGTTGTCGGATGGTGAAACAACCATCACCAACGTGTCCAGAATGGTCAAATCAGCAAGGATAGCCTGTCCAAAAGTCCAATTTGGACACAGGGGCAAAACGATAATTTTGGGCCAAAATGATGTTCGCCGTTGGACACACTTTGCACCGAAAAATGTGCCAAAATAAAAGTGCACAAAACCTAAAAAATTATATGTCCACGAATCCAGAATGACGATACGAACCCAACGGTATATCCAGAATTGGATTCCGTTGACCCGATCTCAAATTGGTCCGTTGACCAGGACATTAAAATTCCAATTTGCACGGAAAAGCATGTCGGAGCTAATGTCCTCAAAACTCAGCAAATTATATGTTAGAGAGTCCAGAATGACGATACGAACTCAACGGTATATCCGGAATTGGATTCCGATGAGCCGAACTCAAAATGACCCGTTGACCCGGATATTGGTATCCAACTTGCACCGAAATACGTGCCGGAACCAATGTCCACTAAAACCTAGCAAATTATATGTCAACGAGTCCAGAATGACGATACGAACTCAACGGTATATCCAAAATTGGATTCCGATGAGCCGAACTCAAAATGACCCGTTGATCCGGATATTGGTATCCGACTTGCACCGAAATGCGTGCCGGAACTAATGTCCACTAAAACCTAGCAAATTATATGTCAACGAGTCCAGAATGACGATACGAACTCAACGGTATATCCAAAATTGGATTCCGATGAGCCGAACTCAAAATGATCCGTTGATCCAGAAAGTGGGACCCGCTTTGCACCGAAATGCGTGCCAGGGCCCACGTTCTCCAAATCAAGCAAACTTTATATGAAAACATGCCAGAACGACGCCACGAGTCTACTGGTGGTTTCAGAAATTGAATCCGGAGTCCCGTGTTCAAAAATAGAATTTTACAAGTGCAACACTAAGAATTCGAACGGCCAACTTTGGCGTCGAATTCGACCGACCTAACAAGCTCAAACTGAAATAAAATCTAAAGGGGGCAGGAAGAGGGTTATACCAGCTTTGCACAGGAACTGGTAGCACGCCAACCGGAGCTACGACGGAGGAGATACGAGCGACGAAGTCGGCTCCACAAAACTGTCCAAAAATAATACAATTTAAAGTGTCAACTTGGTGACCGGTTTTGATCTATCAAACGACAAAATTAACGGACATAATTTGAGAGGAGTGAAGGTGGATATACCGAGATTGTGACGGAGCAAAGAGATCGTCGATCCAATGGTCGGATCTCCCAGAAAATCCGTACGAAGTTGCTGCGACGGGACGCGAATTCTGAGTTCCAAACTCGCGCGCGCCGACGGGATCTCGTTCAAAACGCACGAATAGCCTATTCGGCGCATCGGGGAGGACGATGGTGGAACGGGTGTAACCCCTGTTTCTCATTTTTTTATTTTATTTTATTGTGTTTGAAAGTAATTAATTTTTGAAACTTTGTAAAAGATATTTACTATTTTTTCTGCATTTCAAAATGTAGTTTGTAATTAACGGTTTGAAAGTACTATTTAGTTTTAATAAATATTTGTTCTTAACATTTTATTATTGAAATTATAAAGTTAATTATTATTATGTTTGGATTTTCAAAAAAAAATATATCGGTTTCGAAAATAGTTTAAAAATCACGATTATTTTTGGAGCAATAGATTTAGTAACTTATTTTGAATAAGATTTAGATTTATAAAATATATTTTACCTTATTTGATAACATCAAACATTATTTAAAATACTTATGGTGACTAATTGTGGCATTAAGAATTATCTAATCTAGATTTGAAATATTATTTGATTTAACGATTTATCTATTATATGATTTAAATTGCTTTGATAAACATTAAATTTATCTTAAAGTTATTATGTTGAATTTGATTTGGATTTAGATTTGGATTTGAATTCATATGATTTGAATTTAAATAATTTATTTGATTTAAATTTATGGAGAGACTTGTCCGTTAGAAATCCTAATCCTATTTGAATCATATCTAGTATTAGATAGAATATTTATTATTTGAACTAATCATATTCCTATCCAAATTAGTTGGTAATCCTAATCATATCTTTATTGATTGAGTTCTAATCATATCCTAATTCACTAATTGCTTTCCATTATCTATATATATTGAACCTATAAAATAAATTCATCTCTCATACCTTCTTTTCCAAAATTTCTCTCTTTTTTCGTCATAATTATCCCAAATTCGTCATAAATTCAGCCTTCCTTTTCAAATGTTTTACCAACTTCGAAGGGCCATAACTTCCAACTCCGGACTCCGTTTGACCTCCAGTTTTTTTTGTTGCAACCGTTTCGAGGTATTTTTTCTGAATATAAAATTAATTTTCAAATAATTTTAACCTAATTTTTTGGAAAATTTGTGGAGTGTCAGTTGTCCGAAATTTGACACGTTTCGGTGTTTTCGAGATTCCGGGAGAACTAGGAATCGGAATCACGATCTGTTTGAAGTTTCGGAACGTTGATGAAAAAGTGCACATCATATATTTTTCTCAACAATTTTCCAAAATATTTTATTTTTTGTTTTTATTCTAGAGGCCCGTCTCATCAATTGAAATCATCTTGCGTAGTTTGACTTCTGAGACTATTTTCGTGCCGACATGATCATATCACGCCAGTCAAATTCAAATCAAACCGAGGCAAGTATCACTATGACCTATGTTTCCATTATTTTATACTGCATGTATCTTCTTGTCGTCTTTTCACTATTACTCCATTATGGTTCATGATTGTCATTGTTCATGATTACTATTGTGCACGAGAGTTAGAATCGGTTGGATATACATACATGTTCATGCCTTACTCATTATTTCATATTGTTTACAGTTTATCGTATTGCTAATATTTATCGTAGTGGACATGTATTGTGAGTGAGTCGGGCGGGAGAATACAACAAGTAAGCATGTGGTCAACGAATTGAATACAGACCCCCTATACATTGATTGCATAATATCAGCCATGCACCACACGTATGACTGACGGATATCCCAAGCCGTCTACATGCTGAAAGTTGGTATTCTAAAACACAGTACACGTGACTTAATTATTGTTGCTTTATTGTCTATTGTTCTTCTTTTGTTAAAGTCTACCTTCATATTGTTATCATGTTTCAAAGGTACTTTCTTATCATACAATGTCATGCCTATACTTATCTTCAGTTAAATTCCTTTTATCATTCCTTCATGCTTGTATACTATATTGTGTAATGTAGTGTTATGGTGATCTTGCTCCAATCCTGACTGGATAACTATTTTTCAGTTGACAGATTCTTGATGACTATTCTCGATGACTTGTTCTCTTGCTTTGGGTTCCTTCGGGTGGAGTTAGAGCTATCTTGGAGGCCAACCATAGATTCTAGATAGAATAGTCACATATAGTGGGTTTGTATCTGTATGCAAATTTGAATATATTATTGGAATTGTAATTAAAATAATTATTATAAATGAGCAAAATAGAGATATTTGTTGTATTTAAAATTTATATTGAGCCCAGACAGCGTACTACCGCTGATGCTACGGCGTAGGCTGGACTTGGCCACGTACTCGTATCCTGAAAAGCGGAAGCGGGTCGTGACAAGTTTTTATGGTGGCCCATGCAGGTCCATTTTTGCAAAATTATGCGAACTTGTGGTAGTACCTATATTAGTCGTTCTACTGCAAGCCTGCGATTAGGATGCTCATTCATAATTAGGTTGATTTGATTTTTTAAAAAAATGACTAGGCCTAGGACTTGGTATACCGTGGGTAACCCATAGAATTATTTTGAATTGATTGTATGGGTAGTTAAGGTTGTTACATAGGATACATGATTAAGGTGGTGATATTCGTTGAATTTTGAGATGCCCTATTTGATGAAGTTGAAATTGTGATTTGATAAATGACTCTAATCAAAGATGGATAGAATTCTCGATTGATAAATTAAATATTTTGGTTACTATTGAAGATGAAATTTTTAGCTTTTGGTATTTTGAGGTTTAAATTTCTATATGATCGATGAATTATTGATAAGGTCGAATATTTAATTTTTAAAGGAAATAATTTTGATTTGATCAATAAAATTGAGGTATGATTTGAAAATTTATGGAATTTAAATTTTGAGGAGATTAGGAAAATGTTGAATTTTGAATTTAAAATAAAATCGAGGACTTTAAAGTTTTGTGAAGTAAGATTTTGAAGATATTTATCAAGTTGGATTAAGGGTTGTAAATTTGATAAGATGATATTCATGATTGCTACATCACGGTATTAAATTGAGTTAGTGATTTAAAAAAATGATTAAATTTGAGGAATTTTTTAATATTCTTGAGGATACGAATTTATAAGATTGATGAGTGATAACTTAGATGTCATGTAGGTAATACTCCTCCGAACTATATCCATTGACTACATTCTTCCATCCTTCTTGATTAATCTTCTTGTTAGAAAAAAAATATATTATTTTTATCTCATTGATCATTATTCCTTTTTAAATTTTTCTATCTTTTCACCTGACCAACCAAGCCTATTTTTTCTGTCATCCTTAAATTTCGAGGACGAAATTTTTCTAAGGTGGATAGATTTGTAACCCCTGTTTCTCATTTTTTTATATTTTATTTTATTGTGTTTGAAAGTAATTAATTTTTGAAACTTTGTAAAAGATATTTACTATTTTTTCTGCATTTCAAAATGTAGTTTGTAATTAACGGTTTGAAAGTACTATTTAGTTTTAATAAATATTTGTTCTTAAAATTTTATTATTGAAATTATAAAGTTAATTATTATTATGTTTGGATTTTCAAAAAAAAAAATATATCGGTTTCGAAAATAGTTTGAAAATCATGATTATTTTTGGAGCAATAGATTTAGTAACTTATTTTGAATAAGATTTAGATTTATAAAATATATTTTACCTTATTTGATAACATCAAACATTATTTAAAATACTTATGGTGACTAATTGTGGCATTAAGAATTATCTAATCTAGATTTGAAATATTATTTGATTTAACGATTTATCTATTATATGATTTAAATTCCTTTGATAAACATTAAATTTATCTTAAATTATTATGTTGAATTTGATTTGGATTTAGATTTGGATTTGAATTCATATGATTTGAATTTAAATAATTTATTTGATTTAAATTTATGGAGAGACTTGTCCGTTAGAAATCCTAATCCTATTTGAATCATATCTAGTATTAGATAGAATATTTATTATTTGAACTAATCATATTCCTATCCAAATTAGTTGGTAATCCTAATCATATCTTTATTGATTGAGTTCTAATCATATCCTAATTCACTAATTGCTTTCCATTATCTATATATATTGAACCTATAAAATAAATTCATCTCTCATACCTTCTTTTCCAAAATTTCTCTCTTTTTTCGTCATAATTATCCCAAATTCGTCATAAATTCAGCCTTACTTTTCAAATGTTTTACCAACTTCGAAGGGCCATAACTTCCAACTCCGGACTCCGTTTGACCTCCAGTTTTTTTTGTTGCAACCGTCTCGAGGTATTTTTTCTGAATATAAAATTTATTTTCAAATAATTTTAACCTAATTTTTTGGAAAATTCGTGGAGTGTCAGTTGTCCGAAATTTGACACGTTTCGGTGTTTTCGAGATTCCGGGAGAACCAGGAATCGGAATCACGATCCGTTTGAAGTTTCGGAACGTTGATGAAAAAGTGCACATCATATATTTTTCTCAACAATTTTCCAAAATATTTTATTTTTTGTTTTTATTCTAGAGGCCCGTCTCATCAATTGAAATCATCTTGCGTAGTTTGACTTCTGAGACTATTTTCGTGCCGACATGATCATATCACGCCAGTCAAATTCAAATCAAACCGAGACAAGTATCACTATGACCTATGTTTCCATTATTTTATACTGCATGTATCTTCTTGTCGTCTTTTCACTATTACTCCATTATGGTTCATGATTGTCATTGTTCATGATTACTATTGTGCACGAGAGTTAGAATCGGTTGGATATACATACATGTTCATGCCTTACTCATTATTTCCTATTGTTTACAGTTTATCGTATTGCTAATATTTATCGTAGTGGACATGTATTGTGAGTGAGTCGGGCGGGGGAATACAACAAGTAAGCATGTGGTCAACGAATTGAATACAGACCTCCTACACATTGATTGCATAATATCAGCCATGCACCACACGTATGACTGACCGATATCCCAAGCCGTCTACATGCTGAAAGTTGGTATTCTAAAACACAGTACACGTGACTTAATTATTGTTGCTCTATTGTCTATTGTTCTTCTTTTGTTAAAGTCTGCCTTCATATTGTTATCATGTCTCAAAGGTACTTTCTTATCATACAATGTCATGCCTATACTTATCTTCAGTTAAATTCCTTTTATCATTCCTTCATGCTTGTATACTATATTGTGTAATGTAGTGTTATGGTGATCTTGCTCCAATCCTGACTGGATAACTATTTTTCAGTTGACAGATTCTTGATGACTATTCTCGATGACTTGTTCCCTTGCATTGGGTTCCTTCGGGTGGAGTTAGAGCTATCTTGGAGGCCAACCATAGATTCTAGATAGAATAGTCACATGTAGTGGGTTTGTATCTGTATGCAAATTTGAATATATTATTGGAATTGTGATTAAAATAATTATTATGAATGAGCAAAATAGAGATATTTGTTGTATTTAAAATTTATATTGAGCCCAGACAGCGTACTACCGCCGATGCTACGGCGTAGGCGCGTAGGCGGGACTTGGCCACGTACTCGTATCCGAAAAAGCGGAAGCTGGTCGTGACAACGGGGGAGATCGCCTGGGGTCGCGCGCCGGTAGGGGGAGGGGGTCACCGGTGGCCGGAGGCTGGCCGCGGTGGCGCGCGCCATGCGATCCATGCGCGCGCGGGGGTGGCACTGCAGCCACTGCTGCTGCGGTGCTGCGCTGCATCGCACGTGCGCGTTGCTCAGCCAGGGGCACGGCTGCCCAGCGGGAGTGGCCGCGGCGGCGGTCGCCGGCGTGGGTGAAGGTGGTGGCGAAAGTGGTTTCATGGTGGTGATGATGAATAGTGATGGTGGTGGTGTGTTAAAAAATAAGAAGAATGAGAAGAAGATGATGAAGAAGAGGGAGAATGGAGAGGTGGGGGTGTGCTGCTATCAGCCATGGGGGGAATGGCTGCTGTGTTCGGAAGAGTTGGAGAGAGAGGTGAGGAAAAGAGTTTTGTGTGTGTATATATATATTATACATAGGAAGAGAGAGAGTGTGAGATATTTAGTTAGAGAGAGAGAGAGATATAGATATTTAGAGAGAGAGGGGAGGGGTGTTCAGCCACTGTTGGGGGGGTGTGCTTGATGGGAGTGAGAGAGAGGTATATATATATATAAGAGAAAGAAAAGGTGATATTTATATATGTAAAGATATTTTTGAGTAGATGAAAAATGAGAAAAAATAATAATTCATTTTTGAAAATTTAAAAATAATTCTCGGAATTTCAGGGGGCTTACATCCTACCCACCTTATAAAAATTTTGTCCTCGAAATTAAAGGTTGGTAGTGGGGTTAAAAATAGATAGAAGATTTAGGCAATATTTTAGGCACGATCCAAGAATGACGAGTTTTGCACGATCAAGATAATCAATTCAAAATTGTCCAGGCACGATGAGGGATTTTGGCACGATAGAATCATGATATGAACAAAACTATATGTGCATGATTCAGAAATAAGTCAAGTCATTGGGGTACGATTTTAGAGACGATTAGGAGAATCGAAGATATATATGAAGTTCAAGTACGGGGTGATCTGTAGGTCTTAGGTTGATGGAAGTCAACCCAAAAGTCGTACAGGCCTGATCAAGATGAAAAGCTAACCATGACCAAAACAAGGTTTGGCATGGTTGAGATAAAATTCCAGACACAAACAAGGATCGAAGTCAAGGTCTTATAGGCCCGATCAAAGATTAAGGAGTATGATTAATAAAATCATGAAATACAATCCAAGTTCGAACGTGATTAAAATTGGAAATAGTCTAAGTTCACTTGGCACAATAGAGGTATGACAACGAAGCAAAACTTGAACTTCGTCCGGTTACAATCAAGTCAAAAATTTGATTAACAGGATTTCAGCTCGATGAAATTAGATTTAGGGTTATACATAGGCACAATCAAGATAAAAATGACGTGATTGGGCATTGTTCGGAATAAACAATGCTTAGCACAACATTGATCAAGAATTTAACCACCTGGTCATGAGTTAAATCAAGACCCAGACGCGTTCAGAATTTGTGATGATTGACCACTTAGGCACGATGTAGAGTAGAGCGACGAAAATCGCAACCCTAGTCATGATCAGGAATGAAACTTGAGCACGAGTGACTAGAGAATCAAGATTTAAGTACGAAGGAGACCTATTTCGACACAGTCGGTTAGGGCTCAAGATTTTAGCACGATTTGAGGATTAAGATAATCAAGATCATGAAAATCAAAGTCGAATAGTCATGATCTTAAACAGGGCTAAGAGAAGCAAATGGGGAGAAAAATTTGAGTATAGCACGATTGAGAGATAGATTTGATAGAAATCAGATTATAGGTCACATAAGCACGATCAAGATCCAAGTTCAGTTGTGAAAGACGATAAATTATGAATTCAAAATCAAGGTCTTAAAAGCACAATTTAGGAAATAACCCAAGTCAATTTGGCACGGTAGAAAGTCAAACATGTTCAATTTTAACACGAATAATTTTGTAATCACACTAGTTAGTCGTGATTGAAAGTCAAAAATTTTAGGCACGAGTTTAAGGCAAGATAAAATATATTGTTATGATTGTTAAAATTACGGTCAAGGAAATCCCAAGTTGTCTTAGTCATGCCAAGTCATCTAGGCACGACTAATCACAAGAAATTTGGATGTAATCAGGAAATAAAATCAAGGTCGAAAAGAGTTTAGACACGGGTGTCCAAAATCCAAACATGATCAGAATCGGAAATCAATGCACGAGGGTTAATAGCATTGAAATCCAACCACGATAAAGGAATTAGTCTCAACACGATCTAAGTTGATCAACCTTCGAGTAAATCAGAATTTGGCAAGATGGAGGATAAGATCAACAAAGGTTGGGCACGAGCATCCAAGGATGAAAATCCAAGTCATAAGGAAATTTGAAGTCATCTAGAGTCTAGTCAGTAACCAAGACTCTCTTTGGCATGAATAACAAAATGACCAAAATTAATTGGTCATGGATAGAAGGGAATCAAAATCTTAACAGTATCGAAATTTAAGAAACAATTGAGATATGAAAATTTCAAAATTTTCAGTTTTCAAGTGTAGATGACAGATGTAGATATGAGATAGGTGATGGGTGTAATCAAGACATAGCTAAACAAGTCAAAGGAAATGATGGCAAGATGAGAAAATCATCATACGATGAGAAAGAAATGAATGATAAGTCGAGAAATAAGGGTATGAATTGTCCTCATCATTTGGTCAAAAAGAAGTGAATCAATTTAAGATACGACCTGATAACCATACACGTCTATCCAAAACCATGATGCCAGAATTTACGCCACGCCAGTAAGCATAGCTGCAATAAACGATAAAGTCCATAACTAAGGTATACACCCTATAATCATGTTATCTAGATTCCTTACCACGCCAACCGGTATGGCTGCAAGAGAATCTAAATGCCATAACTAGGATAGCATATCCAAAATCAGGCTCCATGTCCCTGTCAGGCTAGCTAATATGACTGCAATAAATTCTAAACTCCATAAGTAAAGTAGACATTTATCGTTCTCATCGTCTTCATCAAATATGTTTATCAGGATATCTTAACTCAATCCTTAAAAACTTATCTCAGACAAAATCAAAACCGAAGTCAACAACGAATGAACATCAAGATTTAAAATTCTACAACGAATCAAAGATAAGTAAATGGAAACTAGCGGAAACAGATTCCGAGATAGGGTTTAGAAGAAAATTCTCAGAAGATGTCCAAAGTTACTATCTAGGTCAAGATAAAAGAAAATCATTGGAATATAATCTAAAACAATCTCAACCTGGTATGAGTCTGGCAAATCATATTCACGTCTCAACCTAGAAGATATATAAGTCCAACCTATACCTTCTCTCTGGGGTCCACAAACTCATACCAAAGAAGGAATAAAGTTAATAACGGACAGATATTTCAGAAATCAGGACGGACAAGAACAAATGGGAAAAGTTTTGAAAAGTTTGAAATAAGATTCCCAGGGGTCATCCGTGGAATCTACCAAGAGTTCCTAATATGTGACTGAGTACCAAATTTCCTAAAATATTCCATGACTTAACCTTAATCCTAGGGAAGGCTCGTAGTAGTACAGATAAGCTCAAGTACCACCACGACTTCGCATTAATTGCAAAGACTGACCTGCATTGGCCACCACTAAAAATGTGTCACAACCCGTACCCGGATATACGGATACGAATACGTGGGCCACGCCCAGCCTACGCCGCAGTATCGATGGTAGAACGCTGTCTAGTACCCAATAAATATACACTACGTCTAGAAGGCCTATAACTACAAATATACTCTAGTCACATCACAACAGCTAGGGATGATAAGACAAGAAAGATAACTAAAGCACAAGAACAACTAGAAACTACTAGAAGGAAACATAAGACAGGAAAATAAAGAAGGAACAACAAGACTAACTAAGGATAACTCCCAGACAACTCACATAGAATAATAGTGAGATCCACCCCAGCTAGCAACATCATGAAGTCCACTAATGGTATAACAACTCCTAAAATATTATCAACGGTATCCTGTCAGGAAAATGAGCAAGTACAAACACTAACAGCAGTTCCATGTGAATTGACAAATTCTGTAAGAGACAGTATAATGAACTACAAGACAAAGATATATAAAGACTTGAGAACCGTTCGAAAGCTGAGTTACAACCCTTAAACCAAACAAGGACCGGGGTTGTAACCCTTCTCCCGAGCAGAACTCAGTCTCCAATCAAGGTACATCATAGAGGCATATAAAACATGTGAGTAACTGAAATCATAGCATAGTGAGAAGTACTGTATGTAGAACAGAACATGATATATGATAAGATAAAGTAAATATAAAATGTGCCTTGAATTATTAGAGCGATATGTGATCGGCTTGGGATAAGTGACAAGACATGCTATCCACTTGGCCCGGCAATCCGCGGTGACCTCAACGGAAAGTCATGCCGGCCAACCTGGATAACGAGCACAAGGCAAGAGGATCTCGCTACACCCTTCGTAGGTGAAGAGTGGCACGAGCACATGAATAGTGACAGGGTGGCTTGGATCACATAACCCCTAATAATTTCCCATCCCCGAATAGTATAATGGACCTGGACATGACACGTCATGACACGGGATTCCCTAAGAGGATAGCTACTCCCTCTCAGGAATCGGTGTCTATACAAGTACATGGAACAAGACAGGAAATGTACATATATACCAAGAAAATCCAGGAACAATATCTCATGTCATGATCCAACATATACTAGTCCGTGAACTATCGTGACTGGGAATCAAGTAAGACACTACGACTGAATCGAATATAGCAGATATCAAGACAATGAAAACTATCAGTGAATGTACTCGCCTGCGGTCCTGAGCTGTCAAATGGGGTCGATGCTCAGAGTGATGCCACAGACCTAAAGATAAGATATATAAACTAATTAGGGTTCAACAGTGTTAGGCTTGATTCTATAGTATAAGCTACGTAATCTAGGTCAAACTCGGTCAAGCTAGGTCACACTAGGTCACAAGAAGTCAAACCAAGTCAAACTAGGTCACAGAAAGTCAAACCAAGTCAAACTAGGTTAATTTGGGTCAATGGTTGATTTACAGTTGACTTTTGGTCAACTGGTCAACTTTGGTCAACTCTAGGTTAAACTAGGTCAAATGTTGACTCTACTTCGACGTTCAGTCAAAACAGTCAACCATGGTCAAACAGGGTCAAGGCTAGTCTCTATAAACATCTACAGGGTCAACCCATTCAATTTCAGTGATTGTGAAATCACCGAAATCGATGGAACTCAAAATACAAACAAAAGAGAAATATTATAATAATAGGGTAAAAACCCACAGATGTTGTCGGATGGTGAAACAACCATCACCAACGTGTCCAGAATGGTCAAATCAGCTAGGATAGCATGTCCAAAAGTCCAATTTGGACACAGGGGCAAAACGGTAATTTTGGGCCAAAATGATGTCCGCCGTTGGACACACTTTGCACCGAAAAACGTGCTAAAATAAAAGTGCACAAAACCTAACAAATTATATGTCCATGAATCCAGAATGACGATACGAACCCAACGGTATATCCAGAATTGGATTCCGTTGACCCGATCTCAAATTGGCCCGTTGGCCAGGACATTAAAATTCCAATTTGCACGGAAAAGCGCGTCGGAGCTAATGTCCTCAAAACTCAGCAAAATATATGTCAAAGAGTCCAGAATGACGATACGAACTCAACGGTATATCCGGAATTGGATTCCGATGAGCCGAACTCAAAATGACCCGTTGATCCGGATATTGGTATCCGACTTGCACCGAAATGCGTGCCGGAACCAATGTCCACTAAAACCTAGCAAATTAAATGTCAACGAGTCCAGAATGACGATACGAACTCAACGGTATATCCGAAATTGGATTCCGATGAGCCGAACTCAAAATGACCCGTTGACCCGAATATTGGTATCCGACTTGCACCGAAATGCGTGCCGGAACCAATGTCCACTAAAACCTAGTAAATTATATGTCAACGAGTCTAGAATGACGATACGAACTCAACGGTATATCCGAAATTGGATTCCGATGAGCCGAACTAAAAATGACCCGTTGACCTAGAAAGTGGGACCCGCTTTGCACCGAAATACGTGCCAGGGCCCATGTTCTCCAAATCAAGCAAACTTTATATGAAAACATGCCAGAACGATGCCACGAGTCTACTGGTGGTGTCAGAAATTGAATCCAGAGTCCCGGGTTCAAAAATAGAATTTTACAAGTGCAACACTAAGAATTCGAACGGCCAACTTTGGCGTCGAATTCGACCGACCTAACAAGCTCAAACTGAAATGAAATCTAAAGGGGGCAGGAAGAGGGTTATTGTAACTCCACCTTCCTGAAATTTAAAATTTTCATTTAGCTTTATCTTATTTTGACTTAACCATTTTTAATTGTTAATATCTTATAACTAAAATTTAATTCTTTTCTTTGATTCCTTCTAAATTTTTTTTCTTTTCTTAAAATCATGGTCCACTCTAATTAATCCATGGGCTAGACAAGCCCAATTCTTAAGCCTGGTATAAAGCCAGAGCTATTTCACTTCTGTGAACTGCATTAAAATTCTCCATTCTTCCCTGCCAATTTTCTTCCCTTGCAAATTCAAATTCGTTACTACTGCCACCTCGACCATGTGGAGTAACAACTCCTGACAATTCGAGAGCGCACCAATTCTCTCTCTAACCGCCTATTTAAGCAGCCCCATCCCCTCCATTTCATTCAGATCTAGAATTCCTCTTCTCCAAGTTTCCACAGAGCACCACTGTTTCCAATTCCAATCAGAAGAAGGAGAGGAAGAAGAAGAAGAAGCTGAGGAAGAAGAAGGGGTAGCCATGACTGCGGTGATCGTCGTCGACATGAGACAAGCTGAGGTGAGCTGAATTTCTTCATCGAACCAATCTTCACTTTCAAAATTGTTTTGGATCGAGGGGTGATCTAGATTTGGATCGAGATCGATTCTAGTAATTCTTGTTCTGTTGAAACTAGAGTGGTTGCAATCATGATGTTGATCAATGAACAATTGGTGGACCTTCGAGTATTGATTCGAGATCTCTCATCCGATTAATTTAATCTGAGGTGAGTTTTTCCAGTTCAGTAATTTTGTTCAATTTAGTATAAAGTTGCTCTGTCTTTGATCTATGAACATTCGAGTCAATTGGAATGTGTTGAGGGGATGAACTATATTTTCTTCTCATAGTCACCTTCTGTTCGATGGAATGTTGCAGAGATCCTTGTCCACTTCTCGATTGGTTTCAGGGATACAAATATCACACTGCAGGTAAATTTCTTTGATAATATAGTTCTGGTGTGAATATTAACTAAGAATGGAATTGTTGTACCAGTCATAGTATGGAGTTTCGAATCATCAAACTGAACCTGGGTATTTCCATTGAATGATTCTCAGGGACAATCTTGTGACTCGGAGATTTCATATTATGTTGGCTTGAACATGATACTCTTGTACCATACTCAGTTCATTATTTGAACCTGAGATGGTATGAGCAAATCGTATGGTGTTGTGTTTGGTTTTGCACATGCAATATTGGTTGAATATGAGGGCAGTTGTGTAGGTTGGGATGCATATCCTGAGGTTATATTTTTCACTGGGGACTCCATATACTGTCTGAGTAATGGATGAACTTGAGACTATGTGACTGAGCCATTTTATTCTTGGGTATTCCTATTTAAATATTGATTCAATGGACTTATGTGCCAATGGAATACTGTGTGGCTACCTCGCAGCCATTGGGAGAAAATTGGTGTCTATGGTATATGATGACTGAAGAATCAGTCTCAGTCCCTTGGGAACAATTGGTTGGGTTAACATCAATTTTGGGGATGGCTGAGATCAAACTTCATACAACCTATGATGATTTCGAGCTAGTTGAAATCTGAGGTTGTTTTATAAATTCCTTAAGCTTTGGTTACCCTACATATGATGGGGGAATGTTTCCTATGTGGCTTGCTGCAACTGGATTTCTGTTGGACTCAATTCCAGGAGTGGAATCTCAGTTTAGTGAGAATACCACTCATTTTCAGTGCTGCTGAGCCATTCCCTGTTAATTCAGACTGATGCCAGTTGTTTTGAGTTTGGTTTACATAGAAACCTTGTCTTAGAGTTTCCTGTGTAGTACTGGATTTCCTGTAGGACTGGTAGGTTGACACCAAGGTTTCAATTTGGTTTTGGCTTAACAAGTTACTGTTGTCCTGCTTAGGACTGAACTAGACACAAACTTTTATGTGCAGGGTGTATATCATTGAGCACAGGTAATACTCAGTCCTGTTTTGTGCTAAATGTAGTTACATTAGGACTGTATGTCCATTATACTTTAGAACTGGAAATGGCATTCCATTGATTAGTTTAGGATTCTTTTTACTGCTGTTATAACCTGTGAGCACTTGTGAGTCAAGTTTGGGTTCATTTGAAATCTGGAACCTGGTTATAGCAGTTGGCTTCTATGCCAATACCTTAACAGGTTTTATTTTCCACCTGAAGACTCATTTCACTGCTATTTCAAACTCTTCACTGAAAGTGATACCCAGTCTTCACTGTGAGTGAACTCAGTTCTTTGGAGTTTGACTCACTGTCCTACAGCTGTAATCTTTGAACCTGAAATTCAGTGCAGGATTAACCTGAGAATTTTCATTTCAGAATAATCTAAACTGAGTTTGTTTTCTCAGTGACATTAAGAAACTGGGTAGGACTGCAATCTCAGTACAGTCATTTGATCTCAGTGAATGTTTAATACATTTCAGTGAACCTGGGAACTAATCCAGTTTCACCAGCTCTCTTTTCCTTGCACTGTTAATTGGCTGAACCTGAGGGTTAGACTGCTGAGATTGAAGTCTTGGAGAACTGACTTAAGTCTCAGGCAATCTGAACTTTTAGCTCAGGAAATCTGAGACCTTTAAGCCAGTTTGTTCAGGTCAAAAATTGAGATGTTACTTTCAGGATGCTTTTCAAATGAATTGCAGAATTAAGGTAGAATAATCCATTAGTTATTTCAGAGTTCTTTACTTTACTATTGTCAATGGTGATCATTTGTATTTAGATTGAGGGTTCACTATATTTTCCTTTAGTTAGAATAACCTGGGAACAATGCATGAGTTATTCATTCCAAGTATATACCTATGAATGAATATATTTTCCTTTAGGCTAAATAACTTATTGTATTAAACTCACCTCAATTGTACAGATACTCTTTTTAAGAATAAGTTTAAATTAATGTTTAAAGTATAAATTGTAGGAGTTATTTTAGTATGTTAACTAAGGATCTTGTATTTAGTTTTGAGGTAGTGGTTAAAGGATAGGTTGAGTAGAAGGTTAAGTAATATGTTTAAATCAGGAAATAGAATCTTGATAAACTTGTTTTAGAAATAGCAGTTATTAATCAACTTGTACACATCATCATCTATTACAGGAGGATATCTAGCTCTATTGCCTATTCGTGCTTTCCTGGAGCAAGGCAAGTACATTCTATGGTTTTGATCAGTGCATTTTCTTGTTCTTTATTGCTGACACATTGCGACACGTTCATGATCTTTTCTGGCTTGTTCTTTCATGATCTTACTTGTATCTTGGGGTGGGGGGATTACTCTAGATATGTGACCAAACCCGGATACTTATTCATGATCTTTAGCTTAGGCCTCGCACAGTGCACGCGGGTCCTAAGCCGTACCATTACATGATCTTCCAGGATCTTTCATGATCTTTCAGGATCTTTTCATGTTCTTTCATGGTCTTACCCAAGCCGGTCACATATCATAGAAGTATTTCAAATTTATAACACACATGTTCAGGATTTTGTTCTTACATTAGTTTCCTATGATCCTGATCTTGATTTTAGCTATAGTCGTGATCTTTTCTGCATCTTTACATAGTCATGATCTTTCATGTATCTTTATAGTCATGATCTTTCATGTATCTTTACATATCTTGTTCTTCTTGTTCTTTCAGCATTTACTTTCCATACCATGATGTTATTGTTCATTACCTAGAACTATACTTTGCTCCGCTCCTGAATAGGATATGTTGCAGGTATGCTTGCAGGACATTGTTCTACTCTATGGGCCAGAGCCCAGGATTAGCTGAGCAGGATGAGGCTTAGCTTGAGATTTCAGGTTTAGACTGTTAGCTTACTCTTAGATATTGTCTTTAGAATTCATGTACATTTTATTCTTGATGACTCGTACATTATGATATCTAGATTTGTGGATTATGGTGATCATTCTGGGATACGTTTTTAGATGTTGTGATTCTATATTTTCATGATTATCTGGTTAGTTTTCCCTAGCTTGGTACAGCTTACTTCGTCGTGTCTAACGACGAAGGCTGGGCGTGTCCGACTCGTGTCCGATTATTCGGGAGCGGGTCGTGACATATTTTTAGTGGTGGCCCATGCAGGTCTATCCTAATGGTACCTAGGTCTTAGCGTACTATTGGGAGACTTGATTACACTAGGGAAACTTGATCACAGCATAGGAAAATCGGAAAATAAGGGTATATCAGGTATATCAGGTGTCTCAGGTATTTTAATATTCTATAAACATTTGTTGTATGTAGGTCTAGGTTATTTTAACAGTTTTCTGTTTTTCAGATAATTCAAGCACGTGACACCAGAACGGTTGATTCACCTTCACTTGAGGGCTTCGAGCTTCCACTACCTTCTGCCACTCTAGTATGCAGTTGACAGAGACGTTTGATGAGTCCCTTGACAACCAGAGGGAGCAGGCCATCCATTCCAAGTCAGATTGTGGATACACTCTCCGAGCCAGGAAGAACTTCTGATTTCCAGACTCTCAGACCTTGGACTTCTCCGACACCGAGCGCATATCTTGCACCAAAGAGCAGATCGAGAACGTGGAGCCCCCACTGAAGATCAATATCCAAGTCTTTGAGGATCCGACTCCTCTAAAGATTGAAGTCATCAACCGGGAGATCCAGCTCGTAGCACATACAACAAGACGGAAAACTGAAGCTCGGGAGGAACATGAAGACTTATGATGAAGATAGCAATTACTGTGGATCCGTAAAGCGTTGCCATACTCAGACAGCATTTCTTCAGTCACCTCACCAGAAACAGATTCAGGCCCACATTCACTGGATGAAGGATTGCCAGCAAGTTGCAGATCACAATGATCGAGGAGCATCAGAATCTCAGCAGTCAGTAGCCAGCAACCATATATTTCTGTCAGAGTCCCTGCACTTCAGTCACCTCAACGGGAGATCCAGATTTAGATCCAGTCAACGATCATATGTATATTCTGCCGCAGCCCAGGACACCACTACGACGAATGCCACAAAAGACGGAGACTACGCTTGTACTGAGGATCGCTTACTCACCAAGTCAAAGATTGTCCGGAGATCGTTGATCGCACTTCCCGAGAACAAGCACGAGGAGCACCAGGACCGCAGCAGAAATACCCGCCTCTCCAGATTCAGCAGCTATATGGAGCATTACCGCATGGACCAGTCTACGTCAGGACAGTGAAGAAGATTGAAGTGATTCCAGTCTCGGAGGAAATACTGAAGACAGATTGAAGACATAAGATTTCTTTTGCATGGTTGGGAAAACCATGTATCTGATTAGCAAGCCAGCCTCTCCTTAAAACCCTCTTAGCATCTAGATCATTTCTTTAAAACTTCTTGTTTTCTAAATCTTGATTGATGTCGAAACTTACTTTGAGATATTGTTTCCTGTTTTGGTAAACTTGTTTCAGATCCACAAATCGATAATTGTTTGAAATTTATTATTCGATACCGTTTTCATATTCATCATACCTGACCTTGTTTCCTAGTGATGGCCCCTAATTGCAAATTTTGTTTCTTTATCAAACTTCTTGTTAATTGATATTTAATCATTTTTCAAGATTTTATTTCGAAATCCTGTTCCTCATTCAAAACTTGTTTAAGCTTCGTCCTATTCAGGACATTGTGGAGGATTCCTTTGAAGGTTTGAAGATTTCTTTTCCTATTTTGGGATTATGACTCGTTCTCTATATAAGACTTGTTTTCCATTCATGATTTTTGATTTGAGAGTTGTTGTCCACTACTTTGTTTCGATCTTGCTTCCTACTCGTTACAGTTTTCTATTCGAGGCTTTATTGAAATTTGGTTTTCTAATCGTGATTTTGAGATCCTGTTTCCTATTCGGAACCTTGCTTTCCTTCGAGATTTTGCCTCCTATTCAAGAATTTGTTTTGTTCACGACCTTATTTGACCTCGTTTCCTATTTGAGATTTCGCTTGTTTCATACTCACCATTCAATGCTTGTTCCCTATTCTCTACTTGATACCCTATTTCTCCTCACTAGTCATGACCATGCTTCTTGTTCGAGAATTACTTTCTATCTGCAATTTTGTTGATATTTTAGTTCTAATGAGACTTTGTATACTATTGGAGATTTCATTTCACATTCGGGATCTGTTCGAGATTTTGTCGTTACTTGAGATTTTGTTGAACTTCGTTTCCAATGCGCGATTTATTTCTTATTTTGCGACATTGTCTTATATTTGATGCCTTGCTACTGTTCATCATTCGAGACTCTGTTATCCCTTCGGGATAATGTCCTATATATGGAATCTTGTTACCATTCCAGATATCAGTTGATATTCCATCATAATTTGAAACTTCGTCATGTCTGAAATTTTAAATCTCCATGGCTGCCCTTTTTATTCACTGATTGAGTTCATTGTAGTCTCTTAGTACCTAATCAAATTCTTGTATTCTAACAGTCAGGTAACTTCACCATTCCGTGACTTGGACTATTGAAACTCATTTTGAATTTCTTGAAACTCTTTTGAAATTCCTAGGGATAAAGTCGAGAGGTTATTCGATGACCTACCATGGCATGACAGTTGCGCGCTGCAGCCATTAGCTGGATTATGGAGACTGAAAGTTTACTGCAGCCAGTAGCGCACTGGCGAGGCAGGAACTTTAAGTTGAAGTGATTTCAGACATTCATAGGTTTCGGGTATTATTGAGACTTTGTCCTAAACTCTTCATATTTAGATCTCTTGAGTTGCTTCGTCGATAATTGTTTGAAAATGAATAAAGTTGATATGTTATTCGGTAACATATTGTTATTTAAGTCATGGAACCGAAAGTTCACTGCAGCCAGACATATACTGGCGGGGCAGGGATTCTAAGTAAAGTGATTTCAAATATCTATATGTTTCCGGATACCATAGAAACTATATTCCATTTCCATATAATTATTGGTTTTCGAGAATCACAAATCCTTGCATGTTCACCTGATTTGATACTGTATCTCCTGAGTATTTCGTACGTTCCTCAAATCAACCCTTGCTAATTACCTTCTAGCAATATATCGTTAGATCATTGATTTCCTCAAATTATACATTGCCAGATTTTGGTTCCATACTTTATTAGTATCCTGTCTAAACTTCGATCTTAAACATGTCTATCAGACCATTATTTTCCTATCTTGTCCTAGTCTACTTGAATTAAGCTATCGATTTTGATCATACTTAATAGTTGTGTCTTCATGAATTTGTTGCTCCTCTAAGTTGTAATTGAAATTACTTCCACTTCATGACTATTTGATCCTCGATCTTTGTCAAAGCATGATATCCCAAACTTCTTGTGTATACTTGGACTCAAGGCTGAGAGCGTCATGGATCGACAGAAGCACTAGGCGGACAACAGCAGATGGTTACCAGAGTTCGCAGTTAGAAGCAGAGTGTTCCTGAAGATCTCGCCGACTAGGGGCGTCATCAGATTTTGTAGAGGTGGGAAGCTCAGCCGAGGTACATCGGGTCGTTCGAGGTGATAGCACGGATTGGCGAGGTGGCATATCGACTAGCGCTTCCAGCTAGCTTAGAGGGAGTGCACAGCATCTTCCACGTATCCCAGCTTCGACGATACATTCCAGACCAGAGCCATGTGGTAGACTATTCCGAGCTGGAGGTGGGCCCGAGATTGACTTACGAGGAGCAGCCAGTAGAGACCCTCGACCGAAGAGAGAAGCGTCTGCGGAACCAGACCATTCCTCTTGTCCGCGTCATGTGGAGACACCACTCTCCGGGAGAGTCCACATGGGAGCGTGAGGATGAGATGCGTGAGCGATATCCTAGTTTGTTCACTTGAGTGCTTTGTATTTTATACATTTTTTTTTGAATTCAATAAACAACTCTTTGGATTCACTATTCTTGATTATCTGTGTCTACATTCCAATTTCGAGGACGAAATTTTTTTAAGGGAGGGAGATTTGTAACTCCACCTTCCTGAAATTTAAAATTTTTATTTAGCCTTATCTTATTTTGACTTAACCATTTTTAATTGTTAATATCTTATAACTAAAATTTAATTCTTTTCTTTGATTCCTTCTAATTTTTTTTTCTTTTCTTAAAATCATGGTCCACTCTAATTAATCCATGGGCTGGACAAGCCCAATTCTTAAGCCTGGTATAAAGCCAGAGCTATTTCACTTCTGTGAACTGTATTAAAATTCTCCATTCTTCCCTGCCAATTTTCTTCCCTTGCAAATTCAAATTCGTTACTACTGCCACCTCGACCATGTGGAGTAACAACTCCTGACAATTTGAGAGCGCGCCAATTCTCTCTCTAACCGCCTATTTAAGCAGCCCCATCCACTCCATTTCATTCAGATCTAGAATTCCTCTTCTCCAAGTTTCCACAGAGCACCACTGTTTCCAATTCCAATCAGAAGAAAGAGAGGAAGAAGAAGAAGAAGCTGAGGAAGAAGAAGGGGTAGCCATGACTACGGTGATCGTCGTCGACATGAGACAAGCTGAGGTGAGCTGAATTTCTTCATCGAACCAATCTTCACTTTCAAAATTGTTTTGGATCGAGGGGTGATCTAGATTTGGATCGAGATCGATTCTAGTAATTCTTGTTCTGTTGAAACCAGAGTGGTTGCAATCATGATGTTGATCAATGAATAATTGGTGGACCTTCGAGTATTGATTCGAGATCTCTCATCCGATTAATTTAATCTGAGGTGAGTTTTTCCAGTTCAGTAATTTTGTTCAATTTAGTATAAAGTTGCTCTGTCTTTGATCTATGAACATTCGAGTCAATTGGAATGTGTTGAGGGGATGAACTATATTTTCTTCTCATAGTCACCCACTGTTCGATGGAATGTTGCAGAGATCCTTGTCCACTTCTCGATTGGCTTCAGGGATACAAACATCACACTGCAGGTAAATTTCTTTGATAATATAGTTCTGGTGTGAATATTAACTAAGAATGGAATTGTTGTACCAATCATAGTATGGAGTTTCGATTCATCAAACTGAACCTGGGTATTTCCATTGAATGATTCTCAGGGACAATCTTGTGACTCGGAGATTTCATATTATGTTGGCTTGAACATGATACTCTTGTACCATACTCAGTTCATTATTTGAACCTGAGATGGTATGAGCAAATCGTATGGTGTTGTGTTTGGTTTTGCACATGCAATATTGGTTGAATATGAGGGCAGTTGTGTGGGTTGGGATGCATATCCTGAGGTTATATTTTTCACTGGGGACTCCATATACTGTCTGAGTAATGGATGAACTTGAGACTATGTGACTGAGCCATTTTATTCTTGGGTATTCCTATTTCCATATTGATTCAATGGACTTATGTGCCAATGGGATACTGTGTGGCTACCTAGCAGCCATTGGGAGAAAATTGGTGTCTATGGTATATGATGACTGAAAAATCAGTCTCAGCCCCTTGGGAACAATTGGTTGGGTTAACATCAATTTTGGGGATGGCTGAGATCAAACTTCATACAACCTATGATGATTTCGAGCTAGTTGAAATCTGAGGTTGTTTTATAAATTCCTTGAGCTTTGGTTACCCTACATATGATGGAGGAATGTTTCCTATGTGGCTTGCTGCAACTGGATTTCTGTTGGACTCAATTCCAGGAGTGGAATCTCAGTTTAGTGAGAATACCACTCATTTTCAGTGCTGCTGAGCCATTCCCTGTTAATTCAGACTGATGCCAGTTGTTTTGAGTTTGGTTTACATAGAAACCTTGTCTTAGAGTTTCCTGTGTAGTACTGGATTTCCTGTAGGACTGGTAGGTTGACACCAAGGTTTCAATTTGGTTTTGGCTTAACAAGTTACTGTTGTCCTGCTTAGGACTGAACTAGACACAAACTTTTATATGCAGGGTGTATATCATTGAGCACAGGTAATACTCAGTCCTGTTTTGTGCTAAATGTAGTTACATTAGGACTGTATGTCCATTATACTTTAGAACTGGAAATGGCATTCCATTGATTAGTTTAGGATTCTTTTTACTGCTGTTATAACCTGTGAGCACTTGTGAGTCAAGTTTGGGTTCATTTGAAATCTGGAACCTGGTTATAGCAGTTGGCTTCTATGCCAATACCTTAACAGGTTTTATTTTCCACCTGAAGACTCATTTCACTGTTATTTCAAACTCTTCACTGAAAGTAATACTCAGTCTTCACTGAGAGTGAACTCAGTTCTTTGGAGTTTGACTCACTGTCCTGCAGCTGTAATCTTTGAACCTGAAATTCAGTGCAGGATTAACCTGAGAATTTTCATTTCAGAATAATCTAAACTGAGTTTGTTTTCTCAGTGACATTAAGAAACTGGGTAGGACTGCAATCTCAGTACAGTCATTTGATCTCAGTGAATGTTTAATACATTTCAGTGAACCTGGGAACTAATCCAGTTTCACCAGCTCTCTTTTCCTTGCACTGTTAATTGGCTGAACCTGAGGGTTAGACTGCTGAGATTGAAGTCTTGGAGAACTGACTTAAGTCTCAGGCAATCTGAACTTTTAGCTCGGGAAATCTGAGACCTTTAAGCCAGTTTGTTCAGGTCAAAAATTGAGATGTTACTTTCAGGATGCTTTTCAAATGAATTGCAGGATTAAGGTAGGATAATCCATTAGTTATTTCAGAGTTCTTTACTTTACTATTGTCAATGGTGATCGATTGAGGGTTCACTATATTTTCCTTTAGTTAGAATAACCTGGGAACAATGCATGAGTTATTCATTCCAAGTATATACCTATGAATGAATATATTTTCCTTTAGGCTAAATAACTTATTGTATTAAACTTACCTCAATTGTACAGCTACTCTTTTTAAGAATAAGTTTAAATTAATGTTTAAAGTATAAATTGTAGGAGTTATTTTAGTATGTTAACTAAGGATCTTGTATTTAGTTTTGAGGTAGTGGTTAAAGGATAGGTTGAGTAGAAGGTTAAGTAATATGTTTAAATCAGGAAATAGAATCTTGATAAACTTGTTTTAGAAATAGCAGTTATTAATCAACTTGTACACATCATCATCTATTACAGGAGGATATCTAGCTCTATTGCCTATTCGTGCTTTCCTGGAGCAAGGCAAGTACATTCTATGGTTTTGATCAGTACATTTTCTTGTTCTTTATTGCTGACACATTGCGACACGTTCATGATCTTTTCTGGCTTGTTCTTTCATGATCTTACTTGTATCTTGGGGTGGAGGGAATACTCTAGATATGTGACCAAACCCGGATACTTATTCATGATCTTTAGCTTAGGCCTCGCACAGTGTACGCGGGTCCTAAGCCGTACCATTACATGATCTTCCAGGATCTTTCATGATCTTTCAGGATCTTTTCATGTTCTTTCATGGTCTTACCCAAGCCGGTCACATATCATAGAAGTATTTCAAATTTATAACACACATGTTCAGGATTTTGTTCTTACATTAGTTTTCTATGATCCTGATCTTGATTTTAGCTATAGTCATGATCTTTCCTGCATCTTTACATAGTCATGATCTTTCATGTATCTTTATAGTCATGATCTTTCATGTATCTTTACATATCTTGTTCTTCTTGTTCTTTCAGTATTTACTTTCCATACCATGATGTTATTGTTCATTACCTAGAACTATACTTTGCTTCGCTCCTGAATAGGATATGTTGCAGGTATGCTTGCAGGACATTGTTCTAATCTATAGGCCAGAGCCCAGGATTAGCTGAGCAGGATGAGGCTTAGCTTGAGGTTTCAGGTTTAGACTGTTAGCTTACTCTTAGATATTGTCTTTAGAATTCATGTACATTTCATTCTTGATGACTCGTACATTATGATATCTAGATTTGTGGATTATGTGATCATTCTGGGATACGTTTTTAGATGCTGTGATTCTATATTTTCATGATTATCTGGTTAGTTTTTCCTAGCTTGGTAAAGCTTACTTCGTCGTGTCTAACAACGAAGGCTGGGCGTGTCCGACTCGTGTTCGATTATTCGGGAGCGGGTCGTGACAGTCATACCAGCTTCGCACAGGAACTGGTAGCGCGCCAACCGGAGCTGCGACGGAGGAGATACGAGTCGACGAAGTCGGCTCCACAAAACTGTCCAAAAATAACATAATTTAAAGTGTCAACTTGGTGACCGGTTTTGATCTATCAAACGACAAAATTAACGGACAAAATTTGAGGGGAGTGAAGGTGGATATACCGAAATTGTGACGGAGCAAAGAGATCGTCGATCCAACGGTCGGATCTCCCAGAAAATCCGTACGAAGTTGCTGCGACGGGACGCGAATTCTGAGTTCCAAACTCGCGCGCGCCGACGGGATCTCGTTCAAAACGCACGAATAACCTATTCGGCACGTCGGAGAGGACGATGGTGGAACGGGGGAGGTTGCCTGGGGTCACGCGCCGGTGGGAGGGGGTCGTCGGTGGCCGGTGGCTGGCCGCGGCGACGCGCGCCATGCGATCCATGCGCCCGCAGGGGTGGCGCTGCAGCCACTGCTGCAACTTGCTGCTGCTGCGGCGCTGCGCTGCAGCGCACGCGCGCGTTGCTCGGCCAGGGGCGCGTCTGTCCGGCGGGGGTGGCCGCAGCGGCGGTCGCCGGCGTGGGTGAAGGTGGTGGCAGGAGTGGTTTGCATGGTGGTGATGATAAATGGTGATGGTGGTGGTGTGTTAAAAAATAAGAAGAATGAGAAGAAGATGAAGAAGAAGAGGGAGAATGGAGAGGTGGAGGTGTGCTGCTATCGGCCATGGGGGGGAATGGCTGCTGTGTTCGGGAGAGTTGGAGAGAGAGGTGAGGAAAAGAGTTTTGTGTGTGTGTGTGTATATATTATACATAGGAAGAGAGAGAGTGTGAGATATTTAGTTAGAGAGAAAGAGAGATATAGATATTTAGAGAGAGAGGGGAGGGGTGTTCGGCCACTGTTGGGGGGGGGGTGTGCTTGATGGAAGTGAGAGAGAGGTTTATATATATATATATATATATATATATATATATATATATATATATATATATATATATATATATATATATATATATATAAGAGAAAGAAAAGGTGATATTTATATATGTAGAGATATTTTTGAGTAGATGAAAAATGAAAAAAAAATAATAATTCATTTTTGAAAATTTAAAAATAATTCTCAGAATTTCAGGGGGCTTACAATGTTCTGATGGCTTCGTCCCTTTCGGGCAGTCGAGATCTCAATACTCCTGCTGGCCGGTTATTCTGACCCCTTACAATCTGCCACCATGGATGTGTATTAAGACTCCTTAGATGTTCTTGACAGCTATCATACCGGGTCCCAAAAATCCGACGAAGAATATCGATATATATTTACAGCCGTTGGTGGATGAGCTGAAACAGCTGTAGGAGATCGGCGTCGCGACCTATGATATTTTCAGGAAACATAACTTTCAGATGAGAGCTTCACTGATGTGGACAATCAATAATTTTCCCGTATACGGCATACTGTCGGGATGGAGTACTCACGGCACCATGTCTTGTCCGACATGTATGAAAAATAGTAAGGCGTTTCGCCTTAAGCATGGAGGAAAAACTTCTTTCTTTGATTGTCATCGTCAATTTCTGTCCGCGAGTCATCCTTGGAGAAAGAACGAGGACGCGTTCAGAGCTGGAAAACAAGAATTTTCTCATCCGCCTGCCAGATTATCGGGATACGATATTTGGAAAGATGTAAAGGACTTGTCCACTGTAATGGATGATAATACACAACTTTTGTTAAAATGTTAATAAAACGTTGTTAAAAATAATAATACACAACTTTTGTGAATGACCATTGTAGAAGCCTTAACGTTTGAATGTAAAACGTTGTTTGTACATGTATTTTATAACGTTTTTACAATAAAGGTTGTAGAAGACCCCCATTTTTTACAACATTTTTAGGAAGTATTGTAGATGGAACATTGTAAAAGGAGATTTTTTTTATAGTGGATCCATCGAACAATCGTGTCGATGGATTCATATAAAGGCATAACTGGCCAAACGGAGTATCTTCTGGGACTTGCCTTATTGGAAAGATAATCTTATAAGGCATAATCTTGATGTTATGCATATCGAAAAGAATGTGTTCGATAATGTCTTCAATACCGTCATAGATATTAAAGGAAAGACGAAGGACAATCCAAAAGCAAGACAAGATATTGTCGAAATATACAAGCATCCTTATCTGAACTTGATACAAAGGGGAGTTGGTGGATAATTAAGTAAGCCGATAGCACAATACACATTGAGCAAGGAAGATAGATTAATAATCTGCAAGTGGCTATCTATTTTAAGATTTTTCGACGGCTATGTGTCAAATTTGTCTAGATGCGTTGATCTCAATGAACGCAAGCTAACGGGAATGAAGAGTCATGACTGCCACGTGTTTATGGAAAGATTACTGCTCATTGCTTTGAAAGAGTTGTTGCCTTCTGCTGTATGGGTTCCGTTGGCCGAACTATCTATATTCTTTAGGGATATTTGTTCAACTAAGTTGACTGTGCAACACATGGTTGAACTTGAGGAGAAGATTATCTTAATAATTTATAAGTTGGAGAAAATATTTCCTCCTGGTTTCTTCGACAGCATAGAGCATCTACCGATTCATCTAGCATACGAAGTCCATGTCGGTGCATCTGTTTATTATCGATGGATGTACCCATTTGAAAGGTACATAAAAATTGATATAATTTAAGTTGAATTTCAGTAGGTTTTAAAATTTATTCTTAATTCTTAAGATAATTTATCTCTCTAGATGCCTACACCAACTAAAGAAGAAAGTTGGCAACAAGGCTTATATAGAGGCTTCGATATGCTTATCGAAGAGGTGTCAAACTTCTGCTCCATTTATTTCGATACTCATGTTAAGACAAATCGAAATAGACCTCAAAGGAATGACGAGGACGTTGAGGATGGAGGTATATTCAATGTAAGGGACAAGCCTGTTGGGGCTAGTAAAAAATGGTGGTTGACTGACGACGAGTATGATGCCGCTCACCGATATGTCTTGTTAAACTGTGACATACAAGAAATGAGAGATTTAAAGAAGTAAGTCAGTACACTTGCACTCGTTATATTCTCTAATTTGATGAAGTAAGTGACTACACTTATATATTCTTATTTTCTCTAATAGTGTATTTAGAGATGAAGTCAAAATGAGGGCACCCGATATTACCGATGAGGGACTTTAAAGAGAGGTTGATTGTACATTTCCGTCATAATTTTGCAAATACGTAAGTAAATAAGATTATAATTGAGGTTGATTTTATATATTCTTATAAAATACGTAACTGAGATTATAAATATTAGTTTACAGGTTTTATTGCCTGAAACAACACTCACTAATGAGAGTGTTCGTTATCTGGCATTGGGACCGAAGAAGCAAACAAAGACTTGGCCAGGCATGAGTCTGGATCTGCGAGCGGATCCGTTCCGCTATCGGACCCACCAGCGGATCCAACAGTGGATCCCCTAGTTATTGCACAGTGGGCCCCGGAGTACCCCCATACTCGGTTCCATCCGGTTACTGGGGAGTACATGCGCGGACCCACGGATCCTTCGACGGCACCAGAGAGGCCGAGAGGCGAGTTCCGACGAGAGCTATGGCCCGCGGGGACCTCATAAGTAAATTTAAGATAATTTATTAAAAAAAATTCATTTATTCAAGTTAATAATCAGTCGTTTCTTCTTTGTAGGTTTTTTTCGTTTAATGTTGTCAGGGCTCTTGGAGAAATTATCAGGGCTAACTTCCATGGTCCCTACCTCAACTTTTCGTCGGTGCCCCCAAACTTGAAGTACGTCTGGCTCGACGAGTTGAGGGTATATATCTATATCTTCTGGTTAATTATAAGTTACTCTTTAATCAACCATTTTTTAAATTACGTGATAATTGAATTTGTATGTTAGACGACGTACTGGTGGCCCCCCAATCGCGAGAACGCGATCCGCAGGACCTACAGAAGCGTTGCCTCGAAGAAGATACGGGATATGATTTATGACCTAAAAATGGGGCAGACGAGACCGAATTGGATCCGGCAGGACTATTATGAGGACCTCTTAGATATGATGAATACTCCTGCGTACAAGGAGAAATCGGAGAAGGCGAAGGCGAACCGACGGGCCGCGGGGATTCATACGGGGGGATCAAGTCCCCACGCAGCGTCGCTTGCAGATCTGGTGAGATACCGTAAATTCATTTCACTATCGAATTAGGTATTATTAATATACAGAGTTAATTAAGTTCTACAGAAATTTCGTATGCAGACCCAACGGGCGGTGAAGGAGAAAAGGGTGCCAGAATCGATCACCATGCTCGACGTGTTCCAGCATACGCACAAGAGACGGAAGGACTGGAGCTTCGTCGACGAGAGGGCCAAGGAGACTGATGTAAGTACTTATGTTTATGAGATTTACGTTAGAATTAAAAGTATTCGGACTAAAACTTTGGTAAACTTAGGATTCACACTTAACTTAGTGAAACATATAATTTAGATTACAACTTAGGTAAATCTTATAATATAAACACATTCATTTGATAGGCTGCGTATCGTGAGGCCCTTAGTCGGGCTCAGTTAACTGAAACCGAAGATGTCGGTGAAACGATGTCCGCCCGGACGCCCTCTTCTTTGGTCGCTCGCAACGACTTGTTCGTAGATACCGTCGACGGCTTTAAGAAAGGGTACCTGTACGGAGTCGGCTCCCTAGGGCCGTTGCACATGGTGACTCAGAGATTTTCACCGACACTGCCTCCTCCCACGGCCCCGACAGACGATGATGTTAGGTCGTAGCTGCACGAGACGGTATCGTCCTTGCGGGAGCAAATTGCCACGTACTTTCCGCCTCCGTCTGCTGC
The DNA here is from genome assembly GCA_029216955.1 of Iris pallida. Lineage (NCBI taxonomy): Eukaryota > Viridiplantae > Streptophyta > Magnoliopsida > Asparagales > Iridaceae > Iris > Iris pallida. The sequence goes on along the minus strand of JANAVB010010194.1, from coordinate 2,587,397 downwards.
TGCCGGTCCGTCTGCTGCGGGTGTTGATCCGTCTTCTACTGGTGCCGATCCATCGACTGCTGCTCTCGGTCCTTCTTCCGTCGGTCATCTTTCTTTCAATCCTGCTGCCCCTCTGGTACCGCCTACGACTGTGATGGCACTCCTTGATCTCATGTCGCCAGAGCAGCTACGCGGACTTTCGAGCAGTATCTTCGAAGGCTTGCTACCGTACCTAGTGGAGCAGTATTTTTGTCGGGTGCAGGAGGGATTACCACCACCGGACAATCGAACTCCTCCTCCTCCTTGAAGTATTGTAATTAAGAAAATTTGAAATATTTGTAGGAATTTTAGAATATTTGTAGGAATTTCGAATTATAACGAGATATTAGTTTATGATTTCAGGATAATTGGTGTCTATTATATATTGGTTTGGTTTGTTCTATGTGATTCTTGGATAATTGGTGTGCATTAAATTCGTATGTGCATATTTCGTCTATGTGATTCTTGGATAATTGGTGTGCATTATATATTTGGTCTATGTGATTGTTGGATAATTGGTGTGCATTATATATTGGTTTGGTTTATGCATATTTTTGTGAACAAGGAAAGTGCTGCAATTTTTTTTTCAAAAAAATCTCAGTTAGCGACGGACTATTGACCTGTTAGCGACGAAAATTTCCAGTTTTTTGACTACTTATCGATGGAATATCCGTCGCTAACTGGAGATTTGAAACTGTTTTAGTTAGCGACGGGTGGTCGACGGCCAGCCGACGGCATATCTTGCATGGTGACGAACTGCCGACGGAATATCCGTCGACAAAGTTCTGGTGGTATATAGCTGTACAGAATGTTAGCGACGGATATTCCGTCAGAAATCCGTCGCCATGGTCGACGGATTCGCGTCGGAACATCCGTGGCCAAGTTTCTGGAAATACTTTGTTCGACGGAATAGCGACGGAACATCCGTCGCCAATGTTCTGGAAATGCATGACATTTCCAGAACCATGGTGACGGATAATCCGTTAGGATTCCGTCGCTAATCTGCCCTTTGTTAGCGACGGCTATCGACGGAATAGCGACGGAACGATACCCTCTGATACACGGTTACGACGGTTTACCGCCGGACTATCCGTCGCTAGCGTCTACACAGTTAAGTATTTAATACTTGAAATGGACGAAAGACCGTCGGAAAGTCGTCGCTAATGCATCGTGTTGCGACGACGTAAATCCGTCGCTACGCCGTCGCTTTTCGACTACTTAACGACGGATCTTTATTAACGATGAGCTGATTGCCGACGGATTGTTTTGCCAAGATCCGTCAGTAATCGGTCGCTAATACGGATTGCCGACGGATCCGGCCGTCGCTAAATCGACATATTTTGGTAGTGATTCACCGTATCGGTCTCTGTACAAATTTCCCAATTACTTCGTGCATGTTCGTCAGATCGAGATGAAACTTGTGCCAACAAGACCGTATCATTTTTTGGTCCTGTATGCCAAATTTGGTTCAATTCTGAGACAGTTGATTGGATCGCCGTTTTGCGGGCACCACGGTCCGACTTAACGGGCGATTTTGTGCACGGCCTGCCGGAATCCAACTTTGGACATACGGTTGGGTTTGTATCAGAAAATTGGACTTGTAGACATATAGTTTGACAACTTTAGAGACCGTTGACTCTGGCACGCTTTTCGGTACAAAGCGGGTCCAACGGCGGACACCATTTTGATCCAAAATTAACGTTTTGCCCCTGTGTCCAGAATTGGACTTAAGGACAGACGATTCTAGCTAATTTGACTATTCTGAGAACGTTGGTAATATTTATTTCAGCATCTGGAGACTTTTGCATGTGTTGACTTTTAGTAACTCATCTGATGTGGTTGTACTATCGGTTTCTCCAGCTAAGGACCTCAGGCAAGTGCACTTTCTGATTATTTTTGATTCATAGTAGTCTTTTCATTTCATGTTTATACATATATCTTGCTGCTTGTTGACACAATTGTCACACGGAGTAGTCGGGAGGGGAAATATCTTAGTATACATGTGGACTACCCAGAACTATCCCAATATGTCTAATCTTGACTGATAGCAGCTGCACACGATACGTGCAGGGTGCCGTATTTACCCCTTAGCCGTTCACATGTTAAAAACGATATTTCACACCACATAGGTAGTTGTCTTTTATTTATTTTTCCTTGTCTTCTTCACCACCTGCCATGTCATCAGTTACTCCCTAGCTTTCATATTTTATATGTTATTCTCATGTCTTGTTAATTCTATTGTGTTCTCGCATTGCCGTCAGTTTGTGTACTTGTTCCATTCCTGACTAGAAACCAACATTTTTCAGGTTAGCTGTGGCTTCACTTAGCTTGGGAGATAGGGGTGTACTGGCAGACAGAAACCTAGAAATAGATAGCAGTTGTATCAATTTCATTAATTATAAAATCCTGTATTTTCTTTAATTATAAATGTTGTAAATATTGTAATAAATTTAGAAATATGAATGAGCAGCAAATGTTATTTTTGAGCATTTATTTCTTGCGGGCTTGACAGCGTTCTACCGCCGACTCTGCGGCGTAGGCTGGCTTGGACACGTCTCGTATCCGAAAAAGCGGGTGCGGGTCGTGACAGGAGATGTGATTCCTTAAGGGAGAACTGGATACTAATCGTCTTGGTCGAGGGTTTGATTAAGTGATGATTAGAATCACTCTCGTGCGTTCAAGTGGGATTGGAAGGGCACAATAAAGATTCTAGGATTGAGGGAAAGAAGAGTTTAAGGTGAGGATATAGCCACATGAGTTGGTCGGTGGTTATCTACATTTCGTGTATATATAACTGATAGGGCAACTAAAGGTGATACTTTGAGTCTATCTATCAAGTAGAGTGTCTGTTCTTTCTAAAGTAAGTAAAGCCCACAACAAAAAGAGTTCAAAGACGTTGCTATTTAGTACGAAATACGAGGTTCATAGGCGACGGAAATAATTCAAATGAGAGTTGTCAATGCTGTCGGGATGAGACTCTAAGGTAGGTTTAACTATGTCTCCATTCATGTAGAATAATTCATGAAAAGTGAACCAAAGTACAATAGGTTGATCAGACCATCATGCACCGGTTCTGATTAGACAATATGTTAGTGGGTGCACCCAATAAAATATGTTATGATCAAGCTTGATATCGAAATAAGCTTACAAAACTGAAGCTATATTAGCAGCATGAGATAGTCAAAATATGAGCAATGGAGGTACTGATGAAAGAAATTTTAAATAATCCAAGATCTTTTAAAATCAAGTCTTGTCCGAAGTGTGGGCTTTTCCAGTTGTCCTAGTTTTCTTCACTTACAGTTTGGTTGTCTAGATAAGTTAAGGTCCTCTGAATTTCTAGTCTAAGTGAGCTCATCAACACGATTCATAAGGACAAAGGATTTGTTAGGTGGTGAGGTATTCTACCCAACTTACAAGAGTTAAACTAATAGTGTGATGGGACAACGGGTCAAGCAATCAAGATAAAGCACAAGGTTAGCATTTAAGGAATTATGTAGAACAAAATCACATATCGGATCGAAAGAATTGAGTGGAGGTTGAATCCCTATCCGTGGTCGAAAAATATATCGGTATCATGGTAAAGATTATAGTTTAGCCATTTTGACCAGAAAGTCATATCATGAAAATAGTGTACAGGGAGACGTGTTTTAGTGGGACATGATATATCTACATGAAGGTGTGCCCATCTAGGTCTTACATATAAAATTTGTTGGAAGGAAAAGTCTAGTATTGTGCTTCAAATATCCAAGTCACGGTAAGGGATGCCAAAAGATCTAAAATAGGAAGTGGGAGTTCATGAGGTGACAACTAATGCACAAAAATAAAGAAGATCAAGTTAAAGCATGAGATAAAATTAGTTAAAGAATTCAGTAAAAATAATTTAGAAACACACAATTCCGGAGAGAAGATAGTCTCCTAGATGAATACAGTTAAAGAACCATTAAATCATTATTCAAATTGCAAATGGGTTAGAAGGTCGCAATTAAAAGATCTAGAATTGAAGGAAGGTCGAGTAAGTCAAGGTGGAAATACAGTCACATAGCTTGGTAGATGACTAACAACACTTGTGTACATACTACTATCATGGTCATGAGTTGTATGGCAATTAGTGTGGAGTACATCTATCTTATTAGAGCTATCTTGATGGCCTACCATTAAGATTTTAATTCAAGTTTCCTCCAAAAGTTTCTTAATAAAATTTTCAAAAATAAACCACCAAAATTTGTATTCACTCTAAGCCGTTCAAATTTATCAATAAAAAATTTAAATCACTTTCATAAATCTCAAAGTAAATTTTTATCTTGTTACTACTGACTTTTTCAAAATTTTACATTTTCAATTCAACTTTTAAACTCAAGAGCACATAAATCATGCATCTATATATAAAATATACGTAATCAATCATAGTTTTAAAACTCTAAATTTTTTAAATAACTCTGAATAAACTCTTAGCATATTATAAGGCAATTCTCAAAATTTAAGCTCAATATTTAATGCACTTATCAATTTTAACTTCTATTCATACTAAGTCATTTCAACATAATTACAACTTTTAAATGGTAACTTCCTTTAATCAACCAGAATAACTTTCCATCACATCATTAAAAATTTTCCCAAAAATATTTTTAATATTAACAATCCCACATTATACTAAATTTTTAAATAATCTTATCAGTCAAAAATTATTTTTTTACCAAAAATCTAAATAGATTTGTAAATCCTCAATCATAGGACACAATTTAAAATAAGAAAAATTCTCAAAAATCATTTTCAAATATTGTAAACCAAAATTTACCATCATTACTTTCACTTAAAATTCAAAATTTACTAAACATGAAAGTCGCAAGTTGTACAACTCAAATTTAAATAATTTCTACGGCCATTTTTAAAAGCTAAGATCATTTTTAAACCAAATTTATAACTGTTCAAAGGTGTATAACTATAATCAATAAATCATAAACATCAAAACTCAAAAATCAAGTAAATTTTATATTTGTTCAAAGATGTATATCTATCACCCAAAAATTATAAATATCACAACTCGAAAAGCAAATCAATTTTATATTTGTTCAAAGATGTATAGCTATAACCCAATAAATCATAAATATCAAATCTTGAAAATCAAATCAAATCCTTAAATCAAGGGTATAAAGGTTCTAGCTATTTTTTTTTCCTACAGTATCAATCCTATGGTGTTTATTATTTAGAAATCTCAAGATTAAAACTTTCCATGGTAATATTCTACTTTACAAATTACTAATCATTAAATCACACTTTTAAAAAAAACCTTTTTAACTCAATTAGAGTCTTAAATGTATTCCAATTTCCAATATAACCATTCTAGCCATGTGTTTGACCTATGAGCATATACTAGTGTAGTCATCTTCCTAGTTGACACTAAGCACGAAAATAAGAATCAATGGTAGAAAGGAATCAAGCAAGATGCAATTCAAGGAAGTCGAACGAGAGTTCGGAATTTGAAGCCAATAGAAGAGGTCAAGCTATATGGATGAGATTTCTAGATTCTAATCCTATGTTGCAGGCTCACATCGGTACAGTAACGTAACTGAAGTGACAAACTCGACCTACATGGGCCACCACAAAAACATGTAACGCCCCAGTCCCAAAATACTTAGGACTAGGTACGTATCTATGCCAGCTGCATACATACGAAGTATACTCCAATATATAAAAACTCGTATGTATACATAAGCTGTAAAATACAGTAAACCAAGAGTAATCTAATCTTATCCACAAATGAAGAATAAAAGATATCATATAATCAACTGTAATAAGTCTTTGTACAATACGTTGGACGGAGACAAAGTCCACTACCAACTATCTCAAATAAAAGGTACAAGAAGGAATAGATGAAATAACAAGACTAGCCAAGTACAATCATCTTCAAAAAGATGGAGAAGATTACGGCCTCGATTAGAACACCTGCAACTATCACAGAAGCACACATCTGGAAAGATAACCAGGTCCTCAGAGGGACGTAACAATATACAATAAATATGTCATATAAATACTGAATATAAAATATGCCACAAACAAAAGTAAGTAACAAGACAACAATAAGGCACTCTAACCATACTAAAGTGAACATGCAGTTAAGAACAAACCTTTCATCGCATGAGCCCTGACTATAAATGGGATCTGGTATAGTCCCCACTTGGGCACCAGTGACCTAAGCATGACGTTCAAAAACGACAGTGGCAAACCTGAGGGGCTAAACATACCCGTATCTCCAACGGAGCTTTCGGGTTACAAGAGAAGTGCAATCGAAGCCCATACGACAAAGAAATGTTCTTCCCACCCAATGTACCTATCATGTCACATCTACGACCATGTAACACTACTAACCGTCAAGTCTTCTAATATACAACTATTGACAGTTAGACCTAACGCATGCGTACGGGTGATCAGCAAACACGCAAGGACCTCTACATGCTACTCATCTCTCACATCCTCGTGGTACAACTGTGTCAAGGTATATGCAATACACTACAAACGGTAGTCTCTTAACTCTAAGTCCATATGCAATCAAAGGATAATAGCAAAATACATCTAATATCACTGAGCAGAAAGTAAATCAAGAACTATAAGAACTAAAAATAAATGAACAGTGATATAAAATAAAATGTAAACTAAATATAAACATTATAATGACAAGATATCTTGCCTGAGGTTATGTGCAAAAAAGAATAATCCAGTACCTCGAACCGGTAAATAAACAAAGCAAGAAAAGCCAAATCCTGCAGATGACTCCGGATGCTGCAACAAACATCACGAACGAGTTTGGAATAAAAGATATGTCTAGGAAACGCCTGTCCAAAAGCTAAATTCTAGAATAGGGGCAAAATCATAATTTTGGGTCAAACAATGTCTACCGTTGAACCCGCTTTGTACCAAAAAACGTGCCAATATCTACGGTCTCTAAAGTCATCAAACTAGATGTCTATAGATTTGTTTTGATGAGACGAACCCAACGGTATGTCCAATTTTGGATTTCGGTGGGTCGTGCACAAAATCGTCCGTTGAGTGGGATTGTGGGCCCGCCAAAATGGCGTCCCGATCAACGGTCTCTGAATGGGACCAAACTTGGCTCACAGGACCAGAAAAATATATTGAGTCCAATGGCGTAAGTTTCGTCGCGATTTGATGAGTGTACACGAAGTTGTGACTTAATTTGCAAAGGGTCGATATGGGGGTATCTCGACGGATGCGCACTGATTTCGTCGCGCACATGCAATTGAATCGGGTTCCGTCAGTTTTTACACGTTGACAACATCCATATGTGCCTTTCGATGAGTATAGTGCGCGACCATGTCGTCCGGTTTGTCGAGGCGCATGCCGTATCGGGTGTTTTTCTACTTTTTGAAAACAGAATTTTTAATTTTTCGTAAAACTTTAACAACGTGTAACTTTTTACACACTAGATAAAAAGTGAATCCAGAAGGTGCATTACAATCTTGGTTATATTGTCTTTGACTGTCTTCAATTAGTTTCTACAAAATTTTAATGTACGTAAAGAAAAGTGGCCGATAAGTTGATATTTCAAAACAGTTTTTAATACTCCAGAAAAATAGTTTTTCTCCAACTTCGTCTCAATTTTTCGAGCAAGTTGGATAGCCATGTCAAAATCCACCTGGGGGATCTCGAAGAGGGTCATGTGGGCTTTCTACACGAATTTACGGATCTAAAAACGGATTTAAAATGAGAGAGATATCGATCGGGGAAGTAGGATACCTTGATGTTGATTTCTGTTGTTGTTGTGGGTGTTTGTTTGTTGTTGTTGCTATCGTCGTGACGACCGGGAGACAGGGATGCTGTCGCTTCGACGAGGCTGGCACGCATGCCGAGGAGAAGGGAAGGAGGAAGGAAGGAGGAATGAGGAGGAAGGAGGAGATTATGGTGATTAGGAGTTTAGGGTTTTTGCTAAACATATATAACTATATAACTTATATATATATATATATATATATAAAGGGGGGAGGGGGTCGGCCTCTACATGGCGCTTGCTGCTGCTTGCTTATTACTTTATGGGCGCTTGCTGCTGCTTTGCTAGCATGTGTGGTCGGTTCCCACATGGTGGGGCTGACCACATATTCCCTTTTTTTTTCAACTCTTTAAACTTCTTTTCTTATCCTTATATATATATATATATATTTTTTGTTTCAACTCTTTAAACTTCTTTTCTTATCCTTATATATATATATATATATATATATATATATATATATATATATATATATATATATATATATATATATATATATACCTCCAAAATCTCCACAAATTCAAAAAAAAATTTAGTCTTATCTACCCATATATAAAATCAATTTAAACATATGTACATATATAGTTAAATTCATTTGACAATAAATTAACTAAATAATAATAATAATATCTAATAGAATAAATCTGTTTATTTAGTCACCATAAATTAACTTTAATAAAATAATAAAAATAGTCCAATGGGTGAACTTACCACACACCCTTATTTGAGTCCAGAAAATTGTACAACGTGTTGCAAAATATTTTTAATAATAAAATACCAATAATTGTACAAATAATTAAATAATTAGGAATTGTACATAAAGTTCTAAAATAATTTAGAAATTATTTGTACATATATAAAATATGCCTACAAGGCCACAGTTGGTCACACTACATGCTTACATGGGATTGGGTTCGGTCCGGGCCCTACTTCGGGCTGGTTTGGTCCAACCGAGTCTCTTACAAGTCAAAAATTTAAATTGATAAACAATTAATTTATCGGAAGAGGTTAAATTGCAACTTGGCCTGGTTTTTCTAGTTTGGACATCACCATGGTTAGGCTTCCCCTGGCATGGTTAATATACTAGTCAAGGCATACTGCTACAACTTTCGTGCTAAAAGTCATGGTCGTCTAGTACTCCAAAACTCAACAATGGCTAACGTTATTTTTAATAATTAATAAAACCATAAATTATATAAATTTATTTTTAAGTCTAATAAAATAATAAAAAATTAAAAATAGGGGTTTTACAGCCACGACCAGTACTACCGCCAGCACCGCGACCAGCGCCTTCGCCAATGCCAGCGCCGCGACCATCACCACCACCATCGCCACGGCCTGTTTCGCCATTTGTCATGGAGGAATCATCGTTGTTTGTTGAGCCGGTGAGGGCTTGCTGCCATATATTAGAATTGGCCATTGAGAGCCTAACTGGGTTAAGGAAAAAACTTTACAAACCCTAGGTTAGGAAACCTGGCTCTGATTCCATATTAGAAAATAAGTGGTCAATGCTTTCTTGTTTATTCTTCAGTCCCAATGCTGGTTTAAATAGAGAAAATACAATCAATGTCCTTCCTTGAATCAAGGAGAACTATATTACAGTTAATGTCCTTCCATGAATCAAGGATAACTTTATGAAAAAAAAACTAACAGAAAATCTTCTCTAATAATAACAAAATCTTCTCTAATAATAACTAATAACAAGAGGAGAGAGAATCAAGGAATTCTCCAACAACAGTATCCTCTCCATGGTTATTGAATACCACAGGAAGAACATCGAAGACAATATTATCAAACTAACACCATTGTGGATAATTTATATATGTTGTCTCATGTTTTGGAAATTAGTAATGATCATTGCTTTTTATAATGCATTGAGTAAAAAAAAAATGTGTGTGTGTGAATACCAGAACAAGTTAAAAAGTGTTATGTATATATGTCCTATTTATAACGCTTTATGAATGTGTGAATTTTAGAATAGTTTAAAAGTGTTGTGTATATGTTCTACTTATAATGCTTCTAAATAGATATGTTATATATAATGACAAATATTTATATTGCTCAAAAATTTATTGTTATATATAGCTGCATTATTTATAATGTTTTCAAAAAATAAGTGTCATATAGGACTATATCATTTATAACGATTTTAGTAAACATTTATTACACTGGTTTTCATGACGGTTGCGGGCATTTATGACAATTTTTATCCGTCATAAAAATGTGTTTTTCTTGTAGTGATATTCTAGCATCAATGTCCTATTGCGACTCGTGCACTTGATGCACGTCGTCTCAATTGTTCAATATTTAATGTTCTATCTTAATGTTTGACACACACTAAGACCTTTATTCGATTCGAGCCATGCTCATTAATTTGATAGCAACTTACGCATACAAGGATACATTTCATTAGGCGTGAAGGAGTATGGGAGAAGAGTCATGAACCCACCCACCTTAAGCCAATACGCCTTGTCGTCTCGCCAAACTGATGCGGTTCGATTTCATAACTTTGTTGCAAGGCTAACTCTCCTGACTTAGCCATTTCATGGAACTATTCGACTGATTTGGCCTACCGTGCTTAGTTCGTTGTAAGGCAACGATTTGGTTTTGCGGACACCGTTGCAAATAAGGAAAAAGTCGACCTTTTATGATTCAGCATAAAAGCGTAGCCTGCACACAAAATTAATTAAAATCAACACTTGCTCAAACGGGACTTATCCTTTATATCGTTTCGATTTATAGATTTAAATCGACTCAAGGCTTCCTTTCGGGCCAACGTACCTCTTGCATAGATTTGTATCGATACTTTATCGGGTTAACACAACTCTTCGAGTCAACGACTCATCGTTATGCACCGTTGTGGTGCGGGGCATTACACTCCCCGAAGAGGCTGGGGATTCTGTCGGTGGGTGGACTTGGATTAAACACTCGTCTACGGTGGAAGGAGGTAAGGAGACCGGTATTGTGAGAACATTCGATGCCTTCCTCTCTATGCTGTCCCCGGGACTGCTCGATTCCCCGAAATTGTTCGACTCCGGTTGGGTCATATCTCTCTCTTTGTTGTTCCTGGTACTGCTCGATTTCGAGTAATTTTCTAGTCCTTGGACGATGTCCTCATCCCCTTTAGAAGTCTAATCCGTCTCTGTCTCCATATGAGCGGTTGCCTCCAATCTCGGGGCTCTGCCAATTTTTGAGGTATTGTATGAAATATCTGCCTCTTGATTGTCATCGTTGTGGCTCATATTCTGGATGTCGAATTTATGGAAAGGTTTATACCTGGAGTAATTCTTTTGGTGGTCGCGGGAGCACTTTTATGGGTTTGTTCTTGTCTGTTAGAGTTTTCAGCACTTGCCTCGAAGCGAATATGGGAGTTTGGTAATTGAGGGAGGGGGTGTTGACCTTATCTTCTCGTGTGAGTAGGTCCGTCCTTGTGTTTCACTAAAATATTTCACTAATAAGTTTCCAAGTATCAAAACATATTCTAAAAATAGTTATAAATATTTATATATATATTTCTCTTATTAAGGATTTTTTTAAACGAATTTTTTTTTGATCATAACTAGTCATACGTTCCTATTTCGCATGATTCTAACTACTTTATATCGACCCTAGGCTAATCGGATTGTCTCGAACCCAATGGCACGGTCTATTCCATCATTAGAGACCGTCTTGTGTAGTTATGCCATCCGCGACTATTCTTTGCCAATATGATCAAGTCACGTCCAGTACAATTAACTCAAGGCAAGTACAATATTGCTATATGTCTTCTTACATTATAATGCTATCTTTTACTGTGTTTCATCGAGTATCTAGATTATGACACGATTGTGATACGGTAGGACTTGATTGTATCATTGCTCGTTTATTGATTATTTAGTATGTCGGAAGAAAAAAATGTTCAGTAGGTATATGAACAAACCCAACTATTGTTATTGTGGATAGATAAGTCATACACCGCACGTATGGGTTAGCCGTACATTCTTATTGTGGATAGCCATCGTATGATCTGCCGTATTAGTCCAGCCATTAACATGTCGAAAAGTATTTCAAACACACTGTTTGTTTTATTATACATGTTCATTGCTAGTGTCTCGTTCATCCATGCTCTATCTAGTTATTTCTTGTACATGTTTGTCATATCTAGTTCATATTCATGTTTTTTTATTTTCTACAGCATCTCTACTGTCTAGCTTATTTTGTATTAAGTTACATAAATACAATAGAGTTGTACTTTGCTCCTTTTCTGACTGGATCGTTGTAGGTGACTTGGTGTGCTTCCTACCTTTGCGCTATGGAATATATGTGGGAGATAGAAATCTTGGAGGCCAACCGTAGATTCTGGATAGATTAGTTAGTTTCTTTTATTATTTAGCAGATTTGTTCCCAAACATCATTTTGTTGTATTATTGAATTTTGTAAATAAAATAATTATTGTGAATGAGCAATTAGATATGACTTTCTTGTATTTGAGATCGACATTGAATGTTGTATTAAATGACTTTGTGGATTGTGGTGATCTCTCTGGGAATGTTTACAGTAGCTGTGATATTTATATTTTACCTTGTGACTTAGAGTTTTTCTTAGAATTGTACAGCTTACTGCGTTGCGTCTTCCAACGTAGGCTGAGCGTGTCCGACTCATCCGATTATTCGGAAGTGGGTCGTGACATGTTTTTAGTGGTGGCCCATGCAGGTCAGTCCTAATGGTACTTAGGCTATAGAGTACTATTGGAGAACCTGCGGAACTAAGGAAAACTTATCACAACATAGGATCCGTGAAAAATGGTTACGGTTATAGTTTTACTAAGATTGTTTATTATCTTATAGTTTAGACCCTATCTAACCAGTTTTCTTTTTTTTTCAGAGTGGTTCAGACACGCAATACCGAGATTATCAATTTTCCTACACTTGAGGCTTTTGAGATTATTCTATATATATATATATATATATATATATATATATATATATATATATATATATATATATATATATATATATATATATATATATATATATATATATATATATATATTGCTAGTACAAATATTTGATATTTGATCCTTCCTTAGATTTTCTCTTATCACCAAGATTTTTCTAAAACTTTTTTGTTGCAATTCGAATCATTATTTCCTATTCAAGATTTGTTTTTGTAGCCTCATTATCCTACTGTTTGTTTTTTGGTATCTAATAAAACTCCTTGAACAGTTAATTTCACTTTCCATCATGATTAGGATTTAGAACTCGTTTGAATTTTCATAAACTCCTTTAAAATTTCTATGATAAAGTTGAAAGAGTATTCGATAACCTACTATGGCGTGGCAGATGTGTACTATAATTATTTACCTGGATTATGGAGACTGCGGGTTCACTGCAACCAGCTGTGCACTGGCGAAACATGGGCTCTAAGTCGAAATAATTTCGTGTATTCATAGATTCTCAGATATTATTGAGACTGTCCTAAAATCATAAAATTTTGATCTCTTGAGTTGTTTCGACAATGGATGAAGTTAATAGAAATATTCGGTAATTTATCATTATTTGAGTCATTGAGCTAAAGGTGCACTGCAGCCATATGTACACTACACTGGCGGGACATGAACTCTAGGCAAAGTGATTTCGAATATGTATGGTTTTCAGATACTATTGAGACTATATCCGTGTTATGTACCATATTGATCTCTTATCACCATTGACAACCTTATCGAAAATTATCTTGATATTGACCTATATAGAAATCTTAGCGGAGATTATTTATATAATTTCCCTTGGTTCATCTTAGAAATTTATTAGGACCTTTCCTTAATACCTATTGGTCCAAATCTCTTTCATGGTTTGAGTTTAGTGTATTGCACGTAACTTATTAATGATTCCATACGTTGATGGCAAAATTTCAAATTTTCTTGTTTTATTCTTTGTCGTCGTATCATTTCTATAATTATTGTATTTTAGCACCTATCAGACCTAAATAATTTTGATCACATTTTTTTCGTAGTCGCAATAGTTATGCTTAAACAATTTTATTATACTTAAGTCATAATTCTATTTTAAAATTTAATCACGAAGATATCATTTTAGTGCTATGATTTTGTCTAAATTTTAAACCTTCTAGATCATTTTGAATATACTCGTCGTACTTAAATTCAACCAACTTTAATTATTTTCGTATTTGATTATCCTTATTTGTACATGCCATGCCATCTGAAATTTAGAGGACAAATTTTTTCTAGGGGGTAGATTTGTATCTCCCTAAAACTATTTTGATGAATTTTAAGAATTTTCTTTAAATTTCTATTGGAAATCATACTCTTGTTTTCGTATATAACCTAATTTTATTTAAATAACTGTTTAAGCTAATTAATTTTGTTTATCAATTCTGTTATTTTAGTTATCATTCCAAATTATTAGTTGATACTAGTTATTAGCGATTAATCTTGAATTTGTTGTTAAATGATTTAATACTGAAAGTTTTTTTGTTTAGTAAATTTTGGTTATCACTAATTATTAATCCTTATCATTATTAACTAAACTCGACTATTTAATTCTCTTATTTGTTAGTATTTCCAAATCTATTTTATTACTTGCTAATATTAGTTATGTTGCTTGCTAAAGTTGTTTTAATAAATTCTAGCTCGTAATTGCAAAGAAAGGAACTAGTTATGGATATTAATTAATTGCAATTAACTGTATTTCTATAATTAGTTGCAGTTAATTGTATTTCTGTAATTAGTTGTAATTAATTGAATCAGTAGGAATCTGTTATAGGTTTAGTCTTGTGTCCCCAGATCCATTACTATTTACTGAGAGCACTACCAAAATTTTTCAATTTAGCGACGGCCAGATCCGTCGCCAGTCCATCGGGAATTTGTAGTAGCGACCGATCACTGACGAATCTTGGCCAAAATAATCCGTCGGCAATCAGCTCGTCGCTAATAACGGTCCGTCGCTACGTAGTCATCAAGCGACGGAATAGCGACGGCTTTTCGACTTCACAATACGAAGCATTAGCGACGACTTTTCGACGGGCTTTCGTCCATTTCAAGTATTAAATACTGAACTGTGTAGACACTAGCGACGTAGTGGTCCGTCGGTAAACCGTCGTAATAGCGTATCAGAGTGTATCGTTCCGTCGCTATTTCGTCGATCGCCGTCGCTAACAAAGGACGGATTAGCGACGGCATACTGACGGATTATCCGTCGACCATGTTATGGAAATGCTTGGCATTTCCAGAACCATGGCGACGGATGAGTCGTCGTTATTCCGTCGATCACCGTCACTAACAAAGGACGGGTTAGAGACGGAATACTGACGGATTATCCGTCGACCATGTTCTGGAAATGCTTGGTATTTCCAGAAACATGGCGACGGATACGTCGTCGCCATTCCGTCGAACTATATACCACCAGAACGTTGTCGTCGACGGATATTCCGTCGATCACCCGCCGCCCAGCCCCCGACGCCCCCGCCCCAAGCCCGCCGCCCTCCCTGCCCCTACGACACCACGAGAGAGAGAGAGAGAGAGGGGGATTACCTTCGGGAGAGAGAGAGAGAGGAGAGTACGCCGACGCCGATCACCGAAGCAGCGGGAGAGAGAGAGAGAGAGGAGAGAGAGTAAATTTGGGGGAAATACGAAAAGTTCCCCCTCCGTTTCAATTTAAGTCTGGAACGTATATGTAGCGACGGACTAGCGACGAATTTTAATCCGTCGCCCGTTAGTCGCTATTTTTGATACTTGCCGACTGAATATCCGTCGCTATGTTGTCGAAGAATTGTTCCGCCAATTTTTCACACAATTCTCGCCAAATAATCGACTGCATAGCGACGGCTGACTATCCTTCGCTATATCTCCGACACCCTAGCGACAGATGTGCGACCTTTCCTCCTCCTAAAAATAAAATAAAAAATGTAACATCTTGTCGTCGATAATCCGTCGGCTAGTTGCCACAAAGCCGTCGTTAACGTCGACGAAAAATTTCTGTCGCTAATTTTCGGTCGCTAATTTACTATATTTTGGTAGTGGAGTGCCACTCAGCTGACTTGGGGAACACCCCACTATCATAATATAAATGTAGGTCCTACTCATTATTCTATTATTATTTTCTGATACTACACAGTACACTGACACTGTTCAGTCCTATCAATTCACTGTCCCATCATAAATTCTTGTACCCTACCACTGTTGTTCTCTGATCGAGCGCCACCATGGGCCGTCGTGACTCCATCGGAGATAACGAAGCACTAAGAATCGCCAAAATTCACTGCCGGATCTGCCATTGTCCGCCGTGAGCCTCGCCGAGCTCAGGACAGTCTCACCGAAATGACGATGCATTGCCATGTCCAGATCGGATACGGATCTCTTCTGATCTAGCTTTGAAGACCACACTGCCCTTAAAGACAGTGCCACTCCTCGTCACCAGTGCTGTTCTTCGTGGCCTGAGCCATCGTCAGGGAAGACGAACGACCCTCTTAAGATGCTGCACTGTCGAGGAGTTTCACCACCGTCGTTCGTCTTTACCAGAGTTGTTCAGATCCAGATCGTGTTCCACCTCTTGCCGACTTCATCTCGACTACTGCGCCTATCTTGGAGATCGCACTGATGCTTCGATTCTCGCATCAACGCCTCAAGATAGGAGCTGCCCTTTCGAGCTTTGTGCAGCCATCTCGAAGATCGTGCACCCCTTCGTAGCTCGATCCAACTATTCGAGAGCTGAGGAGGTACCGACCGGAGCCTTCTTACCTTGTCGTCAGTAGCCAGATCCACCGTCCAGTGGCTGGATCTAACCGAGTCGAGCCCTCTGCAGCAACGTTGAGCCGATCGAGGTGAGTTTCTTCATCTTCCTTCTCTCGATCTCCTTCTTCTTATGGCTTCTTCTTTCTCTTGTCATTTTCTAGTTAAGGTTTGGAAAGAGTAAGGAACTTAGGTTAGGGTTTGGTTCTAGGAACTTGGGGAAGACGAGGACTGATGTTAGGGTTTGCAGCTCGGTTGTAGCTGAATAGAGGAGAATAGAAGAGTGGGAGGGAGCTTTGAGGGTGAGCACGAGCTAGAGTCTTCGTGTGGAGGTGGGAATGAAGAAGAGGAATGGTTAGGGTTTACTGGTGGCTGAGGAAGAAGTAGAAAGAAAGATTTGTAGGGTTCTGGAGTGAACGTTCCTATGGGGATGAGTGAGGAAGGGAAGGAAGCAGAACCTAGGGTTAGGGTTCAGACGAGTATTGGGGAAGAAGATGAAGAGGTTGTGGCTGGTGAGGAACTATGAAGTAGAGAGAGAGAGAGAGTGATGAAGAGGGTTGTATGTATTGGAGAGTTAGGTTTAGTCCAGTGGGCCGGGTCGGGTTTGCGAGTCGGGCTGCTGTGTATGGGCTGAGTGAATTAGGAATAAAATCTGGTTTGCGGTTGCGGGTTGGGCTTTGAAACATCGGGCTGGACTCAGGGATATGGACTAGGCTGATAAGTTAGCAAAGATGAAGTAAGGGGTTTGGGTCTGAACCCACAGATCGAGTGGCCTGTCTTAATGTGTATTAATTAGTAACTAGTTTTAAATATTATAATCAGTAATTTAATTCTATTATTAATATTACTGTATGATTAGTATTCTAAATTTATTTAAGTATTGAGTTAATAATTCTATGGGTTTTGTTATTTTGGATTTCTAGTAATTAAATTTTAGCATATTAAATTAAAGTGATATTTATAGCAAATACTTGGTATGTTTTATCTTAAAATGCTTATTAAAATATAAATTCAAAGCTATTTTGTATTACTAGATTATATGGTCTATTTTGCTATAAAACCTATCAAACTTTTTTCCTTCTTAGTTATTTGTTAACTAGTTTATATATAGATAGCTAATTAAGATAGCAATGCCTAAGTTAGTTGCCACTATTTAATTTCCAATCAATATCTTGTAAAATTTTAGCTAACAAGTACTTTCTAAACATAAATGATTTTGTTAATTATATTTTAAAAGTATTTTTATTAGTATATAGTTTCTAAAATATTCATAGATAGTATATACTAATTAGTGTAAAAGTTAGATTGATTTAACATATTAAGTTACTTGTCCTAATTAGAACCTAACCAACTTGCACCTAATCAGGTAGACAGAGAGATTATCTCCTAATTTTTGATCTTCCAGATCAAGGCAAGTACATCGACTTGAACTCTTTATTTTGTATTATGTCATATTCCTTGTTCTCATATTGGACACTAGGGATGGCAATTTCCTCCGAATCCGACGGAGACCCAGTTTTTTCTCCGACGGGGGCGAGTTTGGGGATTTAAAAACAATGATGGGCATAGGGATGGGAATTAAAAAAAAATTCTCCAGTTAGATTCGAGGACGTGTATGGGTATAGTATTCTCCGTTCCGGTAAATCTTCGACCCCGATTACTTATACCCATATGTGCAACCCATTGGTATGATGGGTTCATAATCTAAATCAAGTAGTATTTTTTATGAAAACTATGTTTTATTAACATGTCTTGTAATTTTTTTGAATGACAATAATTTTTTTAAGCTTATAATATACATAAAAATGTTAATCGGGCGAGAGACGGACAAGAGAAAATTCAGCCTCGAAAGTGTCAACGGGACGGGGCGAGGACGGGGACAGGGAGGACATTGTTTAACGGGGACGAAAATAGGGGTAAAAAATTGAACCCGACGGGGAAGGGGGACGAAGATGGAGATTCAAACACTATTCAGGAATGGGGATAGGGGATACGGTTCCCGGCCACTATCTGCCCCGTTGCCATCCCTATTGGACACGAGATTCACACGATTGTATTGTGATTCATTGATCATATTGTGTCTCATTGTTTTCTTGTGGGGATTGGAGGAAATATTGATTAGTGTGTGACCACACTCTTAGCTAGGTTATTATGAATTGTGAATAGCCTAATCCTATATCTCACATACGATTAAGCCGTACCTTATTATGATATTGTGGTCCCCACCCGGTCACACATTAGTTTAGTATTTCAAATTCACATATTTGCATTGATTGTCTTGTTCATTGTTCCAGTTCTTGTACCATTGTTTCATATTTTAGTTTAGTGCATATTATCACTTGCGTATTTCAGATTATTTTATAGATTGTTTCTTGTCGGGGTTGTACTTTGCTCCTTTTCTGACTGGATACGTTGTAGGCGAGCTTGAGGCCATAGTTAGGCATGTTGGCACCAGGATTCAGGACTTAGAAGCTACAAAGTTTTAGTTTTAGTTTTTATTGCCTAGACTTGTTTAGAGACTTTATTCTGGATAATTGTATTTTCAGGATTTTATAGTTGTTACTTTACCGGATTTATTTTTGGATGATTTTTGTATAAGTGTATTAAATGACTTTGTAGATTGTGGTGATCTCTCTCGGAACGTTTACAGTAGCTGTGATGTTTATATTTTACCTTGTGACTTGGAGTTTTTCTTAGAATTATACAGCTTACTACGTTGCGTCTTCTAACGTAGGCTGGACGTCTCCGACTCGTATCCGATTATTCGGGAGCGGATCGTGACAGGGAGGGTGACCCAGACTGAGACGATCGCTGAGTCTTCATTCGTGTTGAAATCTGGGGTCCACTTAACGACATTCATGAGATTAGAGTCGATCCTACCGGTGCCTCTGGTCCAGACATTTTTATGATCGACCTCAGAAGATAGATGCAATAGGATGTGCTTGGGGTCCATAGAAGCCACATCGTATTTAGAGGTGAGATCCCAGCTGGAGACAACTTCTTGGATACGCGATAACTTCGAACATCCGATGTAGAATTTTAGAATGAAGGTTTGGAAGAATTGCTCTGATAGACACTACCAAAATATAGTAAATTAGCGACCGAATATCAGCGACGGAAATTTTCCGTCGGCTTTCGCGACGGCTTTGTGGCAGCTAGCCGACAGATTACCGACGACAAGCCGTTACATTTTTTATTTTACTTTTAGGGAGAGGAAAGGTCGCACATCCGCCGCTAGGGCGTCGGAGATATAGCGACGGATAGTCTGCCGTCGCTATGCAGTCGATTATTTGGCAGGAATTATGTAGAGAATTGGCGGTACAATTCGTCGACGACGTAGCGACGGATATTCAGTCGACAAGTATCAAATATAGCGACTAACGGACGACGGACTAAAGTTGGTCGCTAGTCCGTCGCTAAATATATGTTCCAGACTTAAAATAAAACGGCAGGGGAAGCTTTTCGCATTCCCCCCAAATTTACACTCTCTCCTTCCTCTCTCTCTCTCTCTCTCTCACCCGCGGCTTTGGTGATCGGCGTCGGCATCGGCGTCCTCTCCTCTCTCTCTCCGAAGGTAATCCCCTCTCTCTCTCTCTCTCTCTCTCTCTTGCGGTGTCGTAGGGGCAGCGGGGGCGGCGGGCTTGGGGCGGGGGCGTCGGGGGCTGGGCGGCGGGCTTGGGGCGGCGGGATTTGGTCGGGGGCTGGGCGGCGGGCTTGGGGAGGGGGCGTCAGGGGCTGGGCGACAGGCTTGGGGCGGGGGCGTCGGGGGCTGGACGGCGGGCTTGGGGCGGGGAGGTCGGGGGCTGGGCGGCTGGCTTGGGGCGGGGGCGTCGGGGGCTGGGCGGCGGGCTTTGGTCGGGGACGGGGCGGCGGGCTTGGGACGGGGGCGTCGTGGGCTGGGCGGCTGGCTTGGTGCAGGGGCGTCGGGGGATAGACGGCGGGCTTGGGGCGGGGGCGTCGGGGGCTGGGCGACGGGCTTGGGGCGGGGGCATCGGGGGCTGGGCGGTGGACTTGGGGCGGCGGGCTTTGGTCGGAGGCGGCGGGGGGCTTTGCTTCTCAAATTCATCTAAGTTTATATATTGGCTAAATAATGTGTTATCCATATTGGGTGTTATCCACTAGTTTGGTGGTGTTTGGATTAGTAAATGTGAATATGGGGTTTGGGTTCATGGTGTATATGTTCACTGTCTCAAGGACAGTGCGAGTTCTTCATCTGCCTTATTTGTTAAGAATATCCTTGAGACATTCGCTTCACCAAAGTCACTGAGTAAGTGAAATTTTTCCTGGAAAACTGACCCTTAGAGTGTATCAGTTGTGTGCTTCTATATAGATGTATATATCTATACATCTAACTGTGATATACATATGTGTATGTGACAATCTCAGTTAGCGACTAACTAGTGACCGGTTAGCGATGGATATTTCCAGCTCCATTTGCATTAATCTACGGTACGACATGGTGATCAGGACATAGTCCCTGCAGCCATTCGACTGGCGAGGCAGAAACTATGTAGCCGTAGATAAAGTTGACTGTCCTCTGACCCTCATCCCTCGACAATGATGATACGACAACCTATCACTATATCTTATATAGTAGTAGATGATGTCTTAGTATTACATTATGTGAGTTCATCTTGATTCTGTTATATCCTTCAGATACTAGATACGATAAGAACATATACTACTCCATATGTATACAGAATATAGATGATTCACACTAATATATGCTAGAATAAATTTTGGGT
This sequence comes from Iris pallida, assembly GCA_029216955.1. Classification (NCBI taxonomy): domain Eukaryota; kingdom Viridiplantae; phylum Streptophyta; class Magnoliopsida; order Asparagales; family Iridaceae; genus Iris; species Iris pallida. Next base: position 2,566,126 of record JANAVB010010194.1, on the reverse strand, counting down.
TGTGTTCTGAGCCATCCGTTCTCACACTTAAAATACATAGGAATTAGTAGTGTGAGAGCGCCGGAGAGAGTGAGAGCGCCGGAGGGGGGAGGAGGAGAGAGAGAGAGTAAAATGGTACGACATGGTGAAGTAGTACTGTATTTTGGCTCCAGTTCCAGCTCTATTTGCATTAATCTACGGTACGACATGGTGATCAGGACATAGTCCCTGCAGCCATTCGACTGGCGAGACAGAAACTATGTAGCCGTAGATAAAGTTGACTGTCATTCGACCCTCATCCCTCGGCAATGATGATACGACAACCTATCACTATATCTTATATAGTAGTAGATGATGTCTTAGTATTACATTATGTGAGTTCATCTTGATTCTGTTACATTCTTCAGATACTAGATACAATAAGAACATATACTACACCATATTTACATAACATAAATGATTCACACTAATGTATGCTAGAATGAATCTTGGGTTGTGTTCTGAGCCATCCGTTCTCACACTTGGCAAAAAATTGAATTTTCTGTACTTTATCTGCTTTCAAAAATGTACTCAAATTACATGATGGTTCCTTTAGTTAGCTTGCTTATGTTACAATTATATTATTTGAGAATATCGATCTTACCAGATGGCACCCATGACCCGAGAAGCGGCACGTCGTTTGAGGGAAACAGTGAATGCTGAGGTGGCTCCTCCTACAGTTAAGGAGGAAGTGGCACCGATAGCTAGTGAGACCGGGAGTTCTATTCATCTAGCACCGGTAGCTAGTGAGACCGGGAGTTCTATTCATGCAGCACTTGCAAGGGACTACATCCATCTAAAGGCCGTCGATCCCACCTTTTTGAGGTGGTTGCGTGATCGTATCACTGAGCGTTTGCGTGAGCTGCGTGGTTCTCATTAGCTATTAGTACTTATTTGTATTGGACTATTTGTATTGGGTTGTTTTTGTATTAGACTATTTGTATTGGACTACATATATGAATTAGTACTGTGTTAATCTCTGGATTGTATTAGACTACAACATGGTGATCAGGACATAGTCCCTGCAGCTATTTGACTGGCGAGACAAAAACTATGTATCCGTAGATGAAGTTGACTGTCCTACGACCCTCATCCCTCGACAATGATGATACGACAACCAACCAGCGAGGATACTCTGAGAGATCTATCTGAGTAGGACATATACTCTGAGAGATCACCTTTACAAGAATGATATCAGTAGTGGGATTGAGTGTTGGAGGAGATATTATCAGATTATACGTCCTACTCAGATGGGTCTCTCACCGTTACTATTTTTTCTGACAGCATGGTGGATGTGCTCCGTCAACAGATTCTTGCTCCGAGCTAAAACTTTGCCCCGGAGCTCAAGTGGACATCCTTCGTGTAGAGCTCGAGTGAGAAGTTCCTGACAGTATGGTGGTCTCCTTTGTCAAAGTATCCGTGCTCATCCCATATTGGTTGTGGGACGAGCACGGATACTTTAACAAAGGAGACCACCATGCTGTCAGGAACCACTCACTCGAGCTCTACACGAATGATGTACTAGCGGATACTTGAAATGGATCGTTACTTCGTTGATCATACATGGATGTACTAGCGGATCAACCTCCTGGACCGTAGGTACTTATAAGTATTGACCGTATCGGATTAATATCGATCTATTATTTTGGTATGGACCATATCGGTTGGTATTGGTCTTAGCGAATTGGTATCGTCCTATCCGATATGTATCGGCCGTATAGCTAGGATTCATATTGGCCTTATCGATTTGGTATCGGTCATATCCGATAGGTATCGGCCGTGTTGGATTAGTATAGACCATTTCGGATTAGTATCGTGGAAGGTTTAGTAACAACTGTACTTGGATTTCTCTCTTCTAGAGCTAGATTACCATTGCAAGAGAGTCACGAGAGCGTAGCTGGCCAGTTACAGAACATCCAAGTACAGTTGTTACTAAACCTTTCACGGTACTAATCCGAAATGGTCTATACTAATCCAACACGGCCGATACCTATCGGATATGACCGATACCAAATCGATAAGGCCAATATGAATCCTAGCTATACGGCCGATATATGTACATATCGGATATAGGACGATACCAATTTGTTAAGGCCAATACCAATATGATACGTCCTATACCAAACCGATAGACCGATACTAATCTGATACACTAGATACTAAGTACATCCGACCTATACCAGCGGATCCACCAATTACTGCACGATAGGCCCAACGACTCTAGTTACATCCGGTTATTGGTGAGTACATGATTACATAGTAATTATGTTAGTCTTGTGATACAGATTATTACTCTCTTATGCTACCAACGTCACAATTTTCCAGTGCTGCTCCCTCTAATGATGATGAACGCAAAAAACCAATGTCACAACTTTTATAATTTGAGTAAATTTTTTTACCCTATATGAAAATTTCTGTTGTTAGAGATATGGCTCCTAGGACTCGCCGAGGTGGTGATGCTAGTCGAGGAAGGGGCCGAGGCAAGAAACCCTTGGAGGTCGACACGGAGGAAGTCCCCGTCGTCAAACAAGAGCCGGTGACTGTTAAGGAGGAGGTGTTACCAAAGGTCGAGGTCAAGGAAGAACTGATGACCATCAGGGAAGAGATTTCTCCCAAGGTTGAAGTTAAGGAGGAGCCACCGTCAGAGAGTAGTAGCATCGGGACCGACCCTCCTGTCCCTACAGAAGACCTCAAGCAGATTGAGCCTTTGTATGCAAAGTGGCTGATAGAATGGTACATGCCTCAACACAACTATGATCCCTGGCTGTGAGAATTCATCGTCTGACTTGCGGTCTTTGCTGAGGCCAAAGTCGATTTTCCTATGTGTTTTGGAATTTTGGAATATTTGTGGAAATTTTAGAATATTTGTGGGAATTTTGGAACATTTTGTGCTATGATCGGATTATAACGACGGATATTAGGTTACTCTTCAGGATAATTGATGTCTATTTTATATTAATTTGGTTTGGTCTATATGATTCTTGGATAATTGGTGTGCATTAAATTCGTACGTACATATTTGGTCTATGTGATTCTTGGATAATTGGTATGCATTATATATTTGGTCTATGTGATTGTTGGATAATTGGTGTGCATTATATATTGGTTTGGTTTATGCATATTTTTGCGAACAGGGGAAGTGCTGCAATTTTTTTTCAAAAAAATCTCATTTAGCGACGGACTAGTGACCGTTTAGTGACGGATATTTCCAGTTTTCGACTACTGTTCAACGGCATATCCGTCGCTAACGGAAGATTTAAAAATGTTTGCAGGTAGCGACAGATGTTCGACGAAATATCCGTCAGAAACGATCTGGTGGTATATAGTTCGACGGCATGGCGACGACTTATCCGTCGCCATGGTTCTGGAAGTAGCAAGCATTTCCAGAACATGGTCGACAGATAATTCGTCCATATTCCGTCGCTAGTCCGTCCTTTGTTAGCGACGGTGATCGACGGAGTAGCGACGGCTTATCCGTCGCCATGGTTCTGGAAATACTAAGCATCTCCAGAACATGGTCGACGGATAATCCGTCCGTTAGCCGTCGCTAAGCCGTCCCTTGTTATCAACGACGATCGACGGAATAACGACGGAATGATACACTCTGATACGCTATTACGACGGTTTACCGACGGACCATTACGTCGCTATTGTCTACATAGTTCAGTATTTAATACTTGTAATGGACGAAAGTCCGTCGAAAAGTAGTCGCTCATGCTTCGTATTGTGAAGTCGAAAAGCCGTCACTATTCCGTCGCTTGACGACTACGTAGCGACGGACCTTTATTAGCGATGAGCTGATTGCCGACGGATTATTTTGGCCAAGACCCGTCAGTGATCGGTCACTAATACAAATTCCCGTCGGACGGGCGACGGATCTAGCCGTCGCTAAATCGACAAATTTTGGTAGTGAGAGAAAATATTTCTTTTGGGGAGAATGATGATGATGTCATGATTGTCTGTCGTAGGTGGATACTCGAATTCTGGGAGCTCAACATCAAGAATGATCAGAGAGTTCTTAGCTGAGCGGTCAGGCCTAACAATATCGACAAAAGATCGAAATGGTCGATAATGGGGCGCAAAAGATGGATCCGTCTAACCCTTATTCCCAGGAGTGAAAGGTGAAGGGGGTTTTGCGCAACAGTAAAGTGCGCTGAAGAGGTATAAGCGCCCAAAGACCTGTTTCCATGAGGGAGAGGCACGGTAGGGATTATCGCAGCATTGATGTGCGCAGACGAGTTATGCGCCTGTGAGCTAAGCGTTGGGGCAGGTGCGGATGAAGATGGCGCAGCATAGATGTGCATATATATATATATATATATATATATATATATATATATATAAACAATATATATATATATATATATATATATATATATATATATATATATATATATATATATATATTGTCACGACCCGTGCCCTGTTTAGGGGCACGAGAACGTGGGTACGTCCACCCTACATCGTAGTATCGCCTGTAGAACGCTCTATAGGTCAACAATAATATCTAGACAATCTAACATATATGAATAATAAGCTGTCAACAGTTTATCGCATCTCCGTATGGAGGAATAACATGACATCTATAAAAATATATCCAATCACATGATCTAGAGGAAGATAATAGCACGATATTGATAGAAGATAATGAAATGATGAAAACATAATATTAGCATAAGTCACATACAAACAAATCTAGAAGTCTACATCAAATAGTACATATCCTGAAATAATATAATATTCCTAAATATATCAAACTGGAGACAAATCCAGCAATCCTAGCTACTAGCTAAGGCACTACTGGAGGTGCATCCTCAACGAGCACAGACTCTACAAAAATCTTCTGAGCAATGTCATCATCTACCCTTGGTCCATAGTAGGTTGGATAGAAGTCCTCTAAGTCTTTGAAAAAAATGTTATCCAATCAGGATTGGAGTGAAGTACAAACACTAATAGCAATTTCATTAAATTAACAAGTATTATAAAGAACAGTATGTAAATGAGATACATGATGGATAATCAATACTGAATAGTGAGAAATATAAGATAAGCAGGTAATCATATCATGGTAATGAGAACATGTAAGTAAATCAGGAATACGGTATACCAGCAGGTAATCATAATATACCATGTAATACTAAACAGTACCTTGAGATATTAGAGTGTTATGTGATCGGCTTGGTTCAGGATCGGGCTATTCCATAAGATCGCTATGCACAAGTATAGTAATTAATCAGGTCGGCCATACATGAAAAGCTATGCACAAGTAATAAACGATCAGGCTACACCCTGCGTGTGGTGAAGGTGAGATATGCATAAATAGTTTGGGTATGATCATATAAACTGCTAATAACTCCCCAATCTTCCGAATAGTATAATGGATCCAATCATGTCACATTATGACATGGGATTAATGAAGTAGGTGGCCAGCCCACTCCTGAAATGGTGTTTATACATGAACAAGAAAGCATAAGACATATACAGGGTCCTCCAAGGAAATAGCATCTCATGACGGGATCCAAAGTTTACTAGTCTGTGTATCCTCGTGTCAGAAATCAAGTAAAACACTACCAACTGATATTATAAAAATTATCAAGGTAATGAAAACTATAAGAAAATGTACTCTCCTGTGATCCTGAACAACAAATGTGAATCGAGGCCCAAAGTGAAATCACAAAGACATAAATATGAAATATCAATGTTAATTGGTGTTTCGGTGTGTTAAACATGGTTATCTAATATGCTATATCCATTCTAGGTCAATTAGGTCAATATTAGGTCTCCATGGTCAAACTAGTCAATTTGACTCAAGGATTGACTTTTAGGATCAAACTAGTCTACCTTAGTCAAATTAGGTCAAACTTAGATTTCTAGGTCATTACCTTGTCATTCCAAGGTAACCCAACCTATACTAGTGTAAAATTCCTAAAATTTAAAAAGTATATTTTTAATACGGGTGTTTTTGTTTGCTTAAAAAATGGGAGTATGGTAATTGAGTTAAATTTTTTTATTCATATTAAATATCAAAACTTTTTTTTATTTATTAAACAGTTATAGTTTCTTAATTAGTCAAATGTCTTCAAATTATTTTTTGATTTTTTAAATATCAAGAACTAACAAGTGATTACGGTTCTATATGGTAAATACATATTTTGTATAAAATTTGACTGAATTATTTTTTTAGAAATATATTTATTTTAGAAATCTTGTAGGAATTATATTAAGTTTAAATAAGTGCTACATTAAGTACATACATAGCTAAATTGCACAAGCTTATGTACTAAAATAGTTCAAAAAAAAACTACTGTATTATTTTGGTTAGAAATTTTTACTAAGATTTATTGGTATAATACAATATTTTATTAATTACTAAAATGCTTGCATTTACTAAATGTTTTTGCTAATGTTAATAAATAGCAAGAAATTGCTACATTATATGTAATAGGTTTAATTGTCCAAGTTATTATTAAAATGTTTTAAAAAATATTTTTCGTGAATTTTAGAATTTTTATAAATTTATTTTAGTATGTAGATTTATATATATCTTTATATAGTATATGGATAAAAATAATAAAATATAATAATAATAATAATTAAAGGAAAAAAACCATTTGAATGAACAGTGCATTGGCACTGTTCATCCTACTTTTCTGCGACCAACTACAGAGCCTAGCCTCTGCATCCCTTCAAAAAAATTTAAAAAAAAGTACTGCTGCTACAGTACTTAGAGTCCCCCTAACCCCAAAACCCGTGCGCAGAGTTGAAGTCCTAAGGATTTCGAAATTTTGAAACACCTCAATCTTTCACCAAATTTACTCAATTTTTTTTGTATTGATCCTTATAGGATTCTCTACGATATCAACCCCTCAACCCTAATCTAAACCCGATATAAATTCGAATTAAAATGGGTTTTTAAAACGGACATATATATATACGAACCCATCCATAGAAACCTTAGAAAACCCTAAGAAAATTCTTCTACGAGTTTTGAGCGGCGACCCAGAGCACACCCTGACATGGGCGAGCATCTCTAGACCGCCTTCAACCACCGCGGAGGCGCCGGAGTGCCGCCGCAGTCGACTGCACGGGCTAGAACAGAGTGCCCTGTTAGGTACACCGATTTTCAGGTACCCACCTATCCGATCAAATTTCTTCCTATACGTTAGATCAGTTCCAATTCTGTAAACTCCTATGAATAGTTTATGTGACCACCTCGAAACCCTATCAACTAGTTTGGGTTGAATCGTATTAGATTGAAGGAAAATTTGAACCAAAATCCAAGAAAAATATGTAGATTCGGCAATATACCAAAACAGAAAATAGTTTTGACCACTGCTAATTGGAAGGGTGATTCTAGCCAATCTAGTTAGAATTGTAGGAAACCTATTTGATCAATCTTGTAGACCACCTGACCAGCATCAAAACCCTTTTATTTTTATAATTCATCCACTAAGTATAAAGAAATCAGTTTGCAAAAATCAAGAAAAACTAGTTTTAAAACAGTAGAAATTCAGAAATAAATTCCGATATGGCGTACGTTTCGACAAACCGGACGACGTGGTCGTAACCCATAAGCATCGAAAGGCGCGTATGGAAGTTGTCAACGTGTGGAAACTTACGGAACTTAATTTTGTTGTGCATGCGCGACGAAATCAATACGTATCCGTCAAGATACCCTTTATTGACCACTTTACAAACTAGGCCATAACTTTGTGCACGTTCATCATATCGAGACAAAACTTACGCCATCAGGACCGTATCACTTTTTTGGACCTGTGTGCCAAGTTTGGTCCGATTCTGAGAAGGTCGACCGAAACGCTATTTTGGCGGGCCTACGACCCGATCCAACGGGTGAATTTGTGCACGGTCCGCCGGAATCCAACTTTGGACATACGGTTGGGTTCGTCTCCTCAAATCGAATCCGTAGACATGTATTTTGATGACTTTAGAGACCATAGATATTGGTACGCATTTTGGTGCAAAATGGGTCCAACGGCAGACATCGTTTTGACCCGAAATTGCGATTTTGCCCATGTGTCCAGAATTGGACTTTTGGAAAGGTGTTTCTGAGACATATTTTTTACATCGGAAATATTTTTGATATTTGTTTCAGCATCCGGAGCCGTTCGTGAATTTTAAGTTTCATTGCTGACGTATTGACTATTGGATTTGCCATTTCCGTACCACCAGACAAGATACCTTGCCACCTTACTATGTGATTTATTCATTCTTATTTTTAGTTATTTATATTCAGCATTACTTATCTATTTTTAGTATTATATCACTGTGCGTCCAAGTCACACTTGGGTGCAAGCGACTCCATGGAACATGGATGTGACCCTACTAGGCATTGGATGGGGAGGACAGTTCCTTAACGTATGGGCCACATATGCACTTTCCTATTCCTGATCATGCTGGCCTCTGACATTCGATGAATGTTATGCTTTGAGGTCCCTGGTATCCTGGTGGGACCATACCGAGTTTCCTGTAGCCAAAGTGCCCATGCGTTGAAGGTTTGTTCTTAACTGCATTATCACTGTAGAACTGATAGGCACCCTATTGCATGCACCTTTTCTTTTATATATCATATACCACAGTTTATATGACATATTCTTCATGTATCTTGTTACGTCCCTCTGAGGACCTGGTGATCTCTCCAGGTGTGTGCTTTGTGACTTTTCGCAGGTGTTCTAGCCAAGACTGTGATCTTCCCCATTCCTTCGAAGATGATTGCTCTTGGTTCGTCTTGTCATTTTATCGATCATTTTCTTGTATATTTTCTCTGATTTTAAATAGTTGGCAGTGGATTTGTCTCCGCCCAACTACGTGTACAATTGACAAAATTCATAGTTGATTTATATTATTCTTTTATTTAGTGGATGAGATTTAGTGTCATGGTTTACTGCATTTTACAGCTTATGTATACATACGATGGTTCCATATATTAGAGTATACTTCGTATGTATAAAGCTAGCATGTCTACGTACTTAGTCCTAAGTAGTTTGGGACTGGGACGTTACAACTAGATTATTCTAGACTTACCTAGATAATTACCTAGATAATTACAACTAGATTAGTCCTAAGTAGGGTATCTTGAAATGCCCTACTTATCTATCATATACCCTATCTCAATACCCTACCACACATTTACCAACCTATAGGTAATTACCCTATTACCTACACATGTATTACATTACCCCTATCTTTACCTACGTATGTGTGTCACACACACAACTACACTCATGTGACACTCCCACACACGATTGACACTAACACCCACATGTTTGTGTGTTACATACAAACACACACAAAACATTACACAACTCACACTCCATTGACACCGTAACACACACACATGTGTACTCTTGTGTGTGTCACACACACATCACTCAACATACAAGACATTGCACACATATGTGTGTGGGTTACACACACGCACATGTGTACAACACTGCGCACTGGCACTGGCCTGTAGGCCAACCCCTGTCTTACAGGTGGCCAAATGTCCTTACCCCTACTGCCAGTACTCTATACAAAGAAGCCCCCTTCCTGTCCTTCCTATTTCCTGTGCCACAAAGACACACAGGGCCTATGCACACGCCCTACTGCCTGTGTGCAACCTGGGCTAAGCACCTATGCCATGCTGCAGGGCCTCCTACTTCCTGCAGGGCCAGTACAGGCCCCTACCATGCTGTCCTGTGTAGGGCACACATTGTACACTTGTGCAGGGAACTAGCATACACACATGTGTAAGGCTCCCCCTCCCTCTTGCACACATACATGTGTGTAGAATATGAACTCTCAAGTTCATGCACCAGTGTGTGTACACACACTACTATGCATTCCAGCACACTCTCACCTCTCACTCTCATCTTCCCATACACCTAAACACATTGTCCTACTTTTCCTACCCACGCACATACATATACACACTACACACTTGACTATACAAAGGACACACTGTACACACAGGCCTCTATTTTCTCCTTACCTTTCCTACACATTCACTCACACCACAGTCTTACACTACATTGACATAACACACACATGTACTCTACATACCCATTGACACTCTTCCATACATGTGTGTATGTGTGTGTTACACACGCACACACACAATATATCTACTATCACACACACACTGGCACCTCTCTAACACTCTAGTGTATACACTCATACACACTACTGTCACTTGATAGTACACTTACACTGCTCCCTCTATCACACTCACATTAGGTAACACAAACACACATGTGTGTGTATAACACACACACACACACACACACACACACACACACACACACACTATCACTAGGACACTCTAATCACACTACACTACCTCCGCTACATTGACATATTTACACAAATACATAGGGACACAATTCCTATACACAGGACCTATTGTCCCTCCCCTATTCTCACAACCCCACATATGCACACGTACACAATGTGTGCATAGGATGCAACATACACAAATGGGTATTCACCTACACACTAGTCTATCACAACACACACATATTTGTATACATGTACATATAGGTGTATGTACACCCTAACACATGCACACTATCATTCACATATGCATTACGCTATAGCACACACACATACATGCACAAACCTACATGTGTAGGCCACACACACTATACACATGCACACCTATGCACATATGGATACCACTATAGGTGTATACACATGCATTTCCACAAGCCCTTCGTGTGTACCATGCTACTATCGTACTAAAACTCTGATACTCTCATGATACATATACCAAACCTTGTCCTATTCATGCCACAACACATGAGCATGTCTAAAATAACAATTAGAAGCTAAATAGTGTGGTGTCTAGCTAGTGCAATATGTTATGTGAAATATGGCATATTGTGACAAGTGTAGGAGGAGTAAAATTCCCAAATTGACTCCATGTCCTAGTGTAACATGATACAACCTATTAGTTTGTGGACACATTTCTAGCCACATACATCATTCACATGTCCATTTAGTCTATCAAACCAAATAACAAACACTTGGTGTATCATTTTCGGATTTTCCCAAAAAATGGTACAAAAAGCCTATGTAACTTCTACCAACATGGTCATTAGACCCATGCTCTTCCTCCTATGGGTACCTCTAGTCCATAGGTGAGTTTTCTAATAGTGTCATGCATGAAATATTGTCTAAACTAGGAAAAAAGACAAGTAGTATACCTATTAGGAGATGGATTTTCAATGTAGCACCAAGGTGGACACAAATGAGAAGTAGGACACAATCCCTCAAGCTATTGGCCTCCTCTTCTTGTGCTTCTTGGACTCCAAGCTCCTAGGCTTCTTGGATGAAGAATAGGTGAAGATTTGAGAGAGATTAGAGTGATTTTGGTGGAGGAATTAATGGAAAATGAGAATGATTTTTGGAGAGCACCAAACTAGGATTTTGGAGCTCCAAAATGAGAAGTGTGGAATGAGCCTCTCTACTTGCTTTGGCCGGCCATATTAGGAGCCCTAAAGGCCTATGAAAAATGTCTACTATGCCCCTTTAGTTGTCATGAAGACTTAAGTTAATCTAGGAGAGTTTCTAGCCTAAGTGGTTGATTAGTTCTAAACCTATTCATGACCTATTATGACTTAAATAAGTCTATTTGTGTCCAACCTAAAATGTGGGTCCAAGTGTCATGACAAGTCCAAATAGGTTCACTAATCAAGGGTCCAATAAATAGGCTAGTCTAACAATAAATGCAACCATCATATTTAATTAATTAAATAAATACACCCACTATATAAATAATATAAAATAACAAAAATAACCCTATCTAGAATTGGGGTAGTGATATATATATATATATATATATATATATATATATATATATATATATATATATATATATATATATATATATATATATACACAAATATGCTCCTAGGAGATCATTAAGAATATGATATACCTATTTTGTTGTAGTTGGCACGATCAATTAATCTAAGGTGCTTACAAAGTAATTGTAAACTCCTCCTTGAGTGTGCACAGCTCAATAATAATCCGTGTCAGTCTTCAATAATGATCAGCACCAGTCTTCAGGAATAATCAACATCAATCTTCTGGAATGAGATTGACGTAAGTTTGTAGAAATATACAGATATAGATGGAATTCACCTAAACCTTAATATTATAAAAACCTATGGGAAAAAACCGTAATCGAAAAAAGGTGAATAGATGTCGATATTTCTTTAGGATAAAAATATCTAGGGGTATGACCATCACGATGTGGGTGCCTTATTAAAACCTTTATAGGATGCCAAAATCCAGTAGAAAAATGCTTCTAAGATAAGAAAAACAAGTATATATATTAAGGTCAAGTGAGTATACTTCTAGATATTGTAAAGTCCCTGTCACTCCCCGTTCCTAGAATGCGTATTTTTATACATGTGCAACTCATATATATATTTATTTAATATTTATCATGTATCATCCTGTATTTAAATTTCTTTAATTTCATATTAATTAATTATCTGTATTTTGTTTTCTGCAATTTATTTTCTGCTTTTAACTTCTCTGCTTTAGTCTTATTGTGGTTCGGCCATGGTTGGTTATTTTTGGGTTCATGGTGGTTCCCATGAACCGAACCCCCATAAACCCCCACCTACCACCACCCTTCCTATTTAAAGCCCCCATCTCCTTCTCTCTCCTCATAACTCTTTCCTTCACCATTACTTCTTCTTCTTCCTCATCACTCTCTCCACCTACCAGGAGAAGGCAAGTACATCTTGCTTCTCCTTCACCCATTTTTATGGTTCATTTGTCTTCCTCTTGTGATTCTAAGAGAGTTTACTACTTAGCATTTTTGATTTCTTTGGCTCGTTTCTTACAGATCTAAGTTGTTGTGTTTTCGGTTGTCCATGGGTTTTGATCTCCCAACCTGGCGTGCTTTTCGGAATAGATAGTTCATGTGGCAGAGCTTCTCATTCTTTACCATTCTGAACCATGGGAACTTCATTTCTGGCTTGGAACGAAGGTTCAGTCACGCTCACGTTCTTACGTGTCAGCGTGAATTTTTAGTCACGCTCACGTTCTTACGTGTCAGCGTGAATTTTTAGTCACGCTCACGTTCTTACGTGTCCGCGTGAATTTTTAGTCACGCTCATGTTCTTACGTGTCAGCGTAAATTTTTAGTCACGCTCACGTTCTTACGTGTCAGCGTGAATTTTTAGTCACGCTCACGTTCTTACGTGTCAGCGTGAATTTTGAGTAATGCTCACGTTCTTACGTGTCAGCGTAAATTTTTAGTCACGCTCACGTTCTTACGTGTCCACGTGAATTTTTAGTCACGCTCACGTTCTTACGTGTCAGCATGAATTTTTAGTCACGCTCATGTTCCTACGTGCCAGCGTGAATTTTGGGTTACGCTCCCATCTTTGCGTGCGTGCGTGGATTTCTTATCACGCTTTTCACGCTCATACGCTCACGCTGTGCATGCGTGAGTTACTTTTCACGCTCACATTATGAGTGCGTGAATTTTCTTTCACGCCCACGCTGTGCGTGCCAACGTGAACCACTTTTCACGCTCACGCTGTTTATACGCTCACTCCTACCTACTAGACTTGGCGTGACTTGTTGGCCTTAGCCCATACTTGTTGGCGTGACTTCCTGACCTGGGTGTTTCTATTTGTTCTATAATTTATTCCTTTAATGGTGGCATGATAATTCTTCTATTATATCCTTACGTCTTTTGGAATGAACTTGATAAAATTATGATTTGTTAATATTGTTAATACAGATTGTTATGTGGAATGCGCCTTGTGTCCTGATTGATTCATGGATACCCAGTATGACTGGAACTTAACCCTGAGAGTCGTAGACTCGACTCCACTGAATACTATTTGATTTTCATGCCTTGTCACCATTGATAATGATTGTAACATTGACTAATAATTGATCATGCGTTCCTAGTTGGAACTAATTAAGAGACTGGCTAGTCGTCTTATTGAATTGATTGAATGAGACACGTTCATGTAATGAACTATTGTAATCGATTAGCCGATCCCGAATATTGACATACAGGCACATGTAGGCTTCAAATTATTTATTTATTTATTTAGTTATTTATTTATCTTACAAAAATAGCATGTGTATTTTATGGTCAAGGCATGATTATTCCGTGGTTAGTTTGATTGTTGCATTACGCTATGTAAGACCTACAACCTAACCGTACGGGTATTATTATAGAGTCAGGCATATCGTACCCCGTACGAGAGTACTCATTTGAATGACCATGATCCACGGCATGGGATTTCACTCAACGTAGAGACTATTAAGTTAAATAAAATAATAATGGCATGGAGAGAATGGATTCCCGAGTTCTTACATGGCAGCCCTCTTGGGACTAGTAGTGCCCGACAGGCCGGCTGGTTCCCACAGATACTATAAATCTGTCATACGGGCAGGGAACGGTATATGCTTATATTATTAAATTGTACATGGTATATTAACGGCGGGCGTCCCGCTGGGACTCGTCTAATTACATGATTGGCGCAATTGATTGACTGGATAGACTAGCCTTGCTCGCACATAGTAAGAACTAAGAAATCTTTATTGCATAAGTCCAGGATAACTTGGGACTCACAATAGCAAGCCGTAGGAGTTGATTGGCCGTTCAAGATGATTTGTTTGTGTACTGTACCTACTCTGTTGCCTAACTGAGATGATCAGAATGTCAGGACATGACGGGCCAACTTCTGTCCTTGTTTGGTTGGGAGGTTGGTTCGAAGTGTCGTGATGTTATGTGAATCCTAGTGGAAAGCAGAGATCTATTATTATATCCTCTTACTTACTGGTTTAATTCTTCATATCGTGCTTCCTTGTGGTACTTGCTATTAGAGGTCTAACCTCTCTGGTTTTGTATGGCCAGATTTAGAGCCGGTTCCCGAGGATTCAGCTTACTTTTACCTCCAAGATGGTCAATACTAGGGGAATGATCGCAGGAGGACTCGAGTGGGTTCCTTACTCCACCGCTCGTTTTGTTATTTACTTCATACTTAGCCGTTTGGCACCGACTGTAGAAGCATAAAAAATACTAAAGAAATTGACTCATGCGGCCAAGAAAGACCCATGCGGCTCAGAAAACGCATGCGGCTCAGGGAGTCATGCGGCATAAGGAGCTATGCGGCCGGAGGCATTCTATGCGGCTCAGAAGACATGTGGCGTGACAGTGCTCCCCTCCGATCCATGCTGCATTAATTGCTTTGACGGCTGACCCCTCTGAAAAGTTGACAGACCTGACACAGAAGCAGGTAATTATGACTCTGTCATGATGATGAATCTCTAGGGAAGAGAAAGAAATCTCTGACATGATCCCCCGAGAGCAACAAAATGCCACGTGGCCCTGCCACGTGGGTGTGCTTATGCGGCTCGAAGTGAAGACTTCCCATGCGGTTCAGAGTGAAGCTGTCCCATGCGGCTCGAGTGGAATCATCCCTATGCGGCTCAAGAAGATCATGCCCATGCGGCTCAAGCAGACACACCATTATGCGGTCCATACGGCTCATCATATGGTTCAGAAGTCTGAAGGAGGGGGCCACTGCCCAGACAGCCCTGACACGTGTCCCAAGTCTTATGCGGCCCAAAATTTATGCGGCCCAAATCTCATGCGGCCCAATCTGCATGCGGTTCCAGTCTCACCATTGGCTCTCAGGACACGTGTCCTCAGCCGATCAATCTCCCAGATTTATGGCAATCCAAGATCGGGTCGAATCCCAATGATCTGGGGCACGTGGCAGGAGAATAAATTTGATTTATTCGCAGATATTAGAGAATCATTATAAGGAAGATTTATGCCAATCAGCATTAATTGCTAATGGGAATTTGGTGTAATCTACCCTTAATGGTTCTGATTCGTCACAATCAGAAACGAACGGCCTGGATTGATCAATCCCCAGGCCGCCGCCATCTCCAAGAGCTAATCATTGGCAACCCTAGTGATCACATCCCACTATTATAAATAGCAAGGTGTCGTTTCCTTGTGAGATATAGAGAGATATACAAAAAAAAAGAATCAGAGAAGAATACGTATACACAGAGAGACTTCCCCCATAGTCAGAGAGAGAATATACACACAGAGAGAGAAGCCAGGAGAGCAATCAGAGAGAGAGCAAGAAGGCATTTCTTCGTCAACGACCAAGCAGATCTTCCCCGAGTCAAGGCTGCGTACCGATCGTCCAAGGAGTAAGGCAGAGCGGTCGTCGCTTTCCCGAGCCTCTATCGTCACCCCCCAGAATCTAAAATAAACAATCGTACTTAGACTGCTGTACCTAGGTTTTCATCCCTAGGCTTTCTTTGTATGAGCGAGTTTGTATTGTGAGTCTAAGTTCAGTCCTCCGATAATTGTTCTGTACTTTTACAATCAATGGCAAACACCGACATGTTAGTCGGATTATCTTGCGCTTACTTTTACATAATTGTAATTAAGTCAGACTGTAGCTGATAACAATTGTGTATATGTTACTATACCATCTGGCTATGTTTTGTAAAGCCAGATCTCAAGAACATTTTGACTAAGCGTTTGGGACGCCTTACTGCTTTATCTTACATGTTCTCTATTTTGCTTCTTGTTTGAATGATTGAGACAATAGATGTGAAGTGACCATAGTAAGACTTTCATGTAGTATGCACCCCCTCGTCTGGTTAGACAGCATTGATCGTATTATACGGTATTCATCTACCCGTAATACGTAGCTGGCTGAGTCATTCCCCCGCTCTCCAGTATTCTGGTTCTGGGGCGTGACAGTCCCGCTCCTAGAATACGACTAGTTGAGTACGTAGCTAATATCATAAACTACGTGCCATACAAATACACTATTACCCATATTGAAGATTATCGCATGTAAGGTTCTAGGATACACTTGCCAAAGATCATCTATTGTGAGACTTGATGAAAAGTTATTCCAAAAACAAAATTATGGAATTCCACTGTTCTACCCCCAAACTCCTAGATACTAACCTGTAATTATATAAACCCATATATGCCTTAATTGGTACAAGAAAAAGAAATCTACCAAAGAGCTCAACTTAAAATCCAACATTCATGTTTAGTCCTTCATCCTCCTGCACACCGTCATCAGTAACCTCTTTTGATTCAACCTCCATACCTAGTGAACAAATACTAGGTCATCGACAAACAACATGCAAACTTCAAACAAAAGACGATAAAATAAAATGAAGTTGATAAAATTGATGAAAAGGGCGATTTGGAATTGGTGTTAGATTCATATGAAATTAGTTTTGAAACTCTAATTTTTATTTATGAGTCCTAACTCTAAGGTACATCACAAAGAAGTTATACAACCCTAACTATCAAAGTATGTGAATCCTAACACTCCATTCACACAATTCACAAACGCATTTAGTTCATAGACACTCACAAACTCATTTACAGTAAGAATAATGCTATTCGTACCTCTAAAATATCATTCCTTACTTGGCAACTGACGTGACGTCTGACATGTCAGCTGACATGGCAAATACTAAACCAAAAAATTAATTATCCAAAATTTTAATGTTATATGTTAATATAAATATTGATATTAATATTAATAGTAATAATATTAATGTTAATTTTAACCTTCGTAGTCGTGAAAGGGGAGTAGCAGATCTCGTGAGAAAGAACCAGCAACTCGCCATAATAATTATGTCATCAAATAGTACATGAGATGAACATCCAGATTATCTGAAATATTAATTGAAATTGGAAGAACACACATCAGTTGATTCGCCTTTTAATGTAGAAAATTTCAGTCATAATGGAGAAGTTTGTATATATATACTATTTCATATAGAAATAAACAGACATTTTTTTCATATTGTGTACAAGTACTAGGAAGAAATTGTTTATATGGTATAAATTGTATGATTATAATGGGACTTGCATGCGCGGAGGTGTACAGAACCATGTGCAACCACGAGACGGGAGGGATCGGCGACTTGATAGCCCGTACAAGACTCATCCTATGCCGAGGAAGGCACAGACCATGGCTAGAGTTAGTGCGGCGCACCAGTTTGCTTCCGATCTTGAGGAGAAGATGGACAAGTCTGTGAGGCATCACACGAGATGCACAAAGAAGGGACGATGCGCATCGATCATGCCTACGAGAGTGGACATCATCCAGAGACTTGGTGCACCCGTCGCCGAGGGCATCGACGAAACAGGTGGAGGAGAATGTCACGCCTAATTTGTTGTGCCCCACCGGGATGGATTTGCATAACCCTCCATGGACTGAAGTTATGCTGGAAGCTTTCGAAACTTTCTAGAAGATGGTGGAATCCTCTGGAAGACTCAAAAATATTTTAGAAGATGGTGGAATCCTTTGGAAGACTCAGAATCTTTCATGAAGACTCATGATCTTTCTAGATGTTTTAGAAGCCTCATTATAAGTATCTAGATTCTAGAGTTTTCTAGAATAATCTCTGAAATATTATGTTTTCAGAAGTTTTTTGTAAGCCCTATGGACACTATAAATAAGTGGAAGGCCTCATTTGTTCCTCGCCATCCAAAGTTGTAATCTCTTTCTATTATAGTGAAGTTTTCATACTTCCAATCTCTCTCTTTTGTTCCACATTGTTCTCAATATCGCCTTAGCGATCTAGCTAAGTGGGTTCGAAAAGGTTGACACGGGACTTCGAGTAGGAAGCTTGTGCGTCGTACGGGTCGAAGTTAACAAAAATACTAAGCCCGTGATATTAAGCCCCAAACAATAGCTTTTTTTTTGTTTCACCCATGCAGGCCAACTAATAGGCTTCAGAAGCTCAAATTTTGTGCTAAAATAATTCATCAAATTACACCAAAGAAAACTACATAGACAACATACTCGATATGGTGAGTCACAAAGCGACCAACTACATAATTTTAACTACCTAAGTACCTGTTAAGATATAATTAGATTTTGGACTGAAGTTAAATTCAAATCTATCTTTGCATATCTCCTGTATATATACGGATTCCTTTTCCTATATATATACCTAATTTTTCTTCATCTATATATATTCATAGTTTTATGACTTTTTACATTATTTATCAATACATTCAATATTGTTGATCTATTTCATGGTATTAGAACTCTAGTACGATGTCATCGTCATCCTCAGAGTCTCCAAGTTATCCAGTCCCAATTGGTTGATGATACCAGATACAACTGGAATCTTTGCCGAATATAATTCTTCTCATTCAATTCGATACCACCAAAAAAACTTGTGCGAAAGCTGACTTGTTTTCTTGTATAAACCTAGTACCAAAGTCATTGGGAGCTAGACCTGTCAAGTGGGCCGGGACGTCCCGACACAAAATTTTGGTGGGCTGGGCCCGGGCCTCTTGGGCCCATGAATTGTAGCGGGCCGGGCCAAGGGTTGAAAATCTCGGCCAAGCCCGGCACATGACCCACGGCACAGTGGGCTTCGGGTCGGGCTAGGCTGGGCCGTGCCGGGTCTTGATTGGCACGTAAAATTTGGGCATTCATTTTCGTTCTTCTTCTCAAAATTTTTGTATATTAATTACAATCATTTTTTAAACACAAAAGATTGAACATCCAACATGTTTTCATATATGTTTTTCAACAATCACATATATTTACGTAGTTAACATAACATAATAACATTATTAAGTTTTCTAAATATTAATAACAATTATTTTTTGAAATAGAAACTACTTGATTCTTATTTATTTGGGTGGGCCGGGCCGAACTTCGGGCCGGACCTATGTTATGGGCCGATATATGTAGCCCGGCACGACCCAATATACGGAGCCAGGTCAGCTCGTGCCCATGATTAATCGGGCCGGGCCGGCACATGGGCCAATTTTTCGAGCCGGACTCATGTCGGGCTGGACCGGCCCGGCCCAATTGACAGGTCTATTGGGAGCTGTGGCCTGTAGAACGTCCAATCTGTAGGCCACAAATTCCAATGGCTTATAGACACCTTTATCACAAGGTTCGCAGTGTCGGTATCGAACCCTTCCGGTATCGGGTGTAACGGCACTTTCATATCGGAATATCGAATTTTTTTATCAAAAAGAAAGTAATTATTAACAAAATATTAAAAATTTAGAATTTTTTTTATAGATTTAGCCATAATTTAAGTATTTTATGTCTTGTTTAAACTTGAATGAAATAATAGTTATCTTTACTGATTGGTTACATGCGATAAATTATTATTTTTTATTTTACATGGTTTTACAAACTTACGCCTCTTCTGATTGGTCTTTTTTCAATCATCTCTACCTAATTGACGAGAAAAGAGACCCCAAGATTGATATTGCTGGCGGTCGGTATCGAATCGGGACATATCAAATACTATCGATATCGGCCAATACTACAAACTATGCTTTAGAGCATCATTAGTAGTTGGGACTCTCCAATGCAATTTGGAGCCCAAAATTTCAAAAAAAGGATAAATGTAGAATGGGTTGGGTTTGTATGAGAATAGTAGGAAATGATAAAGTGAGCTCCGGTCCCAAAAAATGTGTGGTCAAAAATTAATGTAGGAAAAAAATAATATAAAGTTTAGAATCTAGAAAGTTGAGCTCCAAATTGGAACTTACTATTCTACAAAACGAGTTTCTACAATCTAGAATCTAGAAATTGGGAGGCCCAACCCTTAGCACCCATGGATGGGTTGAGACATAAATTGTAGAAATTGGAACTAGGGATGAGAATTATTATTCTACAAAATGAGCTCCTACATTCTAAATCTAGAATCTAGAAAATGGGATGGGCCTTACTAATGATGCTCTTACCATTAGCCCATTTACCAACTACGTGTACTTTCTATGCGAGGGTTTACAAAATTTAACATGCCTCTAGATATTTTGGCAAGCTAGTGTCTCTTGGACATAATAGCCTTCCTAAGTTTTTGTGCTTGTAATGTTATTAGATAATGGTAAATTTGTAATGTCTACTAGCACCAAGATCCTCTCATATTAAATTATTACCTCTACAAATAATTGACCAATGTCTTAAACCAACTAGTCTACGGTAGCTTTGTTTATAAATGCGACACACCGCTAAGTATAAGTTAATAGCAATAAAAAAAATTATATTGTTGTACATGAATTATTTCCGAAAATATTAGATAGAGACCAAGTAATCTAAATTCCTCATGCATTTGATACCCGAAAATTTGATTTCTAGGAATATAAGATTTTCAGCTATATAGGATTTCGTATACCAAAGACCCCTTAAGAAAAGAAATAGTACGAGATTTATTCACAAAAGACACTATTTCTCCAAACTTTAGTACATATTTTAATTTTTTTAGATAGATTCAAGAATCACATTCCCTTATTGCAAGGAAAAGATAAAATAAATAACCTAGATATAAATTCAACAAAAGAAGAGACACCATCGTCTATGGAGGTGCCTTTTCGGTAGTGACTCATAATCCAACCAAGTGTGACTACGGCGACTTCTGTAGCCCTTCACCGCTGGAGGTCCCCAAATGCGATGGTGGGTGTGAGAAGGTCAGGCAGTCCAAAGAAGAGACGCCATCGCAGTAGTCGTCAAGGCTCGCACACAGATTACATACGACACGATAGGAACATGGCAACACTAACATAAACATCATTTGACATCTTTTAAATTCTATTTACATGGATAAAATTTGTATTTACATGTTGCTTCTTTCAGAAACGCATCAAAGTTCCATGTTGATATTGAATTCATACACAAGTGAAGGATTGGTCAGTTGCATATCTGATACTTCTTGGAAGCCATAAATACCATCCATCTGCTTTGCTTGAAAATTGTTCTCGCCTAGGGTGAACATTATTCAGTTTTCGACCGAAAATCGAACCGAACCAATCGAATCGAACCGAATAAGAGATTCGGTTCGGTTTAAAAAAAAAAAGTTCGGTTCGATTGCAGTTGCAGTTTTGAAAATACAAAATTTTCTTTTTTGGAAACGCATCAAAGTTCCATGTTGATATTGAATTCATACACATGTGAAGGATTGGTCAGTTGCATATCTGATACTTCTTGGAAGCCATAAATACCATCCATCTGCTTTGCTTGAAGCCTAGGGTGAGCATTATTCGGTTTTGGACCAAAATTCGAACCGAACTGAATAAGAGATTCGGTTCGGTTTAAAAAAAATTCGGTTCGGTTTCAGTTTTGAAAATACAAAATTTTCTTTTTCGGTTTCGATTTCAGTCCAAAACCGAAAACCGAATAAAAGTGTGAATAAACCGAAAAACCGAATAAACCAAAAATCGAACCGACTTAATTCGGTTATGCGCCAATTCGGTTCGATTTTGCTTATTTGATTTTCGGTCGAATTCGATTTTCGATTAATCGGTTCGGTTTGAACCGAATTAACCGAATGCTCACCCCTATTCTCTCTGACCGAATGTTGCATATATTTTGAAGAAGAGTAATTGAGATTTGATAAACATACTATGCCCAAGTGTAATTTTATGTGGTATTACTAAGTTTTATGGTATCGTATAATATTGTAAATTTGCGTTTATATTTTTATATTGTCCATAAGAGGGTTTGGAGTTCGTCCTAACGTTTGACTTATAGTGACCATCAGGCCTATAGATAAAGGTTTTTTCTAAGGGTACCACAAAAATTGCTTGGGGGCAACCCTTACTTGGAGGCAGCCCAAGAAGGTGAAGAATTTGCTAGGGGGCACCCAAATTTTGCTTGGGGGCAGCCCAACCCCCCAAACCCTTCATTTCTTCTCATTACTCATTCTACACTCTCTTTCCTCAAAAAGAAAAAAAAGAGCTCTCTCCCTCTCCCAAAACCCTAATTTCTTCTTCTCCACCACTCTACTCCCAATTCCTCCACCAAGATTTCTTCCACAACATTCGTAGATTCGAAGAGATGACACGCAAGTCAAAGCAACCGGAATCTAGGTACGTTCTTCCCTAATTTCTTCAAAAATTATGTACACTCTATTCAAAACCCTAGAATATTTTTAATTCTCTAAAAAATTTTGATAAATTAGGTTTAGAATCTCTTTATGGTTCATGAAAGAAATTTTTGAACACAAGAAACCCACATTTTATCTTGAAACCCTAACCCTAGAACACGACAAACGAGCATGTCGTTTTTGGCCGTTCGGGTTGAATACAGTAGGACTGCCAGGCCTGTAACAGTCCTAATGTAAATCAGGACTGCCACAGTCCTGGCAGTCCTCTTGTGAGAGGACTGCCAGGACTGTGGCAGTCCTGATTTACATTAGGACTGCCACAGGCCTGGCAGTCCTACTGTAATGAGATATGGGGGTGGATAACTGCATGATTCTCATATGCGGGGGGTAACTGCATGTCCTATTTATGTTTCTATTATTTAATAACTGTAGGTTGTCCTGCAGTCCATCGGCCGCTAACAAAAGAATACGGCCCACCGCGTCAAAGCGGAAGGAACGTGCGGGACGTCCTCTCGAGCGTCCGCTAACAATTTTTGAACCGGCGCCCCAAGCTCGGTCTCAGACGCCGCCACCGGCACGTCAAGCTCGGTCGAAGCAACGAGCTCTGGATGTTTCTGTAAAGATGTTTTTGTTGTTTGAAACTTGAAGGATATATTTGTTGTTTGAAAACTTAAGTTGTTGGGCAGACTTTTGAAGGATATGTAGTTGACACTTATGTTGTTTTATTGAAGTTGGATATTTTGTCTGATATATAGTTGTGATTTATGTTGTTATTTATGTACTTGTTGGATATGTAGTTGTTATTTACGTTTGGAAACTTAAGTTATTGGCCAATTCCTGATATTCTTGATTTAGTATCAGGACTGCCAGCACCCTGGCAGTCCTATACTTATGTAGGACTGCCAGCACCCTGGCAGTCCTACACTTATGTAGGACTGCCAAGGTCCTGACAGTCCTAATTGAAACTCTCTGTCACAGAGAGTTTCAAATAGGACTGTCAGCACCCTGGCAGTCGTACTTAAGTGGAGGACTGCCAAAGGGGTGGCAGCCCTATTTATAACTCTCTGTGATGAGAGTTTGAAACTGAAACTCTCTGTCACAGAGAGTTTCAATTAGGACTGCCACCACCCTGGCAGTCCTACACAAAAGGAGGACTGTCGGGGTGCTGGCCGTCCTAATTGAAACTTGATGTTATATAAATGGCCATTCTCCTGTGTTTTAGTAGGAGAATGGCCATTCTCCGTGTAATTTAGCACGGAGAATGGCTATTCTCCGTGTAATTTAGCACGGAGAATGGCTATCTGATCCAGTATCAGGACTGCCACCCCCTTGCAGTCCTACATTGAATTAGGACTGCCAGCACCCTGTGTCACGCCCCAGTACCGAAATACAGAGACGGACTAGGCCAGCTACTCCATATGAGGTACGTAACGTCATACGGCGATCATGGCTGTCGAGAGACTAGGGGTACATGCTACAATCAAGTCTCCTAGGGTCCCACAGAGTTCTATGTCTCAATCAATCAAATCACATCAGCAATTAAATAAACATTAAAGATAAAGCAGTAAGGCGTCCCCGACGCTTCATCAAAATGGTCATGAGAGACTAGCTTTATAATTTAGCTATCTCAGAGAGTCAGGAGTACAAAATTATACACAGCTGCAGTCTGTTTAATTACAATGATGTACTGACACAAAATATCAAGTAATCCGGCTAACAGGTGTCGGTGGCTAAACGCCGTAAAAGTATAAGCAGGAGTGGTGGAGAAAAAACCCACTCGAGTCCCCGAACCGCCATGCTCCTAGTATGCACCATGGATGTCAGGGAGGAAGATCGTGTCCTCCGGCTCTGCTACGAGATCTGGCCAAACAAAACCAGCGGGGTCAGCCCCGAATAGCAAGTACCGCCAAAGGGGCACAAGAGTTAAGATTAAAAACCCAGTTAATGGAATGATTGATAATAGTAATACTTATGCTACTATTATAGGGTAGCGCAACATCTTCGAACCCATATGGCACCCTTACAACCAAATAAGGACAAAAGGTGCCGCATGGAGTCGGGACGTGTCGTACTCTATAACATTCACATAAGTTAAAAGGTATAAACAATAAAATCTCCTGATCGTGACTTCGGTCGATAGCCTATCGCAGCGCAATAACCAACCCAACAATCAAACAAGAACATGGGTTGGATCATGCACCATGATAGACCATGTTCCTCAGTCATTCACAGAAGTAGCACTTCACAACCAGAATATGTCTTCCGTTCATAACTTCGGTCCACAGCCTATCATAGTACGATAACCAACCCAACAATCAAACAAGAACATGGGTTGGATCGCGTACCATGACAGTCCGCTTCCCTCAGTTATTTACGGAAGGTAATAGGATACAAGCAAGTCATTTTTGCGGCCAATCAAGTCTACGAGTTTCTAGTAGGACGAGGTTATCCTCGCATCATGTTATTTAGAAAATCCTCAGATCGTATCCTTCCAGCAAGGCTAGCCCACCCAGGGGTTCGCGTAAACAGGTGTTATTGAGCACAGGTCCCTCGTAAGGCCACCTTGCCAAAACATATATTATATAGCAGGAATTAATCGGATACAGTCATCCACTCGTTGCAGATGACACAGTATCCGTGGAGACCAGCCGGCGCGTCAAGATAATATCTCAAGGCGGCTGGTGTAACACGATCTCGGAATTCTGCCCTCCCCATGCATCTAGTATGTTTAGTTGCCTAATTTAACCCTAGGTGAAATCTTGGACTCACATGCTGTGGCCTGCATGATTATCCTCCTAAAGTCATACTTTAGTACGAGTACCCCAAAGAGGATCCATGTCAATCAGTATGTCAACATGTGCTACCCTCCTTAGTGTAATGCATCATTGCAAATACGCCACGTGGAGGTACGAGTCATTTGTCGAGCATGAACAAAAACTGGGACATTCAGGAACATGTATCGGGTAGGAACTCTTTGTTCTCCGGGGTCACATTAGTGCTCATATCATGCTCGGAACAAAAGGCGTAAGGATATAAAATGGGCATATAATATCTGATAAAATATCAAAAGCGTACGCACAAAAGCACGCACGCTCAAGGGGTGCTGCGTGCATGAAAAGTCACGCAGGCTCACTCAAGGCAGCGTGCGTGAAAAGTCACGCAGGCTCAAGAGGAGAGCTGCGTGAAAAGTCACGCAAACTCAAGGAAAGAGCTTCGTGAAAAGTCACGCAGGCTCAAGGAGAGAGAGCTGCGTGAAAAGTCACGCAAACTCAAGGGAAGAGCTGTGTGAAAAGTCACGCAAACTCAAGGGAAGAGCTGCGTGAAAAGTCACGCAAACTCAAGGGAAGAGCTGTGTGAAAAGTCACGCAGGCTCAAGGAGAGAGCTGCGTGAAAAGTCACGCAGGCTCAAGGAGAGAGCTGCGTGAAAAGTCACGCAAACTCAAGGGAAGAGCTACGTGAAAAGTCACGCAAACTCAAGGGAAAAGCTGCGTGAAAAGTCACGCAGGCTCAAGGAGAGAGCTGCGTGAAAAGTCACGCAGGCTCAAGGAGAGAGCTGCGTGAAAAGTCACGCAAACTCAAGGGAACAGCTACGTGAAAAGTCACGCAAACTCAAGGGAAGAGCTGCGTGAAAAGTCACGCAGGCTTAAGAAGAGACACGCTTCCAACAGGAAGCGTGCTCAAACAGGAGCACACTGCTCACTGTCTTCTCCAAATAGCAAGAACACCATGGCTGAACCCAAGCTTCAAAGCATCATAACTTGGCCATCCGAACTCCAAATCCAGATTTCCAAGGTTCCAACTTGGGTGAAACTGAATGCTCTTCCACATGGAAGCATCAAAAACCCATAAAATCCAACTAAAGTAGATCAAACCATGCAAAATCCAAAAATGATGAAAACTTAGATCTACAAAAATCAAAGCTTCAAAATAGAAATTTCCAAGTTCTAAACTAGTATAGATTGAGGAAAAAAAACATGTTTTGGCAAATAGTTTTGTAAGAAATCATTGACAAAATTATGGATCCATCTCTTGAGCAAGTTGGTACTTGCCTTGGTTGGTGGAGGAAATAAATGAGAGGAAGTAAATGAGAGGAGAGAGAATGAGATGAGTTATATATAAAGATCTTGGACTCATGGGTTCATGATGAACCAAAGGGTTCAAGATGAACCATTGGTGAACCAAGAATAGGTTACCCAAATGAGCCAAAACTGTAGGCCCAAATGCAGAAAATAAATTAGGAAATAATATTTTGTCGAATATTTTTGGGAAATGCATGAAGAAATACTGCATAATAAATATCGTATAAATTCAAGGTAAATATAATTTATCGGTTTACGTATTAAAATACGTATTCCAGGATTGGGGAGTGACACCCTGGCAGTCCTAATTCAATGTAGGACTGCCAGGGGGTGGCAGTCCTATTTGTAAGTCTCTGTAATTTAGCACGGAGAATGGTCATTCTCTCCGTGTAAATTAATACGAAGAATGGTCATTCTCCTACGTTTTAACACTGGAAATGGCCATTCTCCGTGTAAATTAAGACGGAGAATGGTCATCAATGCATTTTATGGTCAGTTGAAACTTTGGAGGGCCATAACTTTTGACTGGGAGGTCGAAACGAGGCCCGGTTTGTCGTAAAATGAGCGTATCTTCGAGGAGACTGAGATTAACCGCTTCACCGTTAGATGGCCTTTCAAAATTTTAGAATCGCAAAAAAAAGATGCTTGGACCTCCGTTTTAGTACTTTTTGTCAAAATTTTAGAATCGCAAACAAATATTAATTCAATGACTTACAAATAGGACTGCCACCCCCATGGCAGTCCTACATTCAATTAGGACTGCCAGCACCCTGACAGTCCTAGTTTAATGTAGGACTGCCAGGGGGGTGGCAGTCCTAATACTGGATCAGATAGCCATTCTCTGTGCTAAATTACACGGAGAATGGCCATTCTCCGTACTAAAACACAGGAGAATGGCCATTTATATAACAGCAAGTTTCAATTAGGACTGTCAGCACCCTAGCAGTCCTCCTTTTGTGTAGGACTGTCAGGAGGGTGGCAGTCCTAATTGAAACTCTCTATGATAGAGAGTTTCAAAACTCTCATCACAGAGACTTACAAATAGGACTGCCAGGGGGTGGCAGTCCTGATACTGGATCGGATACTTTAACAAATTGGTATATTTTGTCACACATACTTGCACACATGTAAACACATATAACACAGCACACATGTAAACACATATAACACAGATAGCACACAGGTAGACACATATAATACAGATAGCACACAGGTAGACACATATAACACAGATAGCACACATGTAAACACATATAACATACTGAACTTCATATTTCACTGTATACAAAATTTACTCCATATAGATTAGTGGACTTCATATTTCACTGTATATAAAAGTGGTCCTCCATATACAAAATGTCAAACTGTAAATATATCCATACTTAGTCGATTTCGACTCGTAGTGGTCAGCCACCACAGTTTGTCGTCCCGGGTGATTTCGGGCCGATCTGGATATCACTAGAACTATATAGTTTTTTCCGTCCAACTGCTCGACACTAATGTACCGCACCCTCGCTTGATTCAAAACAAAGATCGGTCCAGAATAAATGGGCTACATTGACTGCAATTGGAGCAGGTACCGCAAAATTGGAAGATCTCAAGTGCTACAATAGAACTTAAAAGTTAATACAATTAGACAACATCATAAAGCAAATTGGTTTCATAGATTAGGACTGCCAGAGAGGTGGCAGTCCTTCACATATGTAGGACTGTCAGGCCCCTGGCAATCCTACATATGTGAAGGACTGCCACCTCTCTGGCAGTCCTAATCTATGATCGGGACTGCCAGAGAGGTGACAGTCCTCTGTGTCACAACCCGATTTTTCATCCGATGAAAAGTTAAAATTTAGTTACCAAGAGGGCTTCTGATGCATCAAAGTGTTCTTCGGACGTGGCGGGAAGAGAGTATACAACATTTGATGATCCCGGTTGTTCCATGTTCAATATTTTTCTACATTAAACACATAATTCAACTTTTTATATGTGAAATTCATGTTTAAAACATTAAACATATATTAATTCGATGACTTACCAATAAATGAGAGAAGTCAATGACCTAGAGTTGAGAGAAAAATTTGGGATAAAATTCAATGACCTAGAGTTGAGAGAAAAATTTGAAAAAAATGTAGGTTGGGGAAAAACTTGGGGTTAAATTCTTTGACCTAGAGTTGAGGGAGAGAAGAAAAGAGTTGAGGGAGAAAAGAAAAGAGTAGAGGGAGAGAGAAAAAGAAAACAAAAGTTGGTATTTATACCTTTGCTTGGGCTAGCCCCAAGTAAAAAAAATTGATGGCAAACTTGTAATATTTTGAAACATTTTTGGGCTAGCCCCTAGCAAAAAGGGTGGTGCCCTTAGAAAAAACCTAGATAAATAGGGGTGAGCATTATTCGGTTTTGAACCGAACCCCGAACCGAACCGAACCGAATAAGAGATTCGGTTCGGTTTAAAAAAAAAATCGGTTCGATTTCGGTTTTGAAAATACTAAATTTTCTTATTCGGTTTCGGTCCAATTCGGTTTTCGGTTATTCGGTTCGGTTGGAACCGAATAAACCGAATACTCACCCCTATAGATAAATTTAGAATATTATACGAGACCCTAAAACTAAACCAAAAATGTAAGGGTCGTGTGATTTGGATTATTTAGTTTTTTCATGACCAATCGAGAATTAGACTTGTGACATTGTTAGGGTAGGGTTAGGTTTAGATTTGTTTCTATCATGATCTCATCAACCACACAACCCTCCTGACGGCAGAGTTACAAGCATTCAACAGTACGACTAGGACGAGAAACATCTGACAATACACGTTGTCCATGAAATCGTCTTCATTGAAACTGCCGTCATGAGGGTTGTGCGGCTATTGAGATCATGATAGAAGCAAACAACAGTATCACAAGCCTTATCCTCGATTGGTATGTTAAAACTAAATAATTCAAGTCATACAATTTTCACATATTTTTGTTTAGTTTTAGGATTTTGTATAATATTCTAAATTTGCGTTCCGGCCTTCATTTTAACGACTAGCTAAATCAACTAAGACAGAGAGCCAAACCCTATTATGAACAATATAGATATCTAAACATAAGTTTTTAATATTGTAGGATATCCTAAAACTAAATAACCCTTTATTTAATGGGAATGGACACGATATGGTAGGTGGGATTCTAAAACTGTCTGTGATTTAGGAGTCTCGATGGACTAACAGTTGATTTGAAACCTACATCCATAAATCCCTATCCACTAACGCATGATTAGGGAAATCACTTGGTCCTGCTCAATACCTACAGCAAACCTTGTCATCTTCTGATCCATTAAATCTCTTAATATTTAAGAAAGGCATTAATTGGTAGAAGCATATTAACTTATTTAACTTTAAATCCATAATCTTCTAGAACATTTTGGTCATACTTCATTAATGAATATGTAAAAATGATCAGTAAAAACTAGAAAGATTCATAAGTAAAAAACAAAGAATGGGTCATTCAAAGAAGGATTTTGTTAACATACTTCGTTCAATATGATTCACCTTTTTCGTGGTTCTTTGTTCAATATGATTCACCCTTTTTGACCTGTGGCCGAGTGAAATAGCTTCCGCTGAGTGAGTTAGTGCTGGTGGGTGGAAAATGAGACACGAGTCAAAGTTTCTTTTCACCTTGACCTTGTTCAGCTCTTGTTATGACATCAGGATGATCACCTGTGCTTTTGCGAGGTAAATAACAAAGATTTATTGAATTGGAACTGACCTACTGGTTTACTCAATTTGATTAACTTCGACTGCAATTCCCTTTCACAGGACACAGTAAATAGGACCCAATGGTAGATGAACTCTCAAAACTCTTTTTCCTAGAGAATTGCCAAAACTTCAAGAGACTTTTTCTGTTCTTTTTTTTTTCGTGCTCCTAACTTCCTCATCCCATACCCTTTTTTCTTTTTGGAAACACTCCTCCAAAGCCATCAACATCATCTAAGGAAGCCAATTCTACTTGTATTGTGGCCACTATGACTTTCTGTTGTCTTTGGATCTGAAAGTAAAAGCATATCAACTATAAAAGAAAATAATTGCAGTTATATTCAATTTCTTTCCAGACTGCCACCTTGAGCAGAAGAAAACCTGTTGCAAACATATTTAGTTCTGCAAGCTTCAATAATTGTCACCAAGGAGAAGTATGAAACTATTCGGTGAAGTAAGTTGAATATTAAGATGAAACGAGGGGAAATGCTAATACTTGGTTGGTACAAAGATTTTCGGTACAATGTACTGCAAGAAAATCAAAAGGCTGCCTCTCACTTATGAACTGAAAATTCTGATAGTGAGCAGCAATCAAAAGCTTCTAGGACAACAAAAATTGTTAGCTGCTCTACAACCGGGCAGTACCATAGGATGTTAAATAGTACCCCAGAAGCAGATAAATGGATCTGGTGGTTACTTGTAAATTAGAAAAAAAAGAAGGTAGCTTAATATTTCAGGATCAGTCTTTATGGAGTGTAGGGACTGTGTCGAGCTCAATGTCTCCCATCTCTAAAGGATGCTTGCAATGCTTCTGGAGCTCCTTAAGCCTCTCCATGTTGAAGTTCTGTCTTTGAGACAGCTTTCTTTGTCTTGACAGATAGAGCCTCTTCATGAAATCCTGGTATGTCGGATCCCTTGATGTGAAGAGGAAGTATGCATATCCCACGACAATGCCAGTCGTTGTTGTGAAGAATGCAATCGGCTCCATAACATCCCAGGAGAACTCCCAGAAAGTGAGGCGGAAGAAGAGGCCAACCTGAAGCACAAAGAATCCCAGTCCTGACCATAGAATGCAGCGGACTTGCTTGTGTGCAAGCATGTCGATCTCTTCCTTCCTCTTCTGTAGCTGCTTTAGCTCTTCTCTTCTTGGGTCATTCTCAGGTGCCAGTGCAAGGGGAACTGCTCTCCTCACAAGATCCACAACCTGAAAGTAGCAAGTAAAGACATTGGAGAAAATAATCTTCTGGAGTATGACGACGGAATTATAGAGTAGTCCAGGAAAGCAAAATCAGGTGCAGCTTATTAGTGTCCCTTGGCCACATCCTATAAACACACCCAATTTTTTCATAAATTAATATAATATTTTAAAAAATAGCATTCTGGTCTAAGTCCTAAACATGGCAAGTCTGAAGTTGTTCATCAACTATTTTATCAGATTTGTACGGCGATCTAATGTTAAAAGGTAAGCAGTCAAATGTGGAAAGAGCAAATGAACAGGGGATAACCTTTTCTTTCTGAATTATAGGCTAAAAGTTGGACTTAAATTCGTAGTTTAATGTCATGGTCTGAACCTGGAGAGGAAGGTCAGATAAAGTAGTCATGGGAGGAATTTAGGGGGTAGAGGGGGGGGGGGGGGGGGGGGGGGGGGGGGGGAGGTGGGTGTGGTCATAAGAGAAAATTTAACAGGTCTAATTAAAAAAACAATGAGGTTCTTCAGATTGTCAGAGCATTGCTTAAGGCAGCAGCTCGATATTAAAGCTTCCTAATTCACAAAGTGCTTCTTAAGGCAATGAAGGACATATATGACAATAGATTGTCTGATTAGATAGGACAAATGACATTGGTTTGCTCGGCTATGAGGTTTGACTTGGTCACCATGTAAGTCAAAAGCAGTTTGCACTTTGCATGTGTCAATTCATCAGGTTTGAATTTGTCTCCTAATCAGTTAGAGGCTGCTTAATGTGTCAATTCAATTGATTAGGAGATATTGTCTAAAGTTTTCTGGCGACAGCAAAAATTGTGTAACTACTATTCTCAAGCAATGTTCTACTAAAGCTTTTGTGGCATTTGTGCCCATCATATTGAACCATTAATTTTGAGATCTTGCATAAAAGAAAAATAAAACACTTTTACACATTCTTCCAACATAGCTATGAGAATGTAGTGCCCCGTCCCGCTCAGTCAATCGGAGGAATCGAAACACCGACGACGTTCGGACTTAGCCTTACAACGGCTGCTCGAAGACATCACTCGGTCGAGGCGACCGCTCGCTCAGGTGGGGTAGTTTCGGTGAACTTGCCTCATCTTAGCCTTCACCTAATAAATCGTACGTTTTCAACTTGCACAGTAGGCTTGCTAATAAAAGAGACAAATCCACATAGCTAAGGAAATAATCCCGACGGGTCGAAATGTGTTAGAACATGGAAAAAGGTCCCACGGTCTGCTTAGAAGTCGGCTCAGCGTGCTTTGAAAATGACACTCGGTCCTTCGTCCCGTGGCTTGGGAGAAGGAAAAGTTGGTATTCGTCACAAACTATGAGTTAGCCTAAGTCATAGGCGTCGCCCGCGTAGATGCTCGATAAAGCATGCACGTTTCCTCGAATACAAGGCTCGGCGTAGCCTTGATCGTCCCACGAGCTAAGTTGTATCGTACGGCTTATGGCATGAGTTTAGGTACCCAAAGACCTTGGTTGTTCAAGTTGAGCGCATGCTCGGTCCCACGGTTCTACGGCTGCATATAGCCATTTGTTCCCACGGTCTTAAGGCTCGTCACCTAGAGTACGAGGCGGTCCCTCGGTTGGGAGTCTCGCGTTCCTATCCACGTTAAGATGTACGAGACGGTCCCTCGGTTGGGAGTCTCGCGTTCCTATCCACGTTAAGATGTACGAGGCGGTCCCTCGGTTGGGAGTCTCGCGTTCCTATCCACGTTAAGAAGTACGAGGCGGTCCCTCAGTTGGGAGTCTCACGTTCCTATGCACGTTAAGATGTACGAGGCGGTCCCTCGGTTGGGGGTCTCGCGTTCCTATCCACGTTAAGAAGTACGAGGCGGTCCCTCGGTTAGGCACGTTATGCCAAGTGTGGTTCAGAGCACGAGTTGCTAAGTATTGTTCCAGTCGTACCAACAAATTAGGCCATGCATTTACGTGAGTCTAGATGTCTCGTAGGTGCGTGGTCATTGGACAACTTGTCGACAAGGATTTCTGCCTAGACTGGTTATACGCCGGGACACCGGGCCCAGTCGTCCTAGGAGGTAGACGTTATAGCAGCGCACGTATTGCGTGGGTAGTCGGAAGCTTTCCATGGGGCTAGCTACCTTGCATCGAAGGACCCGCCGCCTACCCGAGCTATGTCCACGATGGCTTGTCGTGCCAGTGGCCTTTCATATAGATAATTGGTGTGCTAAGCGGCGAATCCGCATGCACGGTGTCAGTCGTAACAAAGGAAGTGTAAGCACGGTATGTGATGAGTTGTGGAATGCGTGCACGGTATGTACATAAGGTATTATGAAGCCTAAGATTTGGCTATGCGTAAGACACGTGCTTCGGCGCGAGATATAGCATCGTGCTTGAGTTCTCAACACCGATTCCACAAGTTGGACTAGACGTTTCGAGTTGCCGTAGGGCAAGTTTGGTTAAGTCAGATTAAGCTGCGAGGCACGACCTCGAGATGTGAGGCACGGCCGCATTGTCACAACACGAGTATAGGCAAGATTAAGCGAGGAGGCACTGCCTCAGTGATATTGAAGCACGAATCGAATTCATGGCACGACCGAGTCGTTACGTCCCAGAGTACGGCACGGAAGACAAGTATGAGTCGGTGCATCGACAATACAAGCACGAGAAAGGTCTAGAGGTAAGGATAGGGAAGATATCGGTAGGATAGCACGGTGATGGTCTAGAGACAGAAATAGGCCAAGGCGTCGGTCTTAAAACTGATCCTAAGGCAAGAATAGAAAGACAATCATAAAAGGGATACGTTGTACAAAAGTAAATTAACGTGTTGGTTTTGTATGGGTGGGCGAGGAGCTCACTCCACCAGTACAGTTGAGTACTGACACCCACATAGTTTTCATGTGCAGGCGCAGGTAGAAGCTCGTGGTGCGGAGCTCGCTTGGATGCGTCGAGGCATGGAGTTCCTTGGCGATTCGAAGCGTGCGGCCGCGTGGAGTCAAGACTTATACGGGACATAATGTATGGACATCGCCTCTCCGAAGCATCCGCTGGCTCGAGATATGTATTGAGAGATGAGAGAGAGCTGAGTGATTTGTAATGTGAGACGAGTGAATTTGAGCGATTGTAATCTTGGCATTGCGTCCCCATTGTAAACTTGTTTCCATATCAATAAAGAGCTTCCTTTGAATAATTTACGTTTTGTTCTAAATTTTTGCTGCATGTTCAATGTCTCTGCTTGGGACTTATGTGCGACGACCCCGTCGCAGCCGCTGTAATCGGCCGTTATGGAACCGCCTTGCACGAGCGCAATCTAGGCTCGTGCGGCATCACACCTTAGCGAGGACGATCGCTCCTACGGGAGCGGGACGTGACAGAGAATAAGAGGACCATGCCATAAAACCTAGATGGACAGTTAGTATGTAGGTAGATCTACCTTTGGCTGTGCAGTTTAAGTTCCTCATATAAAGGAGCACCCTCCATATTCCCATAGTATATAGGGGGTCTATACGAAGAAAATAATTTGCTAGAGGGAATTGCATTCATCTCTGACAAATTAAGCCAAAAAATGAAAAGGACCGACATTCCCATTGAAGAAATACTTTAACGCGAACAGTTTTTTTTCCTAATTCAATAGGTACGCCAAATCCAAACCAACTGCGGAGTTCCATGCCAAAGCAGCATCCTTAAGTGGATGTATTTATAAAAGGCTTTCTATTGGAAAATATTGATAAAATATCAGTTCAAAGCTGTCTTTCTCAAAGTGAAAAATGCTGATAAAGCTATCACAAGGAATTCAGCTGTCCAAGTTCTTTCTTGTGTGAATCTAAGGGTTTCTTTTTTATCCAAGCAATAATACAAATTATAGAAGCTGATGAGAAATTCAAGAAACCTTATCTATTAAAAAGTTCTTACATCTTACTGTCAAAAAATTAGTTTCTCTTCTTACAAGAAAATGGAATAAATATCTATATAGGGGTCATGTATCCATATATAGGGTTTCTATATCTCTAAAACTAATAACTAGATCTCTGAGTCAATCTAGCAGAGAATAAGAACATAATGTGGACAACTCAGTAACATGGTCACCAAAAGAAAATAAAGAGATCACAATGCAAACAACTTTAAGGAAATATAGTAGAAGAGCAAAGTAAACACTTCGTGAAAGAGAAAAAATCTACATTTTGTTAGCTCATAAACTTCACTGCGTTCAAATTAAGCAAGAAAGTAATGTTTCTCAGCCCCCACCACCCACCCACCCAAACAAAGGGCAAACGTTGCTGGAGTATACAAATACATTGGTACAAATGGCTCAAAGCCAACAATATCCATCAAATTGCCATCAAAACAATTAACTACTTATTATCAATTGAATTAACTAAGCACTTATATAAAGTGTCTTGCTTCTTAATTTATTTATAGGTCTATCACACAAGCCACCTGGAACCTTTGCCGTCCCAAGGTTGGGTGAAGACTGCAACAATGTGTATACCAAATAACTCAAAATCTATTGTAGCCATCCAAGTGTCACTAAGAAATTATATATTATTTATCAATAAATAAACTAATCACTTGTCAAGAGGAGGAGAGGACCTGCCATCTAAAGTTCTTTATAGGTTCCTTAGTAGTTTGTTTTTTGGGCATGGATTTACTCGTTGGTGATGTACTTCTATGACTGGTTATGTATGCACTACTAGTCTTGTAATATTTTGGTTGGGTACCAGTCAGGTATTCACTGGTTGAGTACTTACCCGGCTTTGTCTTAAAAAAAGGTCTTCCCATACCACAACCACAGGCTGCAATCCTTGATGAAGCTAACAAGTAGTAGCTCCAACATGAGGGCCATTGGAGTTGCCATCTGAATAATTAAGTAATTCATATTACATGAATTAATTAATCACTTATATCATGAGAACAATCGCTGTGCAGATGTAGTTGTTACAAACTTGCACATTCCTAAATATCTAATAACTGAATAGATTGTCAAAAAGACATCAATTGCAGTATAAATGGCCAGAAACTATAGTTGAAGGCTAAATACAGTGTGCAAATGAAAAAGGTCAGCGTCATGTGCACGCGAAATAGTTTCCCAGTGTTCAACTCCAAAGCACATTTACTTATTATCCCCACTTCTTCACTGCATTTATTTTCTTTATTCCAACTTTATTACTTCCGATACCCAAACAAGAATAACTTGTCTAAAAAGTCCTCCATTCTCATTTCAAGTTCTGGAACTGCAGAATTTACATTTGTAATCTTGTCCCTTGAAAATCCTATCGAAGTCGGACACCAAATGGCACAAGGCGATCCTTCTTAATTCGTGGACACACCACACAGAAAAATCCGAAAGGAAAATCCCAGGGGAAACAGGAAAATCCAATTACTCACAAAATTGCAAGAATCAATTCCAACTATCTCATTTCCAATTCCCCGAGGACACATGAAAAGATAGAAATGCTATGAAGTAAGGAATCAAAGCCCGCACCTAGTATCACTCTCTGCCATATACTTCCTTTTTCTCAACTTTTTTTTACTCTGACACCACCAAACCCAAACCTAAGATTAGAATACACCAAGCCTTCTCAAATAACCTCAAAATGAGACATTTATCAAATTTCAAAGCACTATATCATACAACACACAACACCAACAATAACAAGAATGATGATCATAATTATAGCAACAATAGCGAAAATAATGATAATATGAACACATATTTACTAAGAACCAGTGTCCATCTCGAATTGTGTCAGACACTACAAAACAGAGCCGTCTTCTTATTGTGTCGTATTCACGTCCGTGCAATATAATCAATATCTTCATTGCTGGTAATGAAGATCAAATTTTGAGAAGTACCCATTATAGAACTCCCAAAAACAAACCTAACCCACTTCAAATCTCCCCAAAATC
Organism: Iris pallida; assembly: GCA_029216955.1. Lineage (NCBI taxonomy): Eukaryota > Viridiplantae > Streptophyta > Magnoliopsida > Asparagales > Iridaceae > Iris > Iris pallida. The sequence continues at coordinate 2,528,319 of JANAVB010010194.1, read as the reverse complement.
CAAAAAAAAAAAAAAAATCCCAAATTCAAACCCTAACTCCGGTCTCTCTATTCCACCACCAACATCAAAATAAAAATGCAAGGGGTTCTTGAAAGTATATACCTTGTCCGGGTGGAGATAGACCTTGTCTCTGAACAGCAGGACGACGCCGGCCTCGTCGAGCACGCGAGCGAACGCCGCCGCCTCCTCCCTCGACCGGGCGATGCCCATGCTCTCGGCGGCCTCGAGGAGGTCGGAGTAGCCGATGACCTCATCCTCCTCCCTCCCCAGCTTCCTCTTCAGCGCCTCCACGTTGACCAGCCTCATCAGCCTCTTCGCCTCCGCGAACGACACAGGCACATCGGAAGAAGAGCCTGTGTTCTCCTTCGCGGCGCCCTGGGGCGGGTCCGATGCTCCGCCGCTGGAAAGGAGGTGCGCGGAGGCGCGGAGCGGGTGGGGGCGGCGGGCGATGACGCCGACGCTGGCACCGGCTCCAATGGAGCAGCGTCGGAGGAGGTGGGAGACGGAGGAGCGGAACATTGGTTTGTGTTGTAGAGAGAGAAAGTTGAATTTCTTTTGTAGAGAGGGAGAGGGATTTGTAGAGAGAGAAGGAAGCGTTAACGTCCGTCAAGGAAGGAGAACGGAGGGTTCGGAAGGGGACGCGGCGACGGCATGCGATATATGGGAGCTGGGTCCTCTCCTCTCCATCTTTGTTGGTTGGGGTCACCGCTGGTGAGAATAAGTCGTTACCCGGCCAAGGCACTGGGTCGGTTCAAATTGGTTCAACCAGTTGGTTCAACCAGTGGTTGAACCACTGGGTTAACTTAAGTGGTCCAAATTAATCCCTTATGGCCATTAATTTTTTACAAAAATACTAACTTTTAAACAAAACCGGGTCAATACTGAACCAGACCGGAAAAAACGACCGGTTCACGGGTGAACCGGTTGAACCGGCCGGTCCGGTCCGATTTTTAAAACATTGTTTATTACAAGAATATATATAGGCTAAATTGTACTTTGATATCCTGAACTATTCCGCTTTTTCAAGTTAATACCATAAACTTTTTTACTCAACAACTTAATACCTCAACTATGATTTTTTTTCAACTTGACACTTAAATTTTTAAAAAATTTCAAAATGCCCTTATCACTTCCCTCTCCCCTTCTCCCCTCCCCCCACTCCCCCACTCCGACGACCACCTCCCTCCCTTCCCTCTCCGGCGACCACCTCCCCACCCCCCCCCCCCCCCCGCTCCGCCCCTCCCGCCCCGCCTGCACCCTCCCCCTCCGCCCCTACCCCCCTCCCCTCCCGCCCCGCCTGCACCCTCCCCCCTCCACCCTCCGGCCACCCCCCTCCCTCTCCGGCGATGGTGGAGTCGGGAAAGGAGGGCAGCGGGAGAGGGAGGGGAGGGAGAGGGAGGGGGGGTGCGGGTGGCCGGAGGATGGAGGGGAGCGGGGAGGAGGGGGAGGGTGCAGGCGGGGCGAGGGGCGGAGGGTGCGGACGGGGCGGCGGGGAGAGGGGCGGGGGCGGGGTGGGTGGCCGGAGGGGAGGGGTTGAGTGGTAGTTTTAATTTTTGGATAAGGACATTATTGTCCAAAAAAAATTTAGGGTATCAAGTTGAAAAAAAAAATAGTTGAGGTATTAAGTTGAAAAAGCGGAATAGTTGAGGGTATCAAAGTGCAATTAAGCCATATATATATATATATATATATATATATATATATATATATATATATATATATATATATATATATATATATATATGAGCGGATCAGGAGTCCCATCCGTGGAGCTCCGCTCTCCCTGCACCATCAAATCGGAAGGCCCACGTGAGATCTGCCACGTCGCACTCGCTCGATCCAACGGTCAAAGGGAACGGAACTTGCGACTGGCCAAGTTTATGACGCCATACGGGTTCATCACCAACCTATGCACCATGCTGACTTCGTGTGGGTTAGAGGAGTAGCAAAGAAAATACAGTTTTGTATTCACAGGCTTTTGATGGGCCGTCTACTTTGGATCGCCTGGATGGTTTGGAGTCTGGACAAACGGACTCAGCCGTGTCCTATGTCAAAGGGAGATGAGACAGCAAAGCACTTGTTATTCTCCTGTACGAGTGCATGACAAATTTGGCTTGTGCAGCTTGGAAAACTATGCTTACAGTCAGTGGGATCTCAAGAGCTAGGGGATGTGATGTGCAAGAGTACTTTTAAATATTAATATTAATATTAATATTAGAAAAGGGTAACAAATTTTGTTGGTTAAAGTTTGCAATGTCTAACTACAATATCACATGTCACATCAACTGTTACTAATAATAAATGGTTTGGGGAACATTTTAAAGAAATTAATAGCATTACTCAAATTATAATTACATTTCCTTATTGTGTTTCTGTAGGTATTGTTTGGGAAGAGGAAACTAATGGGGAAAAGAAAAATATTGAGGAGAAAATGAGTGAAAAATTAAAAGTATTGGTGTTTGGGAAGGGGGAGGGAAGAGGAGGGAGAGGATTTTGGGAGAAAAATTTATGTGGGTCCCACTCAAAAAATTTCTCACAAAAGTGAAAGAAAAATGGGGAGTTGAGAGGATTGTGAGAGAAATTAACCATCTACCCTTCAAAAAAGTTAGTTTCATTTATGATTTGAAAAAAATCAAGATTGAATTGTAATTATATCCATCTCTACAAACAAATAAAATATTATTTTTAAAAAATTTCTTTCTCTATTTTTTGATTATCCAAACAAGTGAAGAAAAAATTAATTTTACCTTTATTTTACTTTTTTTTTTTTCCTCAAATTTTTCTTCTCCTTTTCAAAAATATTTCCAAACACAGTGGTAGTGTCTCTGTATCCGACATTTAAGTTCAAAGGATACAACCATATATACACGAAAAAGCATAATTACGGACAACCTATTTAGGTGCACGAATGACACATATCGCATTTGTCAAAATTTGACTACTAAAATCCATGAAATCTTCTCTTGATATGTTGATTTGGAGATGCAATTAATATTATGTTATAGCTTAGCTAATAAATTAATAAATTGGATAAGGATAGCATATATATTTCCCTAATCCTACCACATGTTATGGACGTGGCGAATCGATCACAAATCCATGAGCTCTGGTATGTCAAAAAAAAAAAAAAAAAAATCCATGAGCTCTTGACATTCAAAGAACATAACCTACCTAATCAACAAAAGTTTGGAGTAGGGGTGCAATTCGGTTATAGTTAAAGATACTCGAATTCGAACTCGAATTTGAGTTAAAATATTTGAACTCGATCAAAAATCGAATTGGACTCGAGTTCATGGTGCGGATTACCCGAACAACCCAAAATCCGACTTTATATATATATAGTTTCACAAAAAGTTTTAAATCCTAAATTTTTTCACTCAACTCTTCAACTCCTTTCCTAAATTTTTATTTGAGCTTGTATTTTGTAATAATAAAGACTTGATTGCTATTTGATTATATGTTTAATATTACTTTTGTTCAAAATAATTTCAAATCTTATATTTGAGTCCGATAAACCCAATGGACCCGACCCAACTCGATCCTCCGGACTTGGTCTTGGACTTCATATGTTGAACCCGAGGTCGGGTTCGGCTTCGGCTCGGATTAGGTTTATGATTCATCGGGTTGGGCTCGAGTTGACCTCGAGTCCGACCCAATTCGCCCGAGTTGCACCCCTAGTTTGGAGTCTTAAGTTCGTCATCATATATCTCTAGTTGGAGAGGAAGTCGTATAATAATAAGATGGCTAAATTTTAACTTGATGTCCTCAACTATCCATGTTTGGCAACTTGATATCCTAAACTTTTAAAATAGCCAACTTAATACCATTAACTATTGAATATTTTCAACTTCATACCCTAAAACAAAAAAATCCTGAAAATACTCATGTCCCCTCTATTCTCTTCTCCCTCCCTCTATGGCGATCCCCCCCTCTCTCTCTCTCCGGCGAGGAGCGGCGGCGACAGAAAGGGCGCAGCAGCAGCCGGCGCACGCGGGCGAGGCGCGGGGCCGGACTGGGCGGCGCGCGAGCGCAGCAGCGGGCGGCGGGCTCGCACGGGAGCAACAGCGCAGCGGGAGTGGGGGTAACTGGGCGGGTGGCGTGGGTGCGCGTGCGGGTGGCGCTGGCCGGCAGTGCGCACAGGGGGTGAGGTGAGAGGGGGGTGAACGACGGAAGGGGGGCAACCTGGCGGGTAGCGTGCGGACGGCACGGGAGGGTGGTCGGAGCGGGCTGGAGGGCGGTGCGCGTGGGACGGCAGAGCGCACAGGGAGGCGCACGAGGTGGGAGGACGCTTGCTGGCTGGCTGCGCGCACGGAAGGTAGCGCATAGGACTAGGGAAGAAAGAGAGGAGAGGTATTTGGGAAAATATAATTTTTAGGATATCAAGTTGGTTATTTCGAAAGTATAAAATATCAAGTTGCCAAACATAGATAGTTGAGAGTACTAAGTTAATATTTAGCGTAATTAAAGGGCAGAGGCCAGGGAATAGTTGTCCCTAATCTAAGTAAAGCCTTACTAGTCTACCTTAAAATTTTCACATATTTAAATATTCTTCTTGTTTATGATTGGCTCCGCTACACGTAACATATCGGGTTGGTACTTCCCTACAATCTATTTAATAATATACAACAATTTTATAATTTTTATGCTCAACTGTAAGGATACGTTTGCTAGAGTAGATTTTGGTTTGGATTTGTACATTCACTTAAAAGTGAGCCAAAGTTTTAGAGAACAGAAATTTTGCTCTCTCACTTTTCATGTCTTCTATGGACCGCCAAGTGGGGTCAGCGTCTAGGCTTATTAGATTTCAACCGAATTTAAATAGTCAAATTCAAATAAATTGAAATACTAAAAATCAAAATCAAAATCAAACAAAAAAATAACAAAAAACGAAATCGAACCGAACAAACAAACCATCCGGTTTATTCGGTTCGGATATTTTATTATTTAATGGATCTTAAAATTGTGGTTAAACTATATTAAAATTATGGTTATTTACTAATAGGATCTCATATAATAGTTAAAGTTATCATTTGAGTCTCGAAAATGATCGAGATTAGGATTTGAGTCTCCAAATAACCTTGTTGTATTTCAAAGTTTGGTCAAAAGTTAATTTAGTTTTTAAATTATCAAAGTTTGATTTTAAAAGACATACGTATAATCATTTTTCTATAAAATATGCACAAACATATACAAAATTTAATTATAAAATATGTGTAAAATCAAAACTCTAGATCAACTGGATCAATAAAAATTTTTATGACAGATGTCAATTTTGGGATTAGCATAGATCATGGTGGACATGGAAGAGGGCATGGAAGAGAAAAATATTATGGGAGACATGGTCATGGTTATCAGCCTTATAAGGTGGAAGCGGTGGTTCACAAAGAATAAATGAAATAAGTGGATAGCACCCTCTAAAGGAAATTCAAATCCTTAAAATAAACCAAATAAGAGTGGTAATGCTTGTCATAAATGTAGCAAAGATGGACATTGGTTTAAACAATGTCGAGCTACTCAATAAAAGGTTGACAAATTCAGAGAATTCAAGAAAATGAAAACAAATCTGATAAAATTTGGGACAGCGGTCAACCACTTGACATCACTCATTTGAATTGTCCCAATTTTTTTGAGGATCAAAACGAAAATCAAGCTACCAACGAACAGTTTGAGGAGATGCACGGAAATCTATTTTCCTTTGAATGAGCACCCAGTCAACTTATGTTTTATTTTAAGTACTTATGAACTATTACATTTGATGCCATACTTTAGTTTTGGTTTCCATCATGGAATGTCTAGGCCATGAGAGTTTGTTTTATTGAAAATCTTTATTATGAATTTAGAGTTACATCTATAATATAATATTATCATTTTTTTATGCCTAATTATTTTTATTATACTTGTGCTAGCTAGAATATATGTTCATAAAATTTTTTGTTTCATGTTGAAGGTATGGATATAAAAGGAAGAAAAATGATTTGGATATGTGTTTGATAGATAGTGTAACAACACATACGATTTTGAAGAATTAAAAGTTTTTCTCAAATTTAGTAGTACCCATGGCTCTTTTAAGACAATAGTTATGGTGCAGTGGTTATTATGTTAGACTTGCACACTAAAGATTATTGGTTCAATTATTGGTGGCAACATTTGTTTATTTACTTTTATTTTATTTTTTTTACATTATATATGCGTCCCATTTTGAAAGTTTGCCATGAAGTCAGGGTCGACCCTGTGTACAATCTAAGCCAATAGATGCAATAGGTAGGCCTTGTTTGGTTCGTGGAAAGGAAAGGAAAGAAAAGGGAATCAAGTTTTTGCTATTTCATTTTTCATTTTTTTTTTGAAAAATTATAATTTCATTAATTTTTTTGTTGGTATTTTGGAAAGGTCTGAAAAATTGGAAGGGAAAGTGCATCATTGAGGGCAGGACTGGCCCTGGGGTAAGTCTGAATTCCCAATCTCTTCTCCAATAGACCTCCGTGCCGGTCCGACACAACTCCTCCTATCAGTTGAAATAGCAAGTTCCCATATCCATATTTTGAGTTTTTTGGAACTCATGAGTTAGAAGAGGAACTCAGAATTCGAACTCCACACCGTTGTCATAACCGAAGATATCTTTTTCAAGAGTTAATATCAGTTCAACATTTATAGTTTTCAGCTTATTATAATTTTTTTGATATTTTTTTTTCTAGAGTCAAGGATAAGAAACAATCAAAATTTGCTAGACCGCCCTAGCAAATCAAATTTGAATTGAAACACGGTACTAGAAGGGAAAAAAATTCAAATACTTGACCACAATGTTTTGGAACAAAAACGTGGTCGTCTCGAACCAAATCTACAGACTCAAAAGCAAGCTTTAACTAGTAAACGTTACGTTAAGTCCAAGAATAATCAAGGGTGCACATTTTTAATCGTTTTAAGAATGTCGAGCACATTTCCAAAGAACAGGTCAAAGTGTGTACAAGCTGTACATGACTTGCTTGTCATCATAAACCCTTCAACTTCACTCACTCCCATAGTACAGAATTTTCAACTTATTATTTAAGTAAATAAATTTTGAACAATAGATTGGAACTAATCTACAGACCTTGTCAAAGAGATTGCCAAATTTTTTTTGTTAATTATTTATAATAAAATGCTAAAAATCTACTCTTACGGGTTTATTGAAAAACTTTGTCTGAGTGAGAGAGAGAGAGAGAGAGAGAAAGAGAGGGGTCATATATTATCAAATAAAATAAAAGCTAAATTATAATTTGATATTCTCAACTATTATAAGTATTAACTTAATATCCTATCTTAACTTATATTTCTAACTAGGGAGGTTGTAGCTGCTTTGGTGAAGGTGGTTCGTCATGGGTTGAGCCGGGTAACTCGATTAAAGAAGACGTGGCTTGCGTCCTACTCACTGAAGGAGATCTCCCGGTGGCTGTTCCGCCGCCCGCCCCCCCTCCTCCTCCCTGCTGGAACTTTTCCCACCCTCTCCCCTCCCATGGCGGCCATCCTCCTCCCTCTGGCGACCACCCCCACAACCCGTCCCCTGCCCCGAGCGTCGCCACGTCCTGTCCCGCTCACCGCACCCCCGAGCGTCTCCGTGTCCGCCGTCTGCTCGCGCCCGCCGTCCGCTGTCACCCACAGCCGGAAAGAGAGGGGAGGGAGGAGGGAGTTGGAGGGAGAAGAGAAGAGACAATTTTGGTCTATTTTTTCTTCTTCAGAATATCAAGTTAGTACCTATAAAAGTTGAAAATATTAAGTTAAAAAAACAGTGACAGTTGAAGATATCAAGTTCTAATTTAGTCTAAAACAAAAGAAGAAGAAAAATTGTCTTATAGTTTCGATGTTTGGTGGCGAGTCTATCCATCCAAATATTTCTTTAGGAAACCACGTCTCTATAAATTACGTGACGTTAGCTGCTTAAACCTACATAATAGACTTCCATTTTAGAACAACTCCTGCTTAAACTTACTGACTTTCCAACAACTTATTGGAGCTAGTGACATGCAACAACTTATCGGAGCTGATTCCGCTATTATTTCTTGAAAGAATAACAACAATATCCAAATGAGGACGTTAAATATAGTAAATAAAATCATGAAAAACATTGAAAAATTTAGTATAATTTCTAAATTTCTAAGAATTTATAAATTATATGTGGACAATAAAGTTATTTACATCGCCACTAATTTGAATGTATAAATTGGTTGTAATATATCTCTTTTTAGGACTTGTTTGGATGGTAGCTACTGACTGTAAGTGTCACTTTTCGCTGCAAATGCTGCTGTAAGTAGGAGTGTCAGAGATTCTTCACTTTTACCGCAGTTGCAGTCGCGAACCAAACGACGAAACTCGGTAGAACCGACTTTCTAAATTTCTAATATATATATATATATATATATATATATATATATATATATATATATATATATATATATATATATATATATATATATTCAATTCTAATTTTTTTTTCTCTAATGATATACATGATCCTCTTTTGCTAGACTTTAATCCAAACATACGTTCAAAACTTATCACGTGTAAGGTACAACCCTTATTTTAATATACAAGTTTGTCTCTCGATTTATGTGGTGGCCAACAACTTCACCAGGTTTTTTTTCTTTCTTTAAAGAATATAAAAAGAGAAATTTTGAGTTACCCCCCACTTTGATTACCCAAATTAAGGGTGTACCCCACAGTTTTGCATTAATAAAGAAATGCCCCCACTTTGGACGGAAACCGTCTAGGGCTAACGGTCAAAAGCTCTGACCCAAAAAATTTGACGAAAATACCCTTCACATTGTCTTCTTCCTCTCCCCTCTTCTCCTCCTCGCCGCCACTGCCCCCCTCCTCTCCCCGCCGCCACTGCCCCCCACCTCCCTCCCCGCCGGCCGCCGCTCTCTTCCCCGCCACTGCTGCTGCTTCCCCCCCTCCTCCTTCCCGTCGCCGGTCGCCCCCCTTCCCTCCCCGCCGCTCCCCCTCCCCGCCCCCCCTTCCCTCCCCGCCGCCCCCGCTCCCGCTCCCGCCCCGTCCCCCCGGCCGCTGCCCCCTCCCATTCGCGCCATTGTTGCTGCGAGACTATTGCTGCCAACGATGTTGACCCAGATGGAGGGACGACGTCGGCCGGCGAAGGGGGGAGCGCAGCGGCGGTGGGCAGGGGGGTGACGACGGGGAGGAGGGGTCGCAGCGACCAGCGGTGGGCAGGGGGGTCGCAGCGGCCGGCGGTGGGGAGGGGGGTCGCAGCGGTGGGCAGGGGGGTCGGAGTGGCCAGCGGTTGGCAGGGGGGTCGGAGTGACCGGCCGGCGGTGGGGAGGGGGGAGGTGGCAGCGGGGAGAGGCGGTGGGGAGGGGGGAGGGTGGCAGCGGGGAGAGGCGGTGGGGAGGGGGGAGGTGGCAGCGGGGAGAGGCGGGTGACGACGGGGAGGAGGGGGCAGTGGCGGTGGGGTGGAGGAGGGAGACAACACACAGGGAAGAAGGGTATTTTCGTCAAATTTTTTGGGTCAAAGCTTTTGACCGTTAGCCCTAGACGGTTTCCGTCCAAAGTGGAGGCATTTCTTCATTAATGCAAAACTGTGGGGTGCACCCTTAATTTGGGTAATCAAAGTGGGGGGTAACTCAAAATTTCTCATATAAAAATTAATACTGATACACAAACCGAGGGGGAGAACCACGACTCAACCTGCACTGACATGTCCCCCTCTCATTGGCTCAAATTGAACAGGAGCTCCACATTAGCAGGGGGTGTGGGGTTTCAGAACATCAGCGCTCGGTTTGAGCTGCGGTCCTCCCATTCGGTTCGGGAAGCTTTATTGTATAAAAAAAAAGTCAACACATTTTTTGGCAAGTTAGATAGTTTTGGTAATAAAAAAAAGTGTTGCTTCTAGTTCAACGTGTGACTTGGGCCCGGCTGGGCAGACCCGGACCCGGTTTTGACCGGGTTTGACTAGGCGTGGGCCTGGTCGGGCTCAACCTGGATTGAGGGGCAGGCCAGTCCGGACTGGCTCAGTTCAGGGTTGGACCGGCCGTCCCGGCCGTTAGGTTTGAGAAAACCAAATTTCTTTATATGTTTTAGAAAAAACTTAAAAATAAAAAAAATGAATAAAAAATTAAAGAACTTAAAAAACCGAAACAAAATAAAAAAGTTTATAAAAAGAAAAGTAAAACTTAAAAAACTTAAAAGAAAAGAAAAGAAAAAGTAAAAAAGATGAAGAAAAAAACTTAAAGAACTTAAAAGCTAAAAAAATGAAAAAAAAAATGAATTTTTTAATGTAATGTCCCGTTCCGCACGGCGCATTACGCTGAGACGTTGACTCAAAGAGTCGCGTTGACCGAATAAAATGTATCGATGCGAATCGATACGAGAGTTACGTTGTCCCGAGCAATGCATCGAACTAAGTCGATGCGAAGAGTTGCATTGTCCCAAAGAAATACATCGAGTTGAATCGATGCGAAGCGCCGCATTGCCCCGAAGGATAAGTGCGTTGAGTCGGCTCAAAGATTTTAAGAAATCGAATCTATCCAAGGCGCAAGTCCGAATCGATGCAAGTATTGATTTTAGTTGGTTTCATGTGCATGCAATCCATTTACCCTGAAATATTAGAGGTCGACATTTTGCCTCATCCGCAACGGGTCCGCAAAACCTAAATCACCGCCTTACAACGGGCTGGGACTTGGGCACGGTAGGCCGGAATCGACCGAGTAGTTCAATGAAACAAGAAGTGCTCGAATGGCTAAGTCAGAAGATTTGGCCGTGCAACAAAGATAAGAAATCGAACCGCATCGACTCGGCAAACAACAAGGCGTATCGATTTAAGGTGGGATGATTGACTCTTCTTTTTACTCCTTCATGCCTAAGTCAGAATGTATCATTGTATGATAAGTTAACCTATCGACGCCACGGACGTGGTCCGATCGGAAGATAAATCATAGTGTGTGTCAAACTGTAAACCTCCTAAATTTTTACTACAATTTTTATTTTTGGTGTTAATTTTTTTTTCGTATTTATACGTCGCATACGAGTTCGCATCTTTCGTATTTGCTCATCGAGTACGAATATGTGCGAGGTACATATTTTATAAAAAAATATTTTATTATGGAATTCAAATTTCATATGGTAAATATTTTATTTATTTACTTATATTACCTTTATTAATCGATTTACAAACTGTATTGATTTAATATAAAAAGAGCTATTTACTTTTATTATACAATTATAATTGATAATTTCAAAAATGATGTTTTACATAAATAATCTTTTGCATACGAGATACATGACTTTAAATTCATGGAAATAATTGTATTTTCGAAATTTATTTAATATTAATATTTTATTATTCGAAAACTATTTTAAAATATTATTTTGGTTTAAATTTAATTAATTATGATAAATTATATTGGAAATTTTTTTATTCTAAATGGAGTTTAAATTTAATGGAGAGTTTATCTATGATTTAAATTCGGATTGGAACGACTAAATCTTAAGATTTATTTAAATTAATAGATGAAATTATCCATTGGGGGTTTAAATTATCCTAGTCCTTATCCAACTGGGAATTCCCACCTCCTATAAAAGGAGAGGTACTCATCCATAAATTATGTACCATCCACAGATTGTGCATCGTGTCTGTGCCACCCATCTACTATATCCCCACCATACAAATACAATAATATTGTCCCGTCCGACAAATCGGACGTCCAACCCAGCCGTGTCGGACCCATCCCGACACGACACCCAACCCTAAGCCATGCCCATGTTCCGCTTCGCTACATCAACAACATTCCTCCAACTCTGCCTCCTCCTCGTCGTTTTCGGACAACCGTCGCTACGATCCCCCGAACCCGTCATCACCCCTTCCCGGCACCCAACTCCACCACCGCCGACCCTGTCACCCCCGGATCCCCTGTCGACAACAGACCACCACCATCATCACCGCCACGGCCTCGTCGCCGGAGCCGTACCCAAAAGAAAAAAAATCCAAATCCACAGCCACCTCGCCATGGACATCGCCGCCATCCACAAATCAAGCACACAAAAGAAAATAAAACCCCAAAACTTACCACCACCGCCCGATCACACCTCCCCGTGGCCACGCTCCGCCTAGATCCAGCCGCCGTGTCCTCCCCTCTCCGACTTGGATCTACTGCCGCTTCTCCCTTTCCTTCTTAATTTGCGTCGGCAAGCGCGCCACCCGCGCCCAACGGAACACCGACTCCACCCCGCCGTTCGACCTTGATGATGGTCGCCGCCGCCCTCCGGACCATCAGTCGCGACCGCGGCCAACTTCGCCTGCTGTCGCCCCCCGCACGCACGAGAACCCCTGCGCCGACCTCCGTCTTCTCCGCAGCGCCGCCCGCCGCTGGAAAACCCCGGCGTCTAGCCGCCGCTGAGCAAGGAGCTCCGGTGAACCCCTCTGGTAACCCCTCTTTCTATTTCCTCTCTTTTCCAACTCTCTCTCTCTCCCACTGTGTTAATGTAGGGATCAGTACAGTTTATAAGTTGTATTATTATTATTATTATTATTATGGTTATTATTATTAATATTATTATTATAAGTATATTATTATTATTAGTATATTATTACTTATATTATCATCATCATATTATTGTTATTATTACTATTATTATTATTATTATTATTATTACTATTAAGGATATCATTTTCTTTATTAATAGGAATTAGAAATGAATAGGTATAAATATTTATAAATATGTATAAAAATATGGTTTATTATTTTTTTGTATTTAATTTCTTATACAAATTTTGTTGACTAAAAATATATAGTAGCTTTCAAATTATAAAATATATTCGAGTATTTTTAGTTATCAAATAAATAAAAATATGATTATTCTATTTTTACAAACAGAGAATTTGGCCTAAAACGGTTTTTAGATTTCAAGTATTTACCAAAATTATTTTACTAACAAAAACCAAGTCTCAAGTATTAGAAATACTTTTCTAAAAAATGTATGAGTATGTTCTTCACAATTTCTCCTCGATTTTTACTATTGATCACGACTGATCACACGTTTCTCTTCTCATGAAATACCGGACCCTCATATATCGACCCCGGCCATTGGACAGAACTGGATTTGTTGGATCATTGCACCACACCAGGCGTAACACCAGGCAAGATACCTTGCCATCTTTACTGCTTACATTTAGTTGCATTTTATTTCAGTTATTGTATCTATATTTCTCGTTTATTATTTTCTTCTTGTATGTGGACTTAGAGTTAAGGGACTACCGTCAACTTAGTGTATCTCATTAACTTGTCACGATTTTATCACGAGTTGTGTGTGAGTGGTGAGTAACATGTAGAGGTCACTTGCGTGTTGGCTGATCCCCCGTGCGCATGCGTAGGAATAACTGTCAATAGATGTATGTTAGAACACTTGACAGTTATCTATTATAAAATAGTATTGTGGAAGCAATATGTGTTGGTGCGTCGTGGTTACGATGCATGTATAGTATCATTGGGGGGCGGGGACAGCTACTAGCGTAGGGGCTACATTTATTTTTACACACATTTGTGGGCCGATAGTGACTCTTATGAGCATTACATTCTGCCCCGGGGCCGATAGCGACTCAGATGAGCGCTACTTACTGCCTATGGCCGATAGTGACTCGGATGAGAACTACCTACTGCCACTCTTTATTTACTCTGCTGATCCTACAGCCCATGCGTAGAACATTGTCCTCAAAGTGCATATCACATAGATGCTTAAGGGCCCACTCGTGTCATAGTTTTATAGTATTTACACTTGCAGTTATAATGGCATGTTCTTCTTGTATCTTGTTATGTCACTCTGAGGACCTGGTGATTTCTTCAGGTGTGTTTTGTGACTTCTTGCAGGTGCTCTAGCTAAGGTCATGACTTTCTTCCTTCCTTCGAGATGATTGCTCTTGGACTCATCATTTGCTTCGCTCGACCAAATCAGTTATTTGTATATTTCTTTCTTATTTAAACTTATTGGTAGTGGATATGTCTCCGCCCAACGTTTGTACAAATGACTATTTGAGTATATCATTAAAACTTCATATTTATGGATGAGATTTAGTTTGAGCATGGCTTTCTACATTTTACAGCTTATGTATACATACAAACCTTTTTATTTACCCGTATGTATACAACTGGCATGATACGTATCTAGTCCCAAGTATTTTGGGACTGAGGCGTTACATATTTTTGTGGTGGCCCATGCAGGTTCAGTTTGTCGTTTCGGTTACATGACTGTACCGAGCGGGCCTGCCATATAGGATTAGAGTCTAGAATCTCATCCACCTACTTGACATCCTTTCTTGACTTCAAATTCTGAACTCTCGTTCGACCTCCTTGATTTGCAGCTTGCTTGACTCCTTCTACCGCAAATTCTTAGTTTCGTGTTACTAAGATGACTACCTAGTATATGCCCATAGGTTGAACACATGGCTAGAATGTTACATTGACCATTAATATGCATTGAGATTTTAATTGAGTCATAAAGGCATTATTTTCCTAGAAATATGATCTTAAGGATTAGTTAATTCCAAGTTGGATAGTAGCATATTACCGCCTTCAAAGGATAGTTAGAATTTTATTTTGTTATTACAAGGTGGTATACACAAGAGGATAGCTAGATCGAGAAAACAATTTTTTGATTTACGATTTTTTGAAATGGTGAAATAGTTATGATTTATTAGGGATATGAAATCGATTGAGAAATAACTTAAGTTTTTATATTGTGACGCATGATTTACGGTTAACTTTAAAGTTTGGATTGTAATATTATAAAGTTATCTTGAGATTATTTAAGGAGTTTCAATTATGATTTTTAGACAACTAGAGAAGACGAAAGTTTAGTTTGAGAGAGCTTGAGGTTTTAAATTGAGTCGTACGATTTATAAGTTTATTTAATTTTGAGTTTGAAGAGATGATGGTAAATTTTTTGTTTAAATATTTTGGAGGATATGAAATCGACTTTGAAGGAAAAATTCAAATTTTAAATTGTGTCATATGATCTATGATTTATAAAGTTATTTTGATTTCAAGTTTAAAGCCTTGACTATGGATATTTAAATTTTGGTGAAAAAAAGAGAGGGAGTTGACGACTAATAGGGTTATGGAGTTTTATTACAAGTTTAATATAATGAAAAGTCATTTTTAAAGGAATTTACATTTTAAGTTATGATTATGTTGGACGATTTAGAATGAACAGAAATTATGGTAGATTATTTTCCGAGAATTTTTGTAAAGGCTTGAGTTCAAGAAGTCAGACTTATAATGGTAGGCAACCAAGATAGCCATAATGAGATAGAGTAGTCCACATTAGTGACATATCACACATGGCCATGATAGTCGTAAATACTCAAGCATAGTTAGTCATCTACTAAACCATGTGATCATATCTCGACCTTCCCTCAAATCTAGATCTTCTATCGTGACCATCTAGTTGTTTAGAAATGATTAGAATCTTTCCCTTGACCATGTTCCATCTAAGAGACTGTCTTCTCTCTAGAAAACGTGTCCCTAACTTATTTTACTTTGATCTACTAGGTTCCTTAACTATCTTTATTTCGTGCCTTAACTTAATCCTTTTATTTTCGTACGTTAATCATTATCTCATGAACTCCCACTTTCTATTTTAAATTCTTTTGTGTCATTTACCGTGACTTGGATATTTGGAGCACAACACTAGACTTTTCCTTCCAACAAATTTTATATGCAAGATCTAGACGAGCCCACCTTCGTGTAGGTATATCATGTCCCACTAAAACACGTCCCCTGCACTCTATTTTTATGATGCGACTCTCAAGTCAAAATGGCTAGCCTATAAACCCTACCATAATACTATTGTCCTTTCTGACTTCGGTTAGAGACCAAATCTTGACTCAAATCTTTTCGATCCAAGGAATGATTGTGATCTACTTAAATCCATAAATACTTAATTTTGTGTTTATTCTTGATTGCTTATCCTTTATTTATCTTGGGTTACTTAGACCCATAACATCTTCATAACCCTCACCACGACCCTTGAACCTAACCATATATTTTTTCGTTCCTTTTGGCTAGCTTCCTCTCGAGGATTATATTAAAATCCTTCATGATTCATGTAGCCTTGGTTCGTATATAATTTTGTGCAAAGATGGAGACCGAATCACTACACCTTTCAGTTACACAGGACTAGATTAGAAAATTTCATAGAGGAGACTAATGGTATAGTTGGTTAAGATGAGTAGGCGATTACCAGGTATATAAGATTTGACATAAGTTAAAAAAAATTTAGATGGAATTGAGAAAAGGTGATATTATGTTTAAGTAGATGGTATACTTGTGAGTGACAAACAGGTTCAAAAGTAATCAAGAATATTGAAGATAGATTTCTATGATGGTACCTTAAAGATAAATTTTTTACGTTGTTAAATGAGTATGTGAAGAGTTTGATTTTTTTACTTAGACTAAATTCATTGAGGGCTTATTGAATTTCAAATTCAAGAGGATTACGAAAGACAAAATTTAGCTTGAGGAAAAAGAGGTATATAAATAGATATGTTAAAAGAAGATTAGAGATTATTGAATCGAAAGTTTTAACTTATCAAAATTTCTATTTTGAGATATAGGATTTAATCATATCTCTAAGGAATCAAATTTTTGTGAATTGGATTTTTGGGAATAAATATCGGTTTTAAGGTCAGATATATACATAAGTATGCCTCGAAGAATTTCTAATAGTTTATGAGATTTATTTTGAGAATAGTTATAAAGGAATGAAAATATTTTTTTTATGAAAAAAAAATTTGTGGATTATGAAATTTGAAGAGATTGTATAAAGTTACTATTGATCATAAGACGATTCGAGATATGACGATGAAATTTTGAATCAATAGTATCAAGCTAGTAAATTTTTTAGGTTGAAAAAAAAATTGTTGCATTTTGTGAGCTTGCACGTCTTGGATAAATGATAGTCATTTCTAATTTAGACATTGATTGTGATGCCATGAGATATCTCCTAAACTACACAAATTTTTTTATCTAGATTATTGCTGTTCAAATTGCTTGCTGGATTCCGTTTTCGAATCGTTGCTTAAACTTCTTATCGATAAACTCTCGTGCCTATGATTTTACCATCTTGACTAATAGTGCTGTTATAATCTATTTTTGCAAGCTCATTGATTTATCGAGCTTGTTCATGACTTATGTTATTGAGCGCGCTCACTAACATATTGTCTAATCAGAACCGGTGCATTATGGTCTGATCAACCTATTCAGTGCCGGACTTTAGATTTTGAGACCCTGAGGCAAACTATAAAATGGTGCCCTCAAAGCCTAATGTTCATAGATTTTTTTCATGGACGATGATACACTAGTATTATCAACACAAAACTTAGGAAATAAAATAATAAATTTAATACAATATAATATCCAAATTAATATGTCATAATAAATTTCTAATGAAACTGAAGATGTTCCAAACCAAAAATAAAATTAATATACTAGGCAAATAAATAAATAAAAAGCTAACAATTTTTGGGGTAGTTCATTGATAATAATAAAAAGGAAAATAAAAAATTGTAACTTATTCTCTTGTTTAGTTACCTCCCAGAGGACCAAAAAATACACATAAAAAAGAGATTGGCGACAACGAAAGGGTAGAGGAGATTGAGAACATCAGACTGTTAGAGCAAAGGAAGGAAAAATAATTTTGACACGATTGTACCAATTTTTTTATTTATTCTGACTAACCGACTTGTCTTTTGGTATTATAGTATATGACGTTTAGACGGGGCCAGCCCTGTCACAGGCAGCCAGGACGATGGCCCAGGCCCAAAGAGTATGAGGCTCCAAAAAATAAAAAATAAAAAATAAAAAATAAATAATATATATATATATATATATATATATATATATATATATATATATATATATATATATATATATATATATATATATATATATATATATATATAAAACAAAAATATATATATATATATATATATATATATATATATATATATATATATATATATATATATATATATATATATATATATATATAAATATAATTTTGTATTTAAAATAGAACTAGTATGTACAATGGTGGTTGTTATGCTAGACTTGCACATTAGAAGTCCTATGTTCAATTCTTGGTTGTAACATTTTTTTCAATTTACTTTTATTTCAGTTTTTAATATTTTTTTTTTACATTATACATGGGTCTCATTTTGAAATTTTGTCTCGGGCCCATGAACTCAGGGTCGGCCTTGCGTTTAGATATCCTATAAAAAAATTATACTATGACTAAAATGATTAGAATGAGTTTGTTGGACCTTTGTTTAAAATTGGACTTAAATCATTAAATAGTATATATATAAAAAATTGGTGCCCTCTAAAAGTTTGGGCCTGAGGCGACCGTCTCATGTGCCTCATATAAAGTACGGCCATGAACCTATTACACCTTGGTTCGCTTTTCGTATATCATTCTACGTAGATGGAGACGTAGTTAAACTTGCCCTAGAGTCTCATCCGCGACTGCCTTGGCAATTCTACTTGAAATTATTCAATCGTCGTCGAACCAATATTGGTATTCAAAACATAATCCTTGAACTCTTGTTGGCTTCGTCTTTCACCTATTCGAGACAAAGCTTGTACTTGATAGATAGGCCAAACCATTCTCCTATGACCATGATATTGTATATAAGGAGATAGTTAGCCACTGACCATTACCACTCAATGTGACTATATTTTGTCTTAAACCACTCGTCCCTTCCTCGACCCTAAAACCTACTATCGTGACCTCCTAATCACTTGAATGATTCCTATCATCCTTTCATTTGTGCCCTCAACCTAGACACTTACCATGCAACCTTCTCTGAAGAGCCCTATCCCCCAAGTCCCCAAAATATCTACTTAAGCTACTCCCATCGTATTATCATGATTTTTTACCTTGACTAGCAACCTTCGTTCAATTCCATAATCGTAAATTATTTCGTCGTTATTGAAATAACGATTTTTCTAAAGCATATTTGTCGTTTCGTTGCCTCGCCCAATGATTTGTGTTGCCTTACCCTCGTACCTTCTCACCCCCCTACCTACTCCTAAATTTCGAGGACAAAATTCTTATAAGTTGGGTAGGATGTAAACCCCCTAAATTTTTACTACAATTTTTATTTTTGGTGTTAATTTTGTTTTTCGTTTTTATACGTCGCACACAGTTCGCATCTTTCGTATTTTCTCGTCGAGTACGAATATGTGCGAGGTACATATTTTATAAAAAATATTATATTATGAAATTCAAATTTCATATGGTAAATATTTTATTTATTTACTTATATTACCTTTATTAATCGATTTACAAACTGTATTGATTTAATATAAAAAGAGCTATTTATAATTGATAATTTCAAAAATGATGTTTTACATAAATAATCTTTTTCATACGAGATACATGACTTTAAATTCATGGAAATAATTATATTTTCAAAATTTATTTAATATTAATATTTTATTATTCGAAAAACTATTTTAAAATATTGTTTTGGTTTAAATTTAATTAATTATGATAAATTATATTGGAAAAGATTTTATTCTAAATGGAGTTTAAATTTAATGGAGAGTTTAACTATGATTTAAATTCGGATTGGAACGACTAAATTTTAAGATTTATTTAAATTAATAGATGGAATTATCCATCGGGGGTTTAAACTATCATAGTCCTTATCCAACTGGGAATTCCCACCTCCTATAAAAGGAGAGGTACTCATCCATAAATTATCTACCATCCACAGATTGTGCATCGTGTCTGTGCCACCCATCTACTATATCTCCACCATACAAATATAATAATACTGTATCGTCCGACAAACCGGACATCCAACCCACCCGTGTCGGACCCATCCCGACACGATACCTAACCCTAAGCCATGCCCCTGTTCCGCCTCGCTACATCGAAAACATTCCTCCAACTCTGCCTTCTCCTCATCGTCGTTTTCGGACAACTATCGCTACGATCCCCCGAACCCGTCATCACCCCTTCCCGGCACCCAATCCACCACCGCCGACCCTGTCACCCTCGGATCCCCTGTCGACAACAGACCACCACCATCAAAACCACCATCATCACCGCCACGGCCTCGTCGCTGGAGCCGCACCCAAAAGAAAAAAAACCCAAATCCGCAGCCACCTCGCCATGGACATCGCCGCCATCCACAAATCAAGCACACAAAAGAAAATAAAACCCCAAAACTTACCATCACCGCCCGATCACACCTCCCCGTGGCCGCGCTCCGCCTAGATCCAGCCGCCGTGTCCTCCCCTCTCCGACTTGGATCCACCGCCGCTTCTCTCTTTCCTCCTTAATTCGCGTCGACAAGCGTGCCGCCCGCGCCCACCGGAACACCGACTCTACCCCGTCTTCGGCCTTAATAATGGTCGTCGCCGCCCTCCGGACCATCAGTCGCGACCACGGCCAACTTCGCCTGCTGTCGCCCCCGTGCGCACGAGAACCCCGGCGCCGACCTCCGTCTTCTCCGCAGTGCTGCCCGCCGTTCGAGAACCCCGACGTCCAGCCGCCACCGAGCAAGGAGCGCCGGTGAACCCCTCTGGTAACCCCTCTTTCTATTTTCCTCTCTTTCCCAACTCTCTCTCCCCCACTGTGTTAATGTAGGGATCAGTACAGTTTATAAGTTGTATTATTATTATGGTTATTATTATTAATATTATTATTATTAGTATATTATTACTATTATTATATTATTACTGATATTGTCGTCATTATTATTATTATTATTATTATTATTATTATTATTATTATTACTATTACTATTATTATTATTTTTACTATTAGGGATATCATTTTCTTTATTAAGAGGAATTAGAAATGAATAGGTATAAATATTAAAAAAGTATAAAAATATGGTTTATCATTTTTTTTGTATTTAATTTCTTATACAAATTTTGTTGACTAAAAAAATATAGTAGTTTTCAAATTATAAAATGTATTCGAGTATTTTTAGTTATCAAATAAATAAAAATATGATTATTCTATTTTTACAAACAGAGAATTTTGCCTAAAACGGTTGTGACGCCCCAGTCCCAAAATATTTGGGACTAGATACGTATCATGCCAGCAGTATACATACGAGTAAATGAAAGACTCGTATGTGTACATAAGCTGTAAAATATAGAAAGTCATGCTCAAACTAAATAAATCTCATCCACAAATATGAAGGTTTAATGATATGATCAAATAGTCATTTGTACAAACTTTGGACGGAGACATATCCGCTACCAACAAATTTAAATAAGAAGAAATGTACAAATAAATGATTTGGTCGAGCGAAGCAAATGACGAGTCCAAGAGCAATCATCACGAAGAAAGGAATGGTCTTAGCTAGAGCACCTGCAAGAAACTACGAAACACACATCTGGAGAGATCACCAGGTCCTCAGAGGGACGTAACAAGACACATAATATCAAGCCATAAACTGAATAGTAAGAGCTCAATAGAAAATATACATGAGTAAAGGTTTCTAACCATTCTATATGGAATGCACTTTAGAAGACAACGTTCTACGCAGGAGCTTAGGTGTTCAGCATAGATGGAGAGAGAATGGTAGTAGGTAGCGCTCATAAGAGACACTATCGACCATGGGCAGAAAGTAGCACTCGTACGAGAACTATCGGCCCCGGGACAGTAAGTAGCGCTCATCCAAGACACTATTGGCCCAAATCTATGTGTGTACTGAACATGTAGCCCCTACGCTAATAACTGTCCCCTCCCCCCAATGATACTATACATGCGTCGTCTCCACGACACTGTTTAATCCTTAATAATTGCCAAGTCTTCTACACAAATCTATTAGCAGTTATATCCTAACGCACGGCCTGTACGCACCGATGATCAGTCAGCATGCCAGTCCACATCTATATGCGACTCACAACTCACACACAATCCGTGGCACATCGTGACAGTTTATGAGATGCACTAAATATACGGTGGTCCTTTAACTCTAAGCCAATTGCATAAAGTATAGTAATTTGCAACTACATAGGGTTTTAAAGGAACAACATTATATTTGCAAAATAAGAAAAAGTCTGCATGATATTGAGCAAAAACTTAACAGTAAAGACAAGGTGTCTTGCCTGGGGTGTCGTTAATAAACTGTATCGAGATAAACTGTCCTTCGTTAATGATCCACAATTATCGAACGTAGCTTCGGGGCAACTGATCCTAGAAGACTTGACCGCCAAATCAAATTGAATGTTGCAGACCGTAAGATGACCTATGCGTTGTCATATACAAAATTGCATCGATAACAAATATTATGTAGTGCATGTTGATGATAAGTCTAGGCTATTTTAAGAATCGTACTATACGCGAGCACGAGTGGTAAGAGAATGACTTATGAGTTATGTCGTTAGATTTGGATTCACCTTGCAATTGAGCTCGCATGAAATCGAAATTATATTCGATGTTGCGAGACGGATAAGTTGAGAATTTGGCTAGTGAATTCCTACTCGTTAGGAATCGAACGTAAGATGCATCGTAGAGACTTTGGGTCAAAGCGATTGTTGCCTTGAGCACCGTCGCCTCGATATAAGCTCTTGTGTCGGATAGATTGTGGCCTTTGGGCAATGTCAATTTAAAGTTTCGTCGGGAGAATTTAAGCACGATGTCTAGGTAAGTAACCTAGCGGGCGTAGTCCTGAATGTTGATGCATTTGCAAGTCAACAAAAAAAATTGTATCGAGATAAGTTGCATAGCCAGACTTCAAAAATAGTTGGGTAGTAAATTCGAACACAAGGCATTGTGGAGGATCGTTGTGATCGGATGTGCGACGACTCGACGTAACGTATAAGATTGATAGTCCATACGAAACATACGAAATAAGAAATGCGATTTTGAATCGTGTCGCATACAGTAACTTTATTGAATGAATCACATATGTATCGAATATATGTATACGATAAAATTTTGAGAACAGTTGCTAAAGATAATTCCGATAGGGAGTACGAGATGGCAAGCATAGGATTAAAATTACCTGTTAGCTTTGTTCCAATTTGCTACCACTGGACTTGGTCGAAATACATATATCTTTGGGATGCCTTGAATATAGGTACGGATCCAAATCGAGTTGTATACAAATTCAAATCGAGCTGCGGGAAAGACTTTGGAATGTTAATAAAAAGCTTGTAAGATAGTGTGAAACTGAACAACATTGGTGGGACAAGATCGTAAAACGATCTATAAAATACTTAATCGGAGTGTTGGTTTTGGTTCAAGGACAAACCTAGTTTTGAGTGGTATATTCTGTAATGTCCCGCTTCGCACAGTGCATTACGCTGAGACGTTGACTCAAAGAGTCGCGTTGACCGAATGAAATGTATCGATACGAATCGATACAAGAGTTACATTGTCTCGAGCAATGCATCGAACTAAGTCGATGCGAAGAGTTGCATTGTCCCAAAGAAATGCATCGAGTTGAATCGATGCGAAGCGCCGCATTGCCCCGAAGGATAAGTGCGTTAAGTCGGCTCGAAGATTCTAAGAAATTGAATCTACCCAAGGCGCAAGTCTGAATCGATGCAAGTATTGATTTTATTTGGTTTCATGTGCAGGCTATTCATTTATGCTGAAATATTAGAGGTCGACAGTTTGTCTCATTCGCAACGAGTCTGCAAACCCAAATCACCGCCTTGCAACGGACTGGGACTTGGGCACGGTAGGCCAGAATCGATCGAGTAGTTCAATGAAACAAGAAGTGCTTGAATGGCTAAGTCAGAAGATTTGGTCGTGCAACAAAGATATGAAATCGAGCCGCATCGGCTCGACAAACAATAAGGCGTATCAGTTTAAGGAGGGAGGATTGACTCTTCTTTTTACTCCTTCATGTCTAAGTCAGAATGTATCATTGTATGCTAAGTTAACCTATCGACGATACGGGCGTGGTCCGATCGGAAGATAAATCATAGTGTGTGTCGAACACTAGTTAGAACAATTGAAATGAAACGTGCATCAAATGTACGAGTCGCTCTGGAACATTGTATATCGCAAAGACGAGTGCCTCGGTGCGCAAGCCGTAAGAATATGGGATAACTGTATTCGACGAATGCCTTCGTGCATGAGCCATTTCGTGCCTTCGTGCACGAGTTAGAAAGGCTAGCACATTAAAAGATTTTGAAGGTGAGCGCCCTAGTGCACGAGCCATGTACATTGAACACTAAGACATAGAACATGGAAATACGGCTTCGATGCATGCAGCAAGTGTACGACGTGAAAGAAAAGTGATAAACGTGTCAAAACGTGCGTACGTGCACGAGATCATAAAAGATAGCTTCGTTGCGAAGAGAACAGTTGTGGCATGTAGGTGATAGAACTGTCAGATGTGGCATGATGCCTCGAAAGGTGTTCGGGACCTTCGGGTCGTTCGGTTGACGAACATTGAGTTGAGGCATGATGCCATTGAACATTGAAACGAAGTATAAAATGTAAGAACATAGAAAGTTAATGGAAGAAATACGAGATGATAAAGTCCGAGTCTCGAACTCAAGACTATGTTTGGTTGTTTGAATAATAGTACGTTGCATGGTCAAACGGACTTGAGATAATTGCGATAATCTTCTGTGCACGGAACGTTTCCTCCGAACGGGTGCGCCGGGGCACCGGGACCATTCGGCCTAGGAGGGATACAATCTTTAAGAGGCATACATCTGTAAGACAATTAGCGACCGTTTACCGAGATATGAAAAGCTGCAAATAATGGTATGCAATATAATGTCTCCATAATTGGGACGTCAATCCACTACGAGAGGCGTCGGGCTACCCAATTCGAGAAAGAAAAAAAAGAGAGAATAAAAAAAGAGAAACGCCTTTAGTCTATTTTGGCGCGGATACGCCAACGACCTTCATATAGTTAAGGAACGATGGATTGAAAGTGCAGGCACGTATATATCCTGCACTCATAGATCCTGCATAGAGAGCCCTTATAACATGATAGGGAAGGAATGGGGCGTATTCACCTTGCGTCAGTGTAAGGGCGAGTGCGTCTAAGCTGGTAAGAAGTCGCGCCACGAAAAAAATACGAGATTGCTTGTCTGCTTGCCTACTCAATTCGAATAATATGCTTGCCATGATAATATGCTTTACCGCTTTCGAATATGCCATAAAATCGACCCTAAGAAGAATATAGCAAGATCATAAGCTAAGTTGCATGATTGAACATAAATACTAAAATATCGGTTTAGAAAGTTGGTCTTTTCACACTACCAAAATAAGTCATATCAGCGACGTATTTAGCGACTCCAAGGTAGAACGTCGCTAATTTTTGGGGGCTTAGCGACGTTTAACTAAGATGTCGCTGTTGGTCACCAACAGCGACTACTAGCAACGTCTAGTGACCATAATTTGTTAAATGGGAACCTACGTCGTAAGTTCGTCGGTACACGTCGCTAATATAGCGACGCAATTTAAGCAGCGTCGCCGTTTATTAAATATCAGCGACGTTTAGCGACGTCCTTTTCGGACATCGCTAGACGTTTCATATAGGCTGCGAGGGTTTCCTTTTCGATCATTCACAAATTTTCCCTCCAATTTCTCGCGCGCTCCTCCTCCGCGGCGCTGCTCCGGCGATCTCCCTCCTCCGGCCTCCTCCTCCGCGGCGCTCCTCCGGCGATCTCCCTTCTCCGGCCTCCTCCTCCTCAGGTAGCTCCCCCATCTCTCTTTCTCTTTCTCTCTCACACACACACATGCTCTCCCCTGTCCCCGCTTCCCAGTTTAGGATTCGAATTTGATGTGTGTGTTCTCGTAAAGTTGGACACTTCGTGTCCACTTGTGTGGAAACGAATCAACCCCCTGACACGTACACATGTGGGGGGTGACACTTCTGTACAACTGATTTAGGTTTTTATTGGTTTTCCAGTTCGGATTTGGGGTTTTCGAATTCTTTTCACTGATACATTAAAATCAGTCCTGATACTGTAAATTCAAACTGATATTTCGATTTTGGGTTTAAATTTGATTATGAGATTCAATATTTAAAAGTATTTTTGAATTCGAATATTAATATACAAACTGTGATTAAATGGAATATGGAGAACTGAAAACTGGGTTTTGATTTTAGAATTTAAACTGAGATATGGGTTGAAGGGTTAGTGAGTGAATGTACTAGGCAGTAATTGGATATGGCACTTGGCCTATGTTTTGGTTCAGAAATGGCTATAACAGAGTTTCTGTTATTCGTATTAACAGCTACTCTAGGAGGAATGTTTTTATGTGGTGCTAACGATTTAATAACTATCTTTGTAGCTCCAGAATGTTTCAGTTTATGTTCCTACCTATTATCTGGATATATACCAAGAGAGATGTACGGTCTAATGAGGCTACTACAAAATATTTACTTATGGGTGGGACAAGCTCTTCTATTCTGGTTCATGGTTTCTCTTGGCTATATGGTTCATCTGGGGGGGAGATCGAACTTCAAGAAATAGTGAATGGTCTTATCAATACACAAATGTATAACTCCCCAGGAATTTCAATTGTGCTTATATCCATCACTGTAGGAATTGGGTTCAAGCTAGTTCGGGTTTTTGGGTTGTTATATCTGATTATATATAATTCAATATGTATGCACTTATGTAAGTGTGTTCATATAGGTTTCAAGATGTCAGTGGTTAAGATTTCAGTATTTGTTATCAACATTGGTAGCAATATCATGTTACCCTAGGTATGATGGCTTGGCTAGTTCATGTTACCCAAAGGAAATTTGTCTATTGATATGGACTTAGATAAATTCCTATTGGGAAATGATATTGGAATAAGGATTAACCTGAGAATAGGCTTAACTGAACAGTGATATCAGTTAGCAACTGTTTTTTGAGTTTAAATGTCAGGTATTTTGGAAAAATGGTGAGATATACCAAGTCAGACACTGTCTCTACAGCCATTCGACTGGCGAGGTAGAAATCTATGTATGACATTTGCTATAAGAACTTTGCATTAATCTACGGTACGACATCGTGATCAGGACATAGTCCCTGCAGCCATTCGACTGGCGAGGCAGAAACTATGTAGCCGTAGATAAAGTTGACTGTCCTTCGACCCCCATCCCTCGGCAATGATGATACGACAACCTATCACTACATCTTTTAGTAGTAGATAATGTCTTAGTATTACATTTTGTGTGTTCATCTTATTGATTCTGTTACATCCTTCAGATACTATATTCGATAAGAACATATACTACACCATATGTATAGAACATAGATGATTCACACTAATGTATGCTAGAATAAATTTTGGGTTGTGTTCTGAGCCATCCGTTCTCACACTTGACAAAAAATCGAATATAACCTTTTTATCTGCCATTCGACTGGCGAGACAGAAATCTATGTACGACATTTGCTATAAGGAATTTGTATTAATCTACGGTAGGACATCGTGATTAGGACATAGTCCCTGCAGCCATTCGACTGGCGAGACAGAAACTATGTAGCCGTAGATAAAGTTGACTGTCCTCCGACCCCCATCACTCGGCAATGATGATACGACAACCTATCACTACATCTTTTAGTAGTAGATAATGTCTTAGTATTACATTATGTGGGTTCATCTTGATTCTGTTACATCCTTCAGATACTAGATTCAATAAGAACATATACTACACCATATGTACAGAACATAGATGATTCAAACTAATGTATGCTAGAATGAATTTTGGGTTGTGTTCTGAGCCATTCGTCCCCACACTTGGCAATTATGCATGTGAAATATATCGTTGAAGAACATAAAACTTGTGGTCGTACAATCATCACTTTCGTGTGTCAGTTCATGTCGGTCTTTACTTTCTGCAGTAATTATCTTAAAATGGATATGGATTACTATCTGCGAACCGTTTGTGGATGTACAATCGTCATCCTGATGAATTATTATCTGTGTCAATCTTTGCAAAATTATCTTAAAATGGATATGAATTACTATCTGCGGAACCGTTTGTGGATGTACAATCATCATCCTGATGACATGTGCGGTGTGCGGGATGAATTTATACAGGGTGTGCAACAGTTCCTGCAGTTTGCCAAGGCGTTCCCTCAGTACATGGACCGTACAAAAATTAAGTGTCCATGTGTGAGATGTCGCAACTTGAAATATCATTCGGAAGTGGATGTGACATATCATTTGTATTCGAGGGGTTTCATGCCAAATTATTATCAGTAGACCGCACACGGAGAACTTGTGCCTTTAGCCTCCGAGCCGGAGCCTTATGTGGAGCCTTATGTAGATGTCCACGAGCATGCTGATTACGACCAAGGGTGGATGAACATAGTTTTCGATGCTGCGGGGCCTAGTTTTGATCCGAACAATCAAAATGCAGCTGAGGAGGCACCGAATGCCGATGCTACAAAGTTCATGGAGTTGCTGGAGAATGCAAGGACTCCATTATATCCTGGTTATGATGACCATTCACCGTTGGAGGTGATTACAAGATTGTTGAGCATAAAATCAGATTTTAACATATCTCAAGAATGCTACAACCGAATCCTGGAGTTAATTAAAAATATATTGCCGGAGGGTGGTAAGTTACCTAAAGACTTCTACCGATCTAAGAGAATGGTGAGATCGCTCTGGATGGGGTATGAAAAAATTGATGCATGTTGCAACGGATGAATGTTGTACTATAAGGACGACAAGGATGAAGACGCATGCAGATTTTGTGGTGCCGATCGCTTCAAGGCAACTAGTACAACAAGGACTTCTGGTGCACGCAAGCCAACAGATTCGATGCACTATTTGCCTTTGACGCCGCGGTTGCAGAGGTTGTTTATGGCAAAGCAGACAGCTGATAATATGAGTTGGCATAAGCGGAAACAAATAGATGGAGTATTGGATCATCCATCCGACGGGGAAGCATGGAAGCACTTTGAT
The DNA here is from genome assembly GCA_029216955.1 of Iris pallida. NCBI lineage: Eukaryota > Viridiplantae > Streptophyta > Magnoliopsida > Asparagales > Iridaceae > Iris > Iris pallida. The sequence goes on along the minus strand of JANAVB010010194.1, from coordinate 2,499,429 downwards.
CGAGTGTATCCCGATTTTGCTTCGGAGCCGCGTAATGTCAGATTGGGGCTTTCCTTCGACATTTTTACCCCATTTGGACTTTCGGGCTCACAATATTCTTGTTGGCCTGTGATTGTTACTTCGTACAACTTGCCGCCTTGGATGTGTATGAAGACTCCTTACATGTTCCTAACTGTTAATATTTCAGGTCCGAAGAACCCGAAGAGGAACATCGATGTGTACTTACAGCCCTTGGTAGATGAGCTGAATCAGTTGTGGAAAGTAGGTGCAACCACATATGATGTTTCCAGAAAGCAGAACTTTCAGATGAGGGCCGCACTAATGTGGACCATCAATGATTTCCCGGCCTATGGAATGTTATCGGGTTGGAGCACCCATGGTCATCTCGCATGTCCGTATTGCATGGATCGCACTAAGGCTTTCCGTTTGAAACACGGAGGAAAACCGTGCTTATTTGATTGTCATCGACAGTTCCTGCCAAAGGATCATCCGTACCGGAGGAACATAAATGCTTTTCGTGCTGGCGTGGTAGAGAAGTCCAGTCTACCGCCACGGTGGTTCGGGGACACGATATGGGAGGAAGTTAAAGAATTGTCAAGTGCTATTGAAGAGCCTACAGCGGTGTACAAGTGTGATGGATTTGGCCGCGCTCACAACTGGACGAAGAGGAGTATATTCTGGGACCTACCATATTGGAGTGACCATCTGCTCAGACATAACCTGGATGTCATGCATATCGAGAAGAATGTATTTGACAATATAATAAATACTGTGATGGACATAAAGGGAAAGACGAAAGACAATCCCAAGGCCAGGTTGGACTTAGAAGAAATATGCAGACATCCAGAGTTGTATTTGATAAAGGAAGGCAGTGGGAAGTATAAGCAGCCCAGGGCCATTTTCTCACTGGACAAGGAGGACAAAGGTAAACTTTGTAGGTGGATCCAGGGCCTAAAATTTCCAGACGGGTACGTAACGAATTTGAGAAGATGTGTTGACCCGAAGGAGAACAAACTACATGGTATGAAGAGCCACGACTGTCACATTTTTATGGAGAGGTTAATCCCGATTGCATTTCGGGAATTCTTACCTCAGGTCGTTTGGGATCCACTGACAGAGCTTAGCATATTCTTCAGAGATCTTTGTTCTACTAAGTTGCTCGTCGATCGGCTTGAAAAGCAGGAGAAGGATATTGCAGTAACATTGTGTAAGCTTGAGAGGGTGTTCCCTCCTGGATTCTTCGACTCTATGGAGCATTTGCCAATTCATCTTTCATATGAGGCACGTGTTGGTGGGCCCGTCGGTTATCGGTGGATGTACCCGTTCGAGCGCCATCTAAACCACCTGAAGAGGAAGGTGAAAAATAAGGCACGGGTCAAGGGTTCTATTTGTGAAGCCTATGTCCTTGAGGAGATTACAAACTTTTGTTCAATGTATTTCAAGCCTCATATTGCTACAAATAGAATAAGAGCTCCGAGGAACGACGATGGAGATATAGAATATAATGATGCATTATTGAAAGTCTTTAATGCTCTGGAAAAGCCTTCTGGAAAACTGAAAAAGAGATATTTGAATGATGAGGAACTAAAGGCTGCCCAGTTATATATATTACTCAACTGTGAGGAGGATGAAGTAGAAAAGCTAGAGTGGTAAGTGAAAATCTTCAACGTTCAAGTCTTCTATTTGTTGATTACGTTATTATAACTTAACGAGTATATCCCGATATTTATTGGTTTTCAGCAAATTTAATGATGAGATGAGGTCAAGTAGACCATACATTGCAGATGAAGAAATAGAAGAAGAAATGAGACTTCATTTCCCGTCTTGGTTGACTGCATATGTACGTAAAAAGCTAGTTAGAATCTTCCTCCATTCATAACTGCACAAGAAATAACTTAACATTAAACTTAATTTTGTATCTTCTCGTGTTTAGGTCGATCGTCTGGACGTCATCCTTGAGAATGAATCTATTAGAACTCTTGCCAAGGGACCAATTTATGCCGTCAAAATATGGCCAAGTTATTGTGTGAATGGATTTAAGTTCAAGTCAACAAATGCTCTCATCAGAGATAGCTTCCTGGATCTTAATTCCACAAAAAACAGTTGCTTGTGTATCAAATCTACAAACTACAAAGATGTCACTCCAGGCAATGATTTCTATGGCATCTTACGGGAGATCGTGGAATTGACGTACAACTATGGCATAGAGCCTGCTAAGATCGCGTTGTTCAAAGTTGATTGGTTTGATCCCATACAAGATCAAGGATGGAAAATTGACAAGCATGATCTTGTGGATATTAACTATCGTCGTCGATACCAAGGATACGAACCATTTATCCTAGCAAGTCAAGCTCAACTCATATATTTTATAACATATCCTAGCCGGAGAACAACGAGGTACGACTGGTGGACAGTATGCAAGACTAAAGCCAGAAATACCTACGACGTCGACGAAGTATCTTATCAGGAGGACGAGCTGCCTCTTGTACTAAATACAGTTGATGTCGACTCAGCATAAGTTCTCCATTCAATATCTACTTGTATAGAAGAGGTACAAGTATCCGAAGGGAAAGACGAAGGAGATGCTAGTGACGATGAGGAGGAAGAGGAAGAGGAGGAGGAGGAGGAGGCAAACGAAGAAGATGAATTTTCAGAGGATGATTGAGAAACTGTGATTTTGATGTATTCATATTTCTGTAATCTTAAATTATGAACTATGATCATTTCTATTAGTATTCAAATTTTTTGAAAACTTAAATTATGAACTCCAATGTATACAGATATTTCTAAACTGTCATTGTATTTATTTATATTTTCAATCATATGTTATTATCAGCATGGCAGGACGACGCGAAGATAGGTCAGGATGAGCCGTGTCCTTAGGTGGGCAGAGAGCTCCGTTACTAGAGGATGGCTCCGGACCATCGTCTGACCCGATCACTCCATTGTACCATACGATCGTAGGTCCGGGTGGCAGTACACCTGCGACGAGCAGTTCCAGGCTTGCTGATCATACTCCTTCCCCTAGCCTTCCTACCGCTGACAACAGCATGGCGGATGGGGAGCAGGTAGAGGAGGTAGTCCCTACTCCCGCCCGGGCGGATCCATACCAGAGCGACCCTCCATGCGCACCTCAGGACAAGACGAGGATGGAGATTTGGGCCGACGGTCCTACGAAGTAAGTTAAATAAATAAATAAATATATTTTATGCATGTCTGTATATCTATATATATTCATTAATACGTCAGTTATCGTTGTATACAGATATCGTCCCTCGTCGGTACAGAGAGAGTTGGGCTCCTTTCTAAGGTCCAACTATGGGGGTCCGTGGATCAACTACTCGGATGCCTCGGAAGAGAGGAAGGCATTCTGGTTTGCCCACTTCAAGGTAACTAAAGATAGTTAATTTAGTATGATTAATATAATTTTAAGCATTTTTTAGAACTTATTATTTTAATTTGTAATTCTTGTAGAGGACTTATTTTTATCCACCACACCGGGCCGAGCAGATTGAGAGGCAGTTTCCTGCCGTCGCCGCCAAGTTGATCCGTGATGCAATTGACGATCAGAAAGCTCATCAGCGCTCCGGAAAGCCAATTACTGGTTGTGTCAACCCCTTGACCAAATTTTCTCCTATATTTTTTTATTAATTATTATTTGTCTCACATATAAAATTATTATGCTTTATATTATTTTGTTCCACTTTAAATACCAAAGGAGGGACCAAAAGGATAAAGTAGGAAGTTGCAGGGACCTATATGCAATTAACTTTAATTTAAACTTCCCTTTCAAACTGCAACTTCAAACTTCAGATTTTGAATTCGATTTGAATTCGAACAATAGATAGAATCGAATTCTCCCATCCTATCTCTCCATCACCCCCAGGATTATCAAACGAGTTGCATATATAGGCGGAGATGGTAGTCGTTCCCCATCTTTCCCCGCAAACCCTAATCCTCTGTGCCTCCAGTTCGTGAAGTTATGGAATAAAGGTTACAGCATTAACACATCATTCGAGCAGGTAACACTTTTATGCATCCGATTCTTTAATCAAACTAGTTGTTCATTGCAGTAGAGGTGGTTGTGATAATATCTAGAAGGCTTAATCAATGATATAAATAACAGGGAGAAGGATTGGGAGTTTTCCTATCAGGTTGCAACAGTAGGGGTAGGTGATGGAAGGACATGTTCACATGGCTGGTGTATCAAGTATCTATTCTGTATAGTCATTGGCGTGGAGCCATGCCCCTGAATCCTAGGAATAGAGCAATACATGTAGTCAGTCCTTTGTTCTTCAATACATATTGTAGCAGTCATTCATCCATCCTTGCATCTGCCCATTGGCCAACATTCAGGTCCAGTCATTGCCTCGAGTTTAAACTCAGGCCACACATCTGTCTTAGTCCTTTTGATTTGTCTAGGGGGTACCTAATAGTTCATGTCCATTATATTGCACTACCATTAGACATCACCTCAGTTACACCCTGTCCTGCATCCTCACCCAAGGGCAATGCCTAGATGATTTAGGGTATGCTGCACTCCATTGCCTTGGTTTCTACTACATCAGAATCTTAGCCAATCCTACATCTATACATCCAGGGGAATGACTTGAACTGCACATCCCCAAGACACAAAGTGACTAGGTACATGCATCAAGTCATGTGGAGTACATATGAGAACTGTGGGGGATGTACAATTACCAATAGAACAAGCTTGAGAGTCATGCCCTGCATTTTATTTCTGATCACTATTTCATTATTCAGCCCTGACACCTGATGTTCAGTCCCGAGCCATTTACCATATTGTCCTGTATATAGAGTACAATTCATTACTTCCATGGTGCAAACCACTCTATATACATATAGATATATGTATCATGTCAGTATTAAGAAGGTTTAGATGTAGATATCAGAAGTGTGGTAGTTTCATCCAATGGAACCTTGATAAGTTTATCAAGAAATTGTTAAAGGCATTGCCTACCATTATTTTGAACTCTGTGATTGTGATAAAAAAATGAAGTGTGGACTATCTGGATCTGGGCTTATGGTATGTCAATTTGCAGAAGCATTACCGACCTATTATCTACTAGGTGTACCCATATAGATAGAACCAGGGTCGTGGGCAAGGGGTCTTCCAGGTTTGATTAAATGTATGGGAAGGACCAGATAATGAACATTGCACATTGTTATTTCACTTTCCATTGTAGTTCATTTCCTTCATTCTTTAGTTCAATCACATTAAAGTTTATTAGATGACCTGTCCCTTTCATTCCTTGTTCAGTTGATATCTGTTCTACATTTTTGGTTAGTCACTCATGGGTAAGGGTATCAAATTCTTGTATCAAGAAGCCTTAACATTGTGTGTGTGTCAGGTTTCACATTCAAAGGGTTGTCCTGCATATAAGGCACCCTTTATGTAGCAGTTGTGAATATGTTATGTCCATTTAAATGATCTGTTTACTGCTCCCATGATGATCTGCCATCTTCCTGTTCTGTCCAGGTATTATAGGATGCATGGATGCATACCTATAGCCTTGTTCTGCCCTGTCCCTGTATCAGGGGCATAACATGTCAGTCTCAGGGAGTGTACCCAACCGAGTACAGACTTTAGGCAGTAGGTGTCTGCAGTTAAGGAAGACAGGTGATATGGGCAACTTGATCTCTCTATTTTAGCCTATGTGTTACTATAGGTTTGCTTTTACCATCTGCCTAAAGCCAATATGGTATTCATTATGGTTATAGTACTTATCATGGTTATCTCTTTGTTTAGGAATTCAGGGTTGCTTTATTGGTGAATAGGCAGGGAAACCAGTATTTGTTAAGACTGTTGCATCTCATTAGTCAAATAGGATGGCAGTAACAGGAGGCTTGGTAAAACTTTTGTATTGGATATCTGAGCATCATAGAGACCTGGGCATAGACAACCATGGGTGTGTGCCCCTATACCTATATCGTGTTTACTGCGGTTTTAGTCTTCGAACCTAGGTGTGGACATGTTGTACCAGTTCACCCATGGGTGAAGAACCTTGTAGAGACTCTGGGATAGGTTGGTTGAATGTTTGTCAATTTGGGGGTCTGAGTACATCCTAGGACCTTGAGTATCTATAGTACCCGAACACAGGGGTGCTAACTGTGATGGAAACAGGAAAGAATCAACTATTCCGAATCTGATTTCATGTTTGTAAATTGGCACATTTGGTTCAAAATATTATTACAGTCTTTGAGCTTGTGTTAACAGTGAAGGACTTAATGTGTAGGGTGCAGGTTCGAGTAGGGTATGGTTACATCCCATTTTAGTGTAACCTTGGAGTACTTGATTTCAGTCCAGTATCATTCACTGCTCAGTCCTTGTTTGGGCCATTTGTATTTCAGTCATCCTTTGGACATGAGTTATTCATAATATAGATATGCCTTGACCATCAAGACAGACCCCTTGCTTTCACTGTCCTGGAGTACCAGGACAGGTTGAATGCCTGCTTATAGTTTCAATAGGGTAGTAAGGACTTGGCATTTTCCTGCTTTGTGTGCAGTCAAATGGCTCACTGCTAGCACCAATCTTTCCATTAAGCTCATTCCCAGAATTCTCTAGACTATGAGAAGAGGGTACCAATCGACCAAGGGATGATTGAAGACATCAGAAAACTGGTACCAGTAGGTAATAGCATTGTTAGGAATCGAATTAAAATGCCAGAGTTATGAGAGGGTATCAAATCACAATTGCATATATATATATATATATATATATATATATATATATATATATATATATATATATATATATATATGTATATATAAGATAGGTGTAAGAGTTACAGGTTAGAAGGGGGGAGAGTCAGGTTAAAGCAAGATGTAGGGTTAGACATAAGTAGAGCAACCTTGTGTTGGTGTATGATAAATAATAGCAGTCATAAAGTGTTGTGTATGGGTTAGTGTCGAGTGGAATTGGGTCACCTACATGTAAACAAAGTAGAATAGATAGGTTATTTCTTGATTTCAATTTATGTTTTGACATGGTAAATTCATAAAACAGGTTTATTGGGTTTTGACTCAGCATCTGACCCGTACCAGCAGCTCAGGATTTAAGGCAAGTATACCTTGTCTTTCTATACAGCTTATTTACATGCACTGTCTTTTATTATTATCCAATTTTTCTCATATTGTTGCCATGTATCCTTTATATCCTATTTATATACTTGTATCATCGCTATATAGACCGTGTTCACAGTTAGCTTTGTATCTTATTGGATGTATTCAGTTGAGCCTTGATCGAGTCATGTCGTGAGTCGTGAACTGAACTGCTTTTACCTTCGTGTCTTGAAACCTTGAAGCTAACCTGCGAGTCCACATTAGGGACGAGGGTTAGTAGTTATTGGTCCACACCTGCGAGTCCACACTAGGGACGAGGGTGATGCTAACCTGCGAGTCCACACTAGGGATGAGGGTTAGTAGTATATGGTTCATACCTGCGAGTCCACACTAGGGACGAGGGTGATGCTAACCTGCGAGTCCACACTAGGGACGAGGGTTAGTAGTTGTTCAAACCTGCGAGTCCACACTAGGGACGAGGGTTTGAGTATTTGATTTGGTTATCCGTTGACATCTTGACATGAGTTCTCTCGTCCTCGTTCAGCAGTTCATCTATGTGTAGACAGTGTATAGATTCGTGCTTTATTTATTACTCAGTTTTACTTATTTAATCTGTATTTTCCTCCATGCATAATAGACTGTTAGAAAGGCTCGTTTTTATGTATCTTGCTAGTCCTCTGTGGACCTGATGATCTCTTCAGGTTAGCCGAGTTTGAGTCAGGAGCAGACGAGAGGGCTTGAGCCAGCATCAGATTGCAGTGCTTGCAGTTGAGTTGGTCTAGATTAGCAGTTTTCATTCAGTTAGTTACTCCATGTATTTCTCTATTTTTTTGTCTATTGGTAGTGGATTTGTGTCTACCGGAGGTGACAGTGATTCTTGATATCCAGTTATATTCATTATTGATCAGTTCATGTCTTTTTCATTGATCTTGATTGTGACATGATTATTCTGTGGATGGGATATAGTTTACCATGAGATTTTAGATTGTCGTGACTTGTGTATTGACAGTGTACAACCGCCGACACTGCGGCGTAGGCTGGGCTTGGACACGCTTCGTATCCGAAAAGTGGGTGCGGGTCGTGACAGGTTGGATCACACCTGACCAGTGGACCACGATGAGGGCTCGATTTGAGGAGCCCCGGTACAGAGAGCGGTCGGAGAAGGCGAAGGCGGCTAGGACGAGGGCCGGAAAGTGGTGTGGTGGATCGATTCCTATGACGGAGCATTTCCGTCGTCTGGTATGTAATTTATTGCAATATATAAGATTTTATTGATAGAAGGAGTATATAATTTTTTATTTTACTAAAGAATAAAATATAACAAACACGCAGGTACAGAGGGGTGAGGACGCAAACATGGTGACCCTCTTCCTAGCCACCCATCGGAAGGACGGGAAGCTCATCGACGACCGGGCTACTCAGAGCAATGTAAGTACTAATTTAGATTTCTTTAATTTTTAACCCAACTTGAAGAATATACAGATAACCATATAGTTAATAATAATAAAATACTTTAGACGTTTATTAGGCTAATTTAGGTAAGTACTGATTTATAGAGATGCACAATGATTTCTAGGACGAGTTTGTTAGGCTACGTGATGAGCGTGCGAGTGCTAGTGCACCGGCAGAAGGAGGGGTTGGTACATCGCAGCCGTCTCCGCCTCAGTCGGAGGATGAGCTCTGGAAGACCGCTGTTGGTGGTCTTCAGAGGGGTACGTACTACGGTACGGGGTCCTACGGTGCATTTGTTTCGACGCAGGCATCCAGGGTTTCCTCTACCAGTGCACATTCACAGCCGTCACAGGCCGAGTCATCCCGAGTCGAGGGTACCATTGCCCGCCAGATTGCTGAGCTGTGCGACGATATGCTGAGGAGGATTTCTGAGCAGCCAGGGACTCAGGCGCAAGGGAACGCTGCGTCGGTCACCGCACGCTTTGACGAGCTCGAGCGCACCGTACGGTACGTACATGGGACGCAGGAGTCCATTCACGATGCATGGAGCAATGCAGTGCCAGACTGCTAGCCCTAGAGGTGACGCGAACGCACCCATCTCTAGCGGTTACACTGCCTCCTTCTCCAGCAGTTACACTGCCTCCTTCTCTAGCGGTTGCATTGCCTCCTCCTTCATCATCGTTGGTGGTTCTTACACTGGAGCAGTATACTTACCTTCTTTCCAGGAGCGGTGATGCTCCTCCTTATCAGCCGTAGTCGACAGATATATATATTGTTGTGTGATGGCCCATTGTTGGGTCTTTTATGTGGTTATACATACATTATTCTTATGTGGAGCATTATGTTTGACATTGTTGTTACAATTTTTCATATATCTGTGTTGATTGATGAGATTGTGTTTCAAACGTGTTCATGATTGTGTGTATTTGTGTTGTTTGATACTGTGTTCGTGATACACACCGTCGCTGTTTGATACTTTGTGTTCGTGATACACACCGTCGCTGTTTGATACGCATTTGTGTTCGTGATTGTGTATCTACGTTGTTTGATACTTTATGTATCTGCTGCAAATATTGTAGGGGATGCTGCAAATGCTGTATTTTTTTATATTTTTTTCAAAATTAGCGACGTTCAGCGACGTCCAGCGACGAAAGCTAACGTCGCTAAGTAAGTATCAAAACGTCGCTAACTGTGATGAATACCGTCGCTGATCTCCACTAAATGTCGCTACGTACCACGTTGCTAAACGTCGCTATATGTCGGTACTATAGCGACGTAACAACGTCGCAGAACGTTGCCATTTAGCTCCCAAGCCAGGTCAGCATCGATGCATGTCAAGTCGCTCAATGTCGCTAGGTTACGTCGGTAACTGCTGTCGTTTTACGTCGCTGGTAGTCACTGAATTAGCGACGTGTACGCGTCGCTAAGTGTCATCGCAATAGCGATATATTGCGACGTCGTGTTGTTTAGCGACTAGGTTAATCGCGACAACGTCCAAACGTCGCTAAATACGTCGCTAATTGAAATTAGCGACGTATTTTTCCCTATTTAGCAACGTCCTGCGGCGTCGCTGATTTGACAAATTTTAGTAGTGTCATCAGTACATGCGAGGACGAACGTACTGATCCCCCACCAGCTTTCATGCAGGGTGCAGGGAATGGATTGTTTGCGGCGAAGCTTCGCTTGATCATGCAGAGGCATGGAATATCGTAGCGTTTGAAGCATGCGATCGCATTGATGCTCGGACTTGCAACATGATTGATGCGGCCGAGATATAGAAGGCATGATGTATGGAATGGTGAAATCCTTTGTAGGCAAGAGAGAACTTGAGTGTTGTAGCCAACCTGGCAAATTCAGTTGGGCTATTGAAAGCCTTTGTAATCTCAGTTCGTTATCAATAAAGGGAATTGTTTCGTATACTCTGTTTTCTTTCGTTTTCTAATATCGAATAAAAAGATAACCATTTTGAGAACTTGTCATCTTGCCTTGCACGAGCGCAACTCCAGGCTCGGACGGCATCACGCCCCCTACGAGGACGATAATTCGGGTGATTCCGGGTCGAGGTGTGACAATTAATGACTAATACAAGATTACTATATATCCATACATGATTTTAAATATCTGTGTAGCTTTCCTCTACCGTAGCTACGGTCCTATTTGAATCCTTTCCTACAATGCAAACATTCAACAAGAACTTTAGTGGATTATCTTCTTTCGGTATCATCACTTGCATGCTCATTGTAAACTCCGCTAAAATGATACCAAATTTTCGATCCTGATTCAAGCTCTTGTTGCGGTGCATGTTGAGGTTACGATGTATGCTGCGGTTGATGATCTTGCAGTTCCTGATCTTGTGGTTGCTGTGGTAGTTGATCATTATTCATGATATAAAATAACCTCTTTACACTAGGTTGCTTAAAAATATTGTAAGAGAAAATAAATTATTGGTGTGATTAATTTTGAAAATTTATGGCTTATTTATATATATTTTTGGTGCAAAATAACCTATTCTACCCTTAAAATATAGTTGTTATAAGGATATTTTTGGTCATTTTCAGCAAAATAACCAAAATACCCTTAAAATGGTCAAAAAATAGTCATGAAAATGAGGGTAAAACGATTTTTTGGCCCTCCCTAACGTTCAAAAAAATTAAAAAATTTTAGAAAATCAGCTAGATCGGACCTTAACTGGGCCGGTTTGGGCCACCCCAGTCGAGTTCGACCGGCTCGGACCCGCGGTCAAATCGGACCCTTGGCTATGCAACGGCTTACTCGAAATTCCGCTCGGTCGAGACAACTCCTCGTTCAGGTGGGTGGCTTCGATGAACTTGTCTCATCTTGCCCTTTACACTAATAATGTAGAGTTTTTACATGCACTGAGTAGGTTTGCTAATAAAAAAGATGAGCCCACATAGCTAAGAGAATAATCCCATTGAGTCAAGTATGTGTGTAGAACATGAAAAAAGTGTCATAATGTTGCTTAGATATTCTCTTCACGATGGTTTTCAAAGTTGGCACTGGGTTTTCGACCGTACAATTGAGTTAAGTAGAGTTCTGCCATGGGCTATCGACTTGATGTCATAGCATGCACGGTTCCATGGTTTCTCAGCTTGTTATAGCCATACAGTCTCATGTTCTCAAAGCTCGTCATATAGAGTATGACTTGGTTAGGAGTGTTACATGGAATATTGTTGTTTTATGACACGAAACACAGTTGGTTCAAGTTGAGTGAGCATGAGGACTATCAAATAGTCGTTCTTGGGTTTTAGCTAAAGGTATAAAAAACATGGAAGTGTTCGGAACTGTAGGTCACCGAGGCAGACCCTACTTTGGGAACTGCGTTAAAGTATGAAAGTAAAAGATGAGAATTGGTACAAAGAAGGATGAGTTGAGTTGATTCTTGAATTATCATTGGACAACTTGTGCGCAAGGTATTGGTTCCTCGAACGATCTTCGGGACATCGGGTTCGTGTCGGCCTAGGAGGAATTACTGGTAACGTGGGCCTTCAGTGGGCGTGCGGCTGACTACTGAAGAGCGTGTCACGACCTACACCCGGTTAGTAGCACGAGCACGTGGGTACGTCCAGCCTACACCACAGTGTCAGCGGTAGAACGCTGTATAGGTTGTATATAATATCTAACATCTAACATAAATGGAATGAAACATATCATCTCCGCATGGAGGAATAATATAACATCTAGAACATATACTCAATCACAGATATCTAAGGGAGATGATAGCACGAATTGACAAAAGATGAAATGATGAAATAGAGTTTAATATCATAAGTAAAATACAACAGAGTCTAGAAGTCTGTAAATAAGTACATATCTCGAATAAATATAACAAGTCTCAAATATATCAAACTGGAGACAAATCCAGCAATAGCGATACTATCTAACTAGCATCCATCTAGGAAGGCTAAGCTACTCTGCCGGGGGATCCACTCCTTGGGTCTCCTAAGCACCGTAATAGGTAGGGCATGTATCTACGAGCTCGTCAACCAAAAAATATATCCAGTCAGGATTGGAGCAAAGTACACCTCTAACAACAGTTCCAATTAAATGATGAAAACTATAAAGCAGTTGTAGGAAGTAGTACAGGATGAGCAAGAAATAAAATAAGGATAAGAAATATAAAGAGCAGCTACCAACTAGAGAATAATAATAAGATGAGCCTAGTGAAGCAAGAAATATGGAAATAAAGATTTAAAGTACATGAGAACTAACTGAGGTACACATAGTGTGTCTAACAAGAAAATATAAGAGAGACCAGTAGGAATATATATAATGAGTCCGGTCAAGAGATATAACGTGAGTCCAGTAAGAAAATAACTATACCAATTTTTTGAAATACTTTTTTCGACATATAAACAGCTAGGGGTAATACGGCTCATCGCACGTGAGGTGTGCGACTGCTATCGTTCCAAATTAGACCAGTAAAGGATGATTCCAGCATATTTAGGAATATTTACATGTTTACTCAAGTATTTTTCCGTCCGACTAGAATCCAAGACCTGACACGCAATTAAGTTCGAGACCAGCCAGATGAAGTAGGTGATTCCAGAAATAGAGGCCAGACAAGTAAGATGCATGTGTCGCAAGTAAATAAATCCAGAAATATCAATCCGTGTTTCCATTGTGTCAGGGAATCAAGTATTACAATACTAGAACCAGAATAATAATAATCAGCAAATAATAAAAACTATCAAAGAATGTACTCGCTTGCGGTCATGAGCAGTAATTGTGAATCGAGGTCCAAAGTGAAGTAAAAAAAATCTATATATGAGATGTACATGTTAATTTGTGTTCTGGTGTGTTAAATATGGATATTTAAGATAAAATACGCATTCTAGGTCAAAACTAGGCTCCCGTAGTCAGACTAGGTCAATTTGACTTAAAGGTTAACTTTTAGGGTCAAATTGGTCAACCCTGGTCAAATCGAGTCAAACCTAGGTTTCTAGGCCATTACCTTACCATACCAAGGTTACCCAACCCACACTAGGCTACTCTAGTCTCTAAATTGGCATTTACCGAATCATATGATCTCTTGGGATACCCTACTCATTACCCTTTACCATATTCCTAGTTACCTATTCAACGTATAGGTAAACCCTATGGTTAGTACCCTATTCTACATAGGTAAACTATATCTAGTCATTACTTACCCTATTACATAGGTAATGTACCCTATTAGGCACTTCCTACATAGGTAACCCCTATATTTTACATTACCCTAACTATATGCATTATCCTATTACCTATACATTGATATTACCTATTACCTATATTATGTTATGGCCTACACTAGGGTATTACCTATACTTACCTCATAGGTAAATTTCTTTTACCTCACATTTACCCTATTACCTTAGACATAACCTATACCATATCACATAGGTAGTACCTAATACCTATTTTCTAGCACATAGCTATATACCTTTATCCATATATGTACAATACCTATATTTGATACCTACTAACCACCCTCTAACCTTCCTCATTTACCTATGCTCACATATATGTATACATCCTTGAACCTATATAAACATACTCTTAGGCACTATGGGTATACACTCTACTTACACCACACTTGGCATAGCAAGGTACCTAGATATGCCTAGTAGGCACACTGTTATCCTATCCTAAACCACAGACACAAGCTCCTTGCAGGTACCTACCTATCTTAATGATGCTATACATTGTTTCTGCTTATGCAATAAGCTGCTGCTGCTGCTTATACAATAAGCTGTTGCTGCTTGTGCAATAAGCTGCTGCTGCTTATACAATAAGCTGCTGCTTATGCAATCCCCTCTCTCACTACCTGTCACTCTCACTCTCTATCACTCACACTCTCCATCACTCATACATATATACTAGTGTACACATACACCCTCAACACTCATGCACACATTCACTAACATATATATACATGATAATTCATGTATCACACATGCCTATATCAAACACTCTACAAAAGACACATGATTATATATAGGACACACACACACACAAATGTGCACAACTACACTACACTTTAGCCCCCTACACACATGTGTATATGGGAACACTCACATACTACAGTATATGTAGGTATCCACATGCACACCTACACAATCATATATATATATGTGTCTATGGGTATCCACACCCCCATACATGTATTCTCACACAACATAGAGACACGTACACTAATGTAGTATGCACACAAGTCCTCTATGAACATGGATACCCCTATACATCCCTATGTGGTATCACACACCCTATCACACATATAGATGCCTATATAGGTAATACACATATAAGCATCCACACAGGTAGATACACATGTATATCCAAATCTACCCGTGCGTATCATGAGATATCATGACACCACACCACGTTCCTATATAGGATACGTACACCAAATCTCGACTCAAATAGGATACAAAAATTACTTTGGGAACATGTGTCGAACACTTGGTGCACAAGCTTGCGATACGTCCAAGTCACTCTATCAAATCTTGTCCGAATCCTACCAAACATCGTATGCAAGTCTAAATGATAATTAGAAGCTAACTAGAGTGGTGTCTAGCTAGTGCAATGTGTCATGTGAAATATGACATATTTTGACAAGTGTAGGAGGAGTAAAAACTTCCAAATTGACTTTGTGTCCTAGTGTAACATGACACAACCAACTCGTATCCATTTGTGGACACTACTAGCCTCACACATCATTCACATGTCTATCTAGCCTATTAAAATATATGACAAACACTTGGGGTTCAATTATCGGATTTTTTCAAAAATGGCACAAAAAGTATATGTAACTTCTATAAACTTGGTCGTTAGAGCCTTGCTCTTTCCCCTATGGGTACCCCTAGTCCATGAGTGAGTTTTTAATAGTGTCATACATGAAAATAGTGTTTTAACTAGAAGAAATGACAAGTTGTTTACCTATTGGGAGATTGATTCCCAATAAAACTCTCAAAGAGGACTCAAGTGTGAAGTAGGACAATCCTCCAAGCTTTTGGCCTCTTCTTCTTGTGCTCCTTAGTCTCCAAGCTCAAAGTCTTCTAGGATGAAGAATGGGTGAGAATTTGAGAAAGTTTGGAGAAATTTTGGTGGAGGAATGAGTGGGTTTTTGGAGAGGCACAAAAATTAGGATTTTGAGCTCAAAATGGAGAAGGGAATGAATAAAACCTCTATCCCAATAGTGGCTATTCATAAATCCCTAATTTCCCCTATTTGAAATGTCTAAAATGCCCCCCTTTGAGTTGTCATGAAGGTTTTATTAACCTTGGTAAGCTTTTAGCCTAAGTGGTTGATTAGTTCGAACCCTATTCATGACATATTATGACTTAAATGAATCTAATTGTGTCCAACTTAAAATATAAGTGATGTCTAGTCCAAATAGGTCCACCAATCAAGGGTCCAAATAATAGACTAGTCTACTAATAAATACAACAATCACATTATTAATAAAAATACACACTATATAAATAATATAAAATGACAAAACTACCCATATTCTGAAAATGTGGTAGTGACAGAGCATGCCGCTGATATGAGTATTTCAGAACCTTCGGAGGAGACCGCGCCTCTCATACAAAGCATTTTCGTCTTACATTTAGTCCAAGATGGCTTGTGGTGCCAGTGACTTTCTATATAGTTTGAGTCGGCTTGATAGCGGTAATCTGCGTGTATGTCTTAGAATGAGTCAACGATAGTGTGCATGGCAATAATGAGTCAAGAAGTATGTGCATGGCATGAAGGAGTGAAGGAATGGGTACACAGTATAAAATACAAGCCTAAGATTTGGCTATAGGAGAAACACAGGCTTCGACACGAGATGTGGTATCGTGTTTTGAGTTGTTGATACTAAGTTCAGAAGTCTATGATTGAGTAAGTTGCACAAAGAAATTGGAGGAAGCCCATAACGCGAATATTGAGTAAATTATACTAAGTTGTGAGGCACAACCTCGATGTTGTTACACGAATGAATTTTATGGCACGACTATGTTGTTGGCCACAAAGCATACCAGGAGTATGTCTTAAAACTGAAACCAAGGCAAGATTAGAAAGAATACAAAAGAATAAGTTTCACACATTAAAATAACGTGTTGATTTATATGGGTGGGCGAGGGACACACTCACCAGTACGGTTGTGTACCGATATCCTACCAGTTTTTATGAGCATGTTATATGTACCTGCTCTTTTCAGGCGGAGCTCGTTTGGACGTGCTGAGGCATGGAGTTTCTTGACGTTTCAAGGCGTGCGACCGCATTGAAGACTTCACCTATACGAAATGTAATGTATAGACATCGTCTTATTCCAGTTGTATGCCCCGAGGCATAAGCTTTAGTAATTGAGAGATGAGAGAGAGCTGAGTGATTGTATTCAGAGAATATAAGCTTGAGTGACTTATAAACTTGGTCTCGCATCCTTGTAATCTTATTTTTAATATCAATAAAGAGTATCATTTTGTACCAGTCCCTCACCTGAAGCAAGTCTAAGGCGAGTGGCTGACCTCCTTCGTCTCGACCCTCTATTTCAAAATCAATATGAAAGCTAAATGAAATACTTGTCATCATAGTGTAGAATCAAAGAAATTATGGCACGATTCTTCACGAAACACTTGCTATCAAACTGTCGATATTGAAAATAGAAAACGTGCTTTCTTATGCACTTCTACTTCGCCTATACAAAACAATGAATGAATCGATTAACGTTTATCGCAACGATATGGCTAAGTGAGTAAATCGACTAAATTCAAAAGAAAGGCTAAGTTTTGTAACTAAAAGAGAAAGGATAAGGTTCTAGAAAAAAGAGAGCATTTTTCAAGACTCTACAAAACGGTCATTGGACAACTTGTCGACAAGGTGTAGTTTTCTCGAACGGTTGCCTAGGCCAAGGAACCGATTCGGCCCGGGAGGAATGAGTATAGCAAGCGCCAGCCTTACATCGGCGTGGGTTATTCGAGAACTTTCGCACATGGCTCGCTACCCGCCGTAAAAGGGTCGCCGTCTAACCCAGCTATAGTCCGTGATGGGTTGACATTGCCAGTGACCTTCGCACCCTTTCACTGCTTAACTAATGCACATGACACGGGCTGAATATGATAGCTGCTTAATGTTATACAATTTCTTATGCTTGCCTCAAAACATGTTAACATGCAAATTGATCAGGATGGTTAGAAAGATCACAGAAATAGCTAGCTAACATATTTATAAAACTGCTTGAATCAAATGCAGAGCTTGGATTTGAATTAGCCATTCGCCAGTACATGTGATCGTACTGATCCTTGCTCTTTGCAGGTCCCATGAATCAGGAAGGATGCGCCAACTAGCTCGGCGACGTTCATGGTTTTGGAGCTTCGGCCGCGCGTCGAAGACTTTCTCCGCAACTCCACTTTTGAAGACTCTCAACTGTCACAGAAAGATGGCTCAGCGTCCCTCCATTCCAGGTCACTGGAATACTCTGTTGTAAATTGAGGGATGTGTGCAATGTTTGGAACGACTATCTCATCGGTACTCTTTTGTAATTGAGTCATGTTGTAGCCCGCGCGGCATGAGTATTGTACTGGAGTCTGTAAATGATGTCTATTATCAATAAAGATCAAAGTTCTCTCTACTTAATGTGTGATTCAATTTGTCTGCTTGCTCTCTTAGATCTCGTGTTTCGGATTACCTTATGACTATGTCTTGTGCGATCGCAAATTAGGTTCGCACGGTATCACGCTCGGGGGACGACTATCGATTCGACGAAATCGGGGCGTGACAGAACCCGCCTTGCGCGAGCGCAACCTAGGCTCGCGCGACATCACACTCTAGTGAGGATGAATGGTTCTGCAGAACCGGGGTGTGATAGGGCGGCCCAGACCATTTTTGATCGGGCCGGGCTCGAGCCGGGGACCGGGCCGCCCAGCCCAAGTCACACCTTGACTTCTGGTTGCATAACTTAAGAAAATGAAATTTAAAATTAAAAGATTTGTTGTTTCCCTCCTTTTTCGTAGAACTTTGCATGAAATTTCATGATAAGATAATTAAGGTTTAATTTTAACTTGATACCCTCAATTAATTACTTGTGTTTTTCAACTTGATATCCTAGTAGAGAGCTTAGTACCATCAACTATTGACTATTTTTACCGAACCTGAGTGACCCTTGTGGTCAGCGGGGAGAGGCATAATGGCGGAATGTATTATTCCTGCAATTTATTGTGGGAGTTGGGGACAGTGGGCCCAAAAGACATACAATACAGTATGCACAAAAAGTCCCGTACATTACGCCGGACATCGTTGAAAAAAAATATAACTATTTTCAAGTTGATATCCTCCGTTAGTCAAAATTTTATTTTTTTGTTAAAAAATAAAATAAATAAACTTGACCAAATTATCCCCTCCCCCTCCTATCCCACCTCGCTGCTAGGGTTGAACATTATTCGATTTTAGACCGAAAATGCAACCGAACCGAATAAGAGGTTTGATTTGGTTAATTTGACAAAAAAAATTAGGTTAGGTTTCGGTTTTATAAATATTAAAATTTCTTATTCGGTTTCGGTTTTCACTTTGGATTTTAGTTTCGGTCCAAAATCGAGTAAGACTTATGCAATTATGTAAATGCTCTTAATTTTATGCATATTTTGTTATTAGAAATTTGTATATTTTGAAAACAATTATATGTATATATTTTTGAATCTCATGATTGATAATTTAACAACTAGTCCAATTTTGGACACAACTTTGAAATACAACAACATTGTGTATAAAAATTATAATTTTTTATACAATTGAATTACGATCCCAACTTTGGATCTGACCCATTAAACAATAGAAATATTTCAACCGAATAAACCGAATTTTTATTTGGTTCGGTTCAGTTTCGGTTTCGGCTAATTAGGTTCGTTTTTGATTTTAGAGTTATAGAATTTCGGTTTATTCGGTTTTGACTATTTCGATTCGGTTGAAACCGAAAAAACTGAAAGCTCATTCATACCCGTTGCTCCCCCTACACCGCCGTCGCTCTCTTGCCCCGCTGTTGCCACCAGCCCCGTTGTTGCTGCCTCCGCTGCTACTGCTGCTACTGCTGAGGAGAGGGAGGAGAAAGATAATGGAAATATTTTGATTATTTAATTTTTTTTGCTAATACTGTTAAAATATTAAATTGTACAATTATAGTGAAAATATTAAGTTGTCTAATTTTAAAATTTAGAATATCAAATTAAAAATTAAAATAGTTGACGATATCAAGTTAAAATTTGCTCATAATTAAGAATAAAAAACAATTGTTATTAACATATTCCATGTCACTTGTCTTTGCTTGCACACACGCACAATGTCACCGAAGTCTCGATGGACAAAATCGTCTGCGGAATCCATTGTGCAAAACACATGCTTGTCCTGCAGAGTTTTGGCCATAGAAAATTATTGCAACTTGTACAAAATTATATAGTAGATAATGTACTCTGTGGTACTGTATTAGAAAATATTGGTACTTTGCACAATTACTTTTAGTCTACGACCCCATCTGGTTCCAATTTTCATGACACAAATTTGATTAAAAAAATATTGAGCAAAACCAGCGAGAGATGAGATCTCCTTTACGTGTTTCATGAAAGTTAAAAAAAAAAATATAACAAAACAAGAGTAGCATCCAACATATTCCAATCCAAGACAAATTTGATGATTACAGTTTATCTTTTTTTTTTTGTGTGTGATTACTTTAGCAGGATTTTTTCTGGGAGAGAAGAAAGAACTCTTATTTCCCCTGATTTTGTTATTTTTAAATATTTTACTTAAACATGAAATTTGCTCCATAACTAAGCTAAAGGTGACCATATTATTTATATTCATATACAAATAGAGCAATATTATTCGTACCTCCAAATTGTTCCTCTAAATTATCCCTTCTCATGTACGTAGCAGCTGACGTAACATATTAAATAATATTATGTGTCATATGACATAACAGATGACATGACAAATTGTAACAAAAAAAAATTAGTTATCCACTTTTTTCATGTTAATATTAATATTAATATTAATATCAATGTTAATATTAATGTTAATGTTAATGTTAACATTAACATTAATATTAATATTAATATTAATGTTAATATTAATTTTAAAATTTGTTATGTTAATTGTCACATTATTATGCCATGTCAGCTGTCATGTAAGTAGAGATTGTCTGGAGAGATGAGATAATTTGGAAGAACAAATATTATTATTCATACATTATGGAGCAATATTTTAGTTTAGTCCTGAGCGAACATATATATATATATATATATATATATATATATATATATATATATATATATATATATATATATATATATATATATATATATATATGGAAGTGGATCAAAACCCCCTTTAGAAAATCCCCTAAAAATCTTCTCACTCTCAGTCATCCATTTAATATTAATATTAATGTTAAATACTAAAATTAACATTAAACTTAACATTAAAATTAATATTAACATTAATATTAACATTAACATTAACATTAATATTAACATTAACATTAACGTTAATATAAAAATAAAAATAAAAATTAATATTAATATTAACATTAATATTAACATTAATATTAAATGGACGGCTGAGAGTGAGGGGTTTTTTAGGGGGTTTTTTAAGGGGGGCTTTTGATCCGCTCCATATATATATATATATATATATATATATATATATATATATATATATATATATATATATATATATATATATATAGCAAATGATCTGTAGCCTAGTGGTTAAGAGAGATGCATGCGGCCCAAGTGGTCAAGAGTTCGAGCCCCGGTGGAGGCGAGTTCGCCACAATTATCCATTGCTTCAAATATATATATATATATATATATATATATATATATATATATATATATATATATATATATATATATATATATGAAGCGGATCAAAAGTCCCCCTTAGAAAACTCCCTAAAAACCCCCCACTCTAATCCGTAATTTAATGTTAATATTAACATTAAATACTAAAATTAACATTAAACTTAACATTAAAATTAATATTAACATTAACATTAATATTAATATTAACATTAACATTAATATAAAAAATAAAAAAAATAATATTAACATTAACATTAATATTAACATTAACATTAATATAACATTAATATTATGAATTAAAGTGAGGGGATTTTTAAGGAAATTTTCTAAGGAGGGCTTTTGATCCGCTCAATTTGAAAAGTATTTTGAATACTATTTTGAATGTTCTAATGATTTGAGTTATTTTAGAAATTTTCTAATGGAGTGCGTAAAGGAATTGTTTTGCTAATTTGAAACAGATTTTTGTAGCTAAAATTCTATTCCTACGTGAATATATAGATATAATTGATTTCATAATAAAAGAATTTAATTGTCTGTTAATTAGTTAATGATTATTAGTAGTATTTCTAGTTGGCAATTATTTAGTTAAATTCATATTTTGTTTAATACTATTATTGACTACTAATGTTTAGAGAATTCTAAATATAGGGACAGCAGTTTTTATTTTATTGCTAATTAGTTGGTTAGCTAGGTAATTATTATTAAATGAAGTAAATAATTTGAATCTGTTCTATTTAAATTTGAAATCTGTTCTTTTGGAAAATGTTGGAATTCTTGGAGGGAATATTTGGTTTTAGGAAGCTGTTTTGAAAATCTGTTTAAATTGGAAAAACTGTTCAAATTTGAAATTGCAATTCTGTTACTAAACCTATTTTTTCAGCCCCAGATCTATTATATTTTACTGCATTGCCACTGTCCATATAACCCCAGATCTACAAATATTTACAGCACTGCCACCCCTACTGTACACGCACACACACACACACATTCAATATTATTTTATTATAAATTACACACAGTCCTATGCAATTCTGACACAGCTTAATTCCTGACAACACACTCAATTTCTCTCTCTATACGTCACCCACTCTCTCTCTTCTTTCTCTCTCCTCTCTAGCCTTTCCCGGCTGAGCACCCCCGCTCGCCGGAGTTCGACTTCACCGCCCGTCGTTGGAACCAGCCCCGCCGTCGGTCCGAAGCCGTCTTCCCGTGAGTCGAGACTGCAGAGTCTCGAGTCGCGTGCCGTTGTCAGGACCCGTCCATCAAGGAGACCGTGCGCCTCGAGGACTGTGCCACCGTCATACAGCACCGCCTCCAATCCCGAGCTGTGCACCGCACCCTCATCTCGTGGAGCACGTCGACTCTTCGTAGCTCGAGCCGACGTCTCGATCCTCACGCCACCGCCATCAGTGCTGAGCGTCGCCTCGATTTTAGTTCCTCGCCGCTGTCCTCAGACCGTGTAGCCGTTCGCCACCGGAGGGAGCTCAGATCCGACGACTGGATCTTCACCGAGACGCCGGAGCGCCACCATCTCGTCGTCGGAGCTGTACTTCATCGTCGTGCCGAGGATCGACGTTCCCTTCAGGCCGGTGAGCCCCTCTCGATCTACTCGTCCCTTTCTTCTTGTTGCTGAAATCCTAGAATCTAGGGTTTCTGTGAGGATGTTGACCTAGAAATTAGGATTTATTTGAGGGTTAGGGTTTTGTGGTTTGGGAGCAGAAGGAAGAGGAAGAGTCAATCGGGGAGGAAATCTTTAGGGTTAGGGTTTCACTCGGCTGAGACTGAGGAAGAAGACGATGGGTTGTGGGCCAAGCTAGTCGACTGAGTTTTCGACTAGGGTTAGGCCATGGAGGAGATTGATGTTAGGGTTAGGGTTTCCTCCATGGGTTTCTTGCAGAGGAAGAAGATGGGTCTGGGTAGGGTTTTGAACTGTGAAGTAAAGAAGAAAAGTGAAGTATAAGAGGGACTGGAGAGAAACCATTAGATTTAGGGTTTGCTCTTGGTCGGAGAAGACGAAGCAGAGGAAGAAGACGCAGGGGATTGGGTTTGGTTCTCGAACGTTCTTGTCGGCTGAGAGAAAAATGTGAGAGGGGAGAGAAGAAGGCAGGGTTATATGGTTAGGTCAAATGGTTTGGGCCGGGTCTATAAATTGGGTGATGGGCTCTAGTTTAATTCATTTTTTTAACAGTAAGAAATAATAGGAATGGGTCAGAGATACAGGAATGGGTTGGGTTGGTTAAATTAAGGTTTTAAATTGTTAATATAGCAGTGAATATATGAACTGGGCTGGGCCGGGCCAATTGGGTTCTGGTGTAGGAAATTAGCTGTAGGAATTTTTGTTAGGATTATTAACAGTTGGGCTGAGAATTAAATAGAGGTAAGAAATAATTAATGATTAGGTTATGTAGATTGGGCTGGGTCTAACTCTTTAATTTTGAAGTGGGCTTAGTATTTGATTGTTACTATTAATCTAATATTTTATCTTTTGTAATTATTATTGTTATTGAATTTTAGTTATAATAAAACCTATTTTGTTGGTACTTAATTAATAGATGCAAATTCTAGATATAGTTATCAAACTAAGATTGCTAGTATTTCTAGGCATGAAATGCTATTTGTAAATTTTGGATAAATATTTATTATCAATAAATAGACTAGCTTTCAAGTAATTTGGAATAAGTTATATATGTATATATATTTCTAAAAATTATTGTTAATTAAGCTTGCCATTATAAATATTTAGTAATAGTTAGTTAAAATATATTTGTTTCTAAAATGTTTATATAGTTATAATTATTTGCTAGCAAAATGTTCTATTGTTTTCTAAAATAAATCCTTTACTAGATATAGCTTAAAACATTACTTTGATTAGACTATAAATATATATTTTCTAGAATATTATTTTTAGCTATATATATTTTTATTAGTTAGCTTATGGTTATTGTTAGCTAATATATAATTTAGCTAATTAGTTTAGTTAACTTGCTTAATATCAACCTAACAAATTATACAACTACCAGGTGATTTACAACCATGCAGTACTACTCTCGTGCAACCAAACCAAGGCAAGTACCCTGACTCGACTTGTACTTTGTTTTTCTGTCTTACATTCCTGTGCCATGTTCTCATATCGGACACGAGATACACACGATTGCCTTGTACATTGTTCATTGCTTGTGAGTCATTGTTTATTGCGGGAATTGGGAAAAATATTAGCTTTTGTGTGACCACACCCAACATAGGTAATTGTGGATAGCCTAATCGTACACTTCACGTACGATGAAGCCGGACCTTGTATTGACTCATTGCCTCATTGATTGATTGTGCCCCTAAGCCGGTCACACATTAGTTTAATATTTCAAATTGTCACACTTGCATATTGATTGTCGTGTTTATTGCCTTGTACATTGATAGGCGTGTTCATTGTCTAGCATATTGATTGTCGTCCATTGCCTGCAGTTTTATATTTCATCTCTGGTACCGTAGTTTCATTCCTGTTCTGGTATTCTGGTATTCTGGTTTCACCTTGTATTCTATACTACAGATTACATTGTATATTGTCTAGTCAGGGTTGTACTTTACTTTTTTTCTGACAGGATACGTTGCAGGTGAGTGGAAGATTACATGGAGCTTGTGATTGTATTGGATATTGTAGCTTTTCTTCTAGTTTATTTTTCTGGAGATTGTATCTTGGATATTCATTATTGTATCTTATTTTATTTGACCGGATTTGTCTCCGGCTGATTTTTGTATTTAAAAGACTTGATGGATATTGGTGACCATTCTAGGAACGTTATAAAAGCTGTGTTTGTTTACATTACATTGTGACTTGGAGTTTTTCTTAGTATTGTACAACTTACTTCGTCGTATCCATCGACGAAGGCTGGGCGTGTCCGACTCATATCCGATTATTCGGGAGCGGGTCGTGACACCCCTGCCCCCTCGACCGGGTCAGCCACGCGCCCCCCAGCCACCGCCCCCCCCCCCCCCGGCGGCTCAGGAGTGGCCCCCTCTCTCTTCTCCCCTATGGCGTTCCCGTCGTCGGTGGTATCCCCCCTTGCGTGTGGTGCGACCCCCCTGGAGCTCCTCCAGCTCCGGTCCCCGCGTTATGGCCCTTGGTGAGCTCGGCCTCCCCTTTCCCGGCGTCGGCCGGTCGATCGTCGCCGTCCCCGTCGCTCTCCCCACGCGACGCTCTCCGCCCCCCCAGCGTCGACCTCCTGCGCTCCCTCCGCCGCATGCTGGAGGACCCTCCCCCTCGCCGGTGGTAGGCCCCTCCTACCATTCGCCCAGGCTTCGAGCACATCCCCCCCTCCGGGCTGGCTCCCCTGTCGGAGCCCCCGTCCCACTCGGTCTCCCCTGCCGGAGCCCCCCCGGCTCCCTCTTCGGATCAGCCCCCCTCCCCTCCGGGTTGGCTCCCCCGCCGGAGCCCCCGTCCCTCTCGGCCTCCCCCGCCGGAGCCCCCGTCCCTCTCGAGCCGCGCCCCTCCCTCGGGCAGTGCGCCCCACACTTCGGACAGAGATCCCCCTAGGGCTGCGAGCCCACACCCCCCTATCGGGCTGTGTACCCGTTCCCCATCAGGCCCAGCGGCCCACCTGTTTTGATATTTCAAATTTTGAAACATTTTGAAATTTTGAAATGTTTTGAATCACTGCTGTTTTTCGAAATTTTGGTTCTCCGAAATTTCGAAAATGCGCATTTCTACTTTTTGCTTTTATGATCCTGCTCACCAGGGCCCTTTTGTCTTTTTGGCCATGTACCTGTCTGTATTGCTCTTCTTGAGCTCCTTCTAGATTTCAATAAAATGTCCTTTTCGTTTATATATATATATATATATATATATATATATATATATATATATATATATATATATATATATATATATATATATATATTTTTTTTTTTTTTTTTTGAAAGAAGATAATTGTGGTGAACGCTCCCACCGGAAATCGATCTGCTGACCACTCGGGCTGTATGTATCTCTCTTAACCACTAGGCTAGAGGTCATTTGATATATATATACACTCGGGCTGTATGTATCTCTCTTAACCACTAGGCTAGAGGTCATTTGATATATATATATTAAAACAATGGGTAATTGTGGCGAACTCGCCTCCACTGGAGCTCAAACTCCCGACCACTTGTACCGTATGCATCTCTCTTAACCACTAGGCTAGAGGTCATTTGCTATATATATATATATATATATATATATATATATATATATATATATATATTCTGATTTGCATTTTTAGGAAATATAATCCGGTGCTAACATGGAAGCCAATTGTTGGATGCCACGTGGTGGCGGACCAATTAACGGTCACGTAAGAGCATCTACAGTGGGAGAGATTTTTAAGTGCTACATTTTGACTTCATCCAAATTTTGTAGTACTTGAATATTATAGTGGACACTTGTCCATATTTGAAAATTGCTAGAAAGCTAAAAAATATTCTAGATTTGGAGCGTGTGCTAGCTCTACTACATTGATTTCTGGGTCCACCAATATTAACTAATTTTACCAAACATGGAAGAAAAATAAAAAAAAGAAATAGGGAGGAAAAATCTAACCAAACATGGAAGAGAAAAAAATAAAAAATGGAAGATGTTAGTTTAAAGTATTTGTTTGGAGTGTACCATTATATGCCAATATCAAGGAGACACTTCAAAAGTAATTACGTATTTGGAGTGTTTCCACTGTGGATGCTCTAAACCGCGGACATTTTCATATACAATTTGACAGGTTTGAAAAAAATTGAAGAAGCAGTCGACGACTGGAGACGTGAAGCACATGTTAAAATCCCGTTTATTTGAAGTTTCTGTTTCTAGCCATAAAATAATTTGTTTTTTTTATTGTATCTCACAATCGTATAAAATGTGACGATTTCACAGATTGTTTAAAGTTCGTGTTATTTTATTTTATTTTTGAGTTGACAAACACTTTTGTTAAATTTCTTTAAAAATTAAGGTGAAGACGAAAATTGGTATCAACAAATTATTGTTGACCAACTAATTGTGTTAGATTCTATTTTGGAGGCCAAACGCAAACTAGATATCCATTTCTATTCCAACAAATTAACAATGTCAAAAAAAAAAAAAAAAAAAATTGTGGCTCAACCGACAAAATTTTAAAAATATTTACGGAAGCATTTCGGAAATGGACATGCTGGACTCCTACCAAATTGGAGGAGGAGACGAGATTTTAATGGATGTGGTGGTTGGCCCAACATAGAATGTTACGCAAATCACAAATGCAGGTGCGACGAGTTTATTTTTGCAACGCTTATTTCCTACCAAATTGAACGAGGAGACGAGATTTTTGCACCTCATTGGGGGCGATATTCTATCCCTAGGACAGCTTGCTCTGTAATGGCCTCGAAATCAAAACTCTCCTTTCATTCTTTCTCGACTTCTACTTCTCTCGTTTGTTAATTGTATATTAGGGATTAATATTTCCAACTTGGATAGAATATTACTTGTGTTAGTTCTTATCCTACAATGGTTATGCATGCTGTTGTAGATGAAGTTCATGTTAGCGAGAGTCATGATAATATTTGTATATAGTAAGAATATATTGTATTTAATACTTACCATATATGAATACAATCATATATAATAGTACAACTATTTGTAATATTTTTATATGGTAAAATTATATTGTGTTAACATATAGAAATACTTATCATATAGCATTACAATTATATATGGTAGTAGTTTGGATGTAACCTCTATATATAGATCGACTCTCCTGTGAGATGAATAAACATTAAAAAAAATTCTCAAATACATCTTCAAGCTTTATATTTGAGTTGGTATCAGCACAACGATCCGTGAGGACTTTGTCTCTTTCTTTTCAATTTGATTTTTTAGATCAGTTTTTGGTCAAAAACGTCTTTCCTATATCAGAAAATACTGAGTTATCGAATATTTTCTACGATACGTCAAAATCTGTCTGTCTAGTTGATTGCTGTAATTTTTCAATGGGTGATGCAAAAGAAGGTTTTGATACTTGGATTATTGATTCGGGTGCCTAGTCATATGGCTTATGATAGATCTTATTTTACTGAATTGTCTCCTCCACCAGTGTCCTCTGTTTACTAATGCCAATGGTGAAACTTTTCTTGTATTAGGAACATAGTAAATTCGTGTTACCCATACCTTAAAACTCCATAATGTTTTTATATGTTTCTGACCGTATCACCATTTAATATATGTTCCATAGTTGAATATTGAATTTAAGTGCTCCATAGCTTTTTTATCTTATGTATATGTATGTGATATCAGGATCTCCTAACCATGGAGATAATTGGTGGGGTTATATGAGGGGCAGCTTGTTCCATTTGGATAGAAGTATTCTTTTTGTAATGGAAACAATGCATGCAGGGGAGAAATCAGGAGGCCAGCCCTGAGCCGTTTTGATAAGATGAGTGAGATTTGCTTGTGGCATCGCCGTTTAGGGTATCCATCCTTTATTGTCATGAAAAAAAATTCATGACTACTTTGTTTATTGGTATGGACGAGTTTGTTTTTCATTCTAAAACTTGTATTTTGACAACAATTAAACGTGCTACTTATTCTCCAAGTACTTCCAATAACAATGTCATTTCTTTTGAGATAATTTAATGTGATGTTTGGAGACCTTCTAGAAAGTATATTATGTCAGGTATGAGATATTTTGTTCTGCTTATTGATGATTGTACAAGTTTGTTATGAGTAGTTTTTCATAAAATCAAAGATGAAGTCTTTATAGAATTTTAGGCTTTTCATACACTTGTCCAAACACAATACAATAGTACCATTAAAGTTTTTCATTCCGATAATGGCGGCATATTTTTTCAGAGAGTTTTTCAAAACACATGGAATTGTCCACGGATACAATTGTCCACAAACACCAGAACAAAATAGGGTGTCTAAAAATATCATCATCTTCTGGATATGACTTGTTCCATTCTTTTAAGTGCTCATATGCCTAAAACTTGAACATATTCATGTTTTTTCAGTAAATTTTACATTCCTTCATCCTCAAGCCATATAGCTGTTGTTTCAGGTAGAGCCTTGTTGTGACAGACTTTGACATGTACAACATCTCTAACTTTTTTCAAAGTTCGACCTCATTTTCTTCCTCTATGATGTTGAAGAGAACGTTGTCGCATATCCTTCCACTCGTCATCCTTCATCATCTCTGGTTTTTTGGACTTTTCCAACAAGACTTTATGAAGGCCTTGTTGCACCAAAAGATATCTTTAATCCTTCTCCGCCACAGTCCTCCACCCATTACTATAGATTTTGTCGACATCGCTGATCTTTCGAATATTTAACCGAAGCTCTAATACCATTTGTTGGAAACACAGTGTAACTCAAACTACAGTTGGCCCATACGGTAAGATATTTGATTGGGCCCATATATCTTTTTTTAATGTAAGGCGTGAACCAATTTTAATTATCTACAACTCATGATCCCCTTTCTTACCTGATATAAGAGTAAATTACCCCGATTGTCACTACATTTGAAAGCACAATCGGAAGCGAGATATAATCCAACTCCCTGCCCTTGGCATTTTTCCCGAAGCGAAATTGGATGAATGGCATTGTGATATTCGTGAATCAAAATTGTATAGGGTTTTGAGGCTGCATCAGAAGTTGTCTCTAGGCTGAGTTAAATCAATTTTGACCATGGGGTTGTTGGTGAGCTATAATTATATATGTTGGCATCCCTTGAGAGTACCGACTCTCAACATGAATGGTGGTATTAGAGTACATGGGGTCGTTGGTGAGCAGCTACATGTTGTTGGTGAAGTTCACCTTCGGATCACATTTACGAAGGTTGACATAAATATCAAACTGCTGTCACGACCCGCTCCCGAATAATCGGGTACAAATCGAATCATGCCCGGCCTACGCTGTAGTTGACAATTGTAATACCCCGCTCCGCATGGTGCATTATGTTGAGTCGTTGACTCGAAGAGTTGCGTTGACCCGATAAAGTATCGATGCGAATCAGTAAAAGAGTTACGTTGACCCGAGTAATCATCAAGTAAGATTGATGCAAGTGTTAAGTTGGCCCGAAAGAAAGCATCGAATCGGTTCGAAGATTCTAAGAAATCGAATTGATGCAACGCACAAGTCCGACTCGAACGAATATTGATTTTAGTTGGTTTCGTGTGCAGGCTATACGTTTATGCTGAAATATAAGAGGTCGATATTTTGCCTTGTTTGCAACGGAGTCCGCAAAACCAAATCAACGCCTCGCAACGGACTGAGGCATAGGCACGATAAGCCAAATCAGTCGAATAATTCAACGAAGTACGGAGTGCTCGAATGGCTAAGTCAGAAGAGTTGGCCGTGTAACAAAGTTATGAAATCGAGGTACATCGGCTCAACGAAACGACAAGACGTATCGACTTAAGGTGGGAAGACTTTGACCCTTCTTTCCTACTCCTTCATGCCTAAGTAAAATAAACCATTGTATGGTAAGTTAACCTATCGAGACTACGGGTGTGGCTCGAAGGAAGAGAATCGTAGTGTGTGTCGAACACTAGATAGAACAATTAAAATAAAATGTACATCAAATGTATGAGTCACTATTGAACATCGAAATATCGTAAAGACGAGCGCCTCGGTGCGTAAGCCATAAGAACATAGATAACGGTATTGACGAGTATCTCAGTGCACAAGTCATCTGTGCCCCGACACACAAGTTAGAGGACTAGCACATTGAAAGACTATATCAGCGCGAGTGCCTCAGTGCACGAGCTATAGAACATTGAATGCTCTATCGAGGCGTGCCTCAGTGCACGAGTCGAAGAGAAGGAACATACATCGTGAACACTAAGACATAAAACATAGAAATACTAAATTGGGACATACATCGAATGCACGAGTCGAAGGATATCGAATAACTATTGAATGCGACATGAAGTCTCGAAATGTTTATGGCCTTCGGGGCGTTCATTGATGAACATTGAGTTAGGGCATTGTGCTAATGGAAATAGAGATAGGCGAATTGCTTGGTTGTATGAGTTTGACGCGTTGCATGGTCACGGACAACTTGTGCACAAATTTATTATCCCTTGAACGTGGCAGGCTGGAAATCCGATCTAAAAAGGGAATTTGATAAGGGTATTGTGTTGGGGTATTTCAATCTGTTAGGCTTACGACCTACCATTAAAATGGAGCACCATAAATATCGGTTACATTCGAGAGTATTTCGGGGCGTGGGATTAGCACCCCAGGCTGAAGTAGTCACCATCGTACCCTATGTCTGTAATAGTGTTAAAGCCAGTAACCTTCATATAGTTAAGGAACGGTAGGTTGAAAGTGCATGCACAAGATCACTTATAACATGACAGAAAAAGATGGTAGACATATTCACCTTGCGTCGGACAAGGGTGAGTGCGTCGATGTTGATAAAAATTTGTGCTGCACGAGATTGCTATATGCTGCTGACTTGCTTTTATGAATCAAACATGACATGCTTGCCATGATAACATAATTTACTGCTTCGAATATGCCATAAAACATATCCTAAGGCAATATAGAAAGATCAATAATTTTATGCTGCGTGAATCAATACTGTCATATCCCAATTTTGATAATAGGTATATGATCGTATTTAGGTTATTTTCAAATTTCGTATTTGTTTAAAATTTTATTTATTTTTTGGACTTGTGCTGGCCTTACTTGTTTAGGCCTGACATTTGATTATTACTTCTATTAAATTGTTATCAATATTATATTATTATTATTATTGGGGTTAACATGGTTAGCTTGTATTAAATTGTTTCTATTATTATTAATGTCATTATTATTATTATTATAATTGTTATTAACATTATTTTTAATAAACCTACTTACTCCCCTCCCCCAAACTCTCTTCCCCTCTCTCTCTCTCGTCCTCGGCTCGGCCAGCCTCTCCGGCCCCCTGAGCGCCGCCGGCGCCCTCGTCTCCACAGCCACCGCCCCCAACATCATCATCTACCACTACCATCATCGTCGCCGTCTCCCCCACAGCCGGCCTCCTCCACCGCGACCACCACCCGTGGCCGCCGCCTCCACTCCCATCACCATCGCAGCCGCCCCCTTCACCATGGCCGCCACCACTACTACTCTCTTCCTCCTTCGGCCACCTCCCTCTCGGCCGGCGCCACCGCCACGACCAGCACCACCATCGTCGTCGTCTTCTTCTCCTCCGCCTCCCCTTCGCTGCCGCTGCCCCCTCCGTCGGAGCCCGACCGACCCTGGTGAGCCCCGATCTCCCCCGCCCCTTCCTTTTCTCTTCTTCCCGGCGGCCAGCACCACCGTCGTACCATTACCGCGCCCGGGCCAGCACCGCCTCGAGCGACGGGACGCCCTTGGGCCCCGTGCTGCTCGAGCAGCGAGCCAGCCTTGGGCTGCGTGCTCTTCGGGCCACGTGCCTCGGTGTAATACTGCCTCGAGCAGTGTGCTGCTCGGTCCACGTGCGCCTCGTTCTGCATATGCCTCGGTTTACGTGCGCCTTTTTACTTTTCGTGCACCCTCGATTCACGTGATGCCTTGGGCAACGAGACGCTTCGAGCCCCGTGCTGCCTCGGGCACCGTGCCCCATTGGTTTGTGTGTTGCCTCGTTTATGTGTCTCGGCCTTTGTGCCCATCTCGGTTTTTGTGTTGCTCTGATTTGCGTACCCGTACCGATTTACGTGCCGCCTCGGTTGCGTGCCACTTTGATCTCTGTGTCACATTGATTTGCGTGCATGCATCGATTTGCATGACGCATTGGTATGTGTACTACCTTGGACTTTGTGCCATCTCAGTTTGCGTGCACGTACGAATTTACGTGCCGTCTTGGTTTGTGTATCACCTTGGACTTCGTACCACATCGATTTGCGTGCATATGTCGACTTGTATGCCGTATTGATTTGTATGCTTCCTTGAATCTCGCTCCGTCTCGATTTGTATACATATCTAGATTTGCTTGTCACAATGATTCGTGTGCCATCTCGATATTCGTAATCCCTCAATTTATGTGCACGTCTCGATTTACGTGTACGTTCCGTTCCTGTTCGCCTCGATATTCGTGCCATCTTGATTCTCGTGCATGTCTCGATTTGCGTGCCAGGATCGGTCTACGTGTGCGTCTTGATTTACGTGCACGTTGTCTCATGTTTATCTCGATTCTCGTACGCATCTCAATATATGTGCACGTCTCGGTTTGCGTGCTCATATCGGTCCTCGTGCCTCAGTTTTCGTGCCAGATCCCTGCGCTTCTTGCCATCCTTCGTGCTTCCTATTATTATTTTATTATTTAATTCGAATGATTGTTTATTATGTGTTCTGAGGACCTCAATGGGCGTGCTAGCTTGGATCCAGATCGCCGAAGACTTGCTTACCTAGCCGAGCCCTCTAGGCAAGTATTCCTTGCTCATCGACGGCTCTTGCCCTCTCTCCTGGATTTTATTGCATTTAATTAATTTGTACTTATAAATTGTATAATCATGATTAGTGTAGCCTAGTAGTAGAACTGCCATGATGATAACTTAGGATAGCTTGGTCCGATACCGGGATAGACCGTATCGGACAACTCGGATGGGTCATCCACACCTCCGAGGACACGAGCACGACTCACTTGTACGGATTGTCCCCGTATGCCTCGTATCCGACTCGCGGTCAGGTAACGGCTCTAGCTAGCTATTCTTGTGGCTGTAATTGTGCTTGGGTTAGAACTATGGACGTGTGCTGTGATACGCCCTGCGAGGCAATTTTTTGTTATATGTGTTGGCTTGGCGCCCAGTACGCATCGTAGTGCTGCTGGAGGTCGAGACTTATTGTTCTTGGCTATCGATTTGTTCCCAGTATGCATCGTAGTGCTGCTGGTAGCTGAGACTTAGTGTTCTTAGCCTGCGATTCTGCGATTCTGCGGCGGGTTGTGCCGAGTGGATTTTAGCCCCAATTCGTAGGATGTTCCCGTCCAGAATACAAAGGAGACTCTGCCGAATTTTTCCAAAATTCTCGTTCGGGAATTCGGTTCGAAGGATTGGGCTGAACCATTACTTTGGTTTGCTGGACTAGGCTCGTACATGTTCATCTTGGTATAGTATACCTGATCCCATTGCCTGCTAGGTAGACTCCATACTAGATTAGTCGCCTAGCTCCTGACCTGTCTTGTTCGTCGAATAGCGTAAGGAGCACAGTTCTACTCAGGAGACGGTCTGCAACCCTGGTCCTTGTTTGGTTTAAGGGTTGTGGATCTGCTCCAGAGTGGTTCATACAATCCTTGCCACTTTTCCGACGGTATTTAATTAATATATTCTTGTCCCCTGACCATTCATTCGTAGGAGTTATCCTAGTCTAGCCAGCTAGGACTGATAGTTGTCCTAAGTGTCGGGATTTATGATTTTGGATATATCAGAGGATTGAGTACTAGGGAGGGTATGTCTCGAGAATATTGATTGATAGACTCACGTGGACTCTTGGATCGTGTTGCTATTTCTTTTGATGATGTTCTAATTCGATCGAACATGACTGTGGATTATTGGATTTTGATGATCGTAAATATTTCACAAAACGAGGAGAATATCGAGGGTATTATTATATAATTTTTACTCGACTTCCCATGCGCCCAAAACCTGGTACCTTTACTGTATCTCGGTAGTTGGGAGACTTAGTTGCTGATAGCCTGAGATCAATGACTCGGAGGATTCTTGTGAACCAGAGGGCCTAGCATTGTCTTTAGTAATTAGCCTAGTACCAAGTGATCATATTTTTCTGATATGATATTTATCCCATCGGGGATGGGAAGACTATTGATAGATTGATCCGGTGGATAGACCGACTTGACGGTTAGAGCTGTAGACCCCCCATGTATACTTGAGATGCTACTATAGTAGAGATCCTGACCATGTACCTGACCTGGTATCCATGCCACGATGTGGGCAGAGGACTCCAAGTGATTGATCGATTGACCATGTTTTTGACTTGACTACTTGTACCCGTGCTGGTACTATTCTATGTGTGCACTGAGATGCTATCCTATGTGTGCACTGAGGTGCTATCCTACGTGTACACTGAGGTGCTATTCTGTGCGTGTACTGAGGTGCTACACGATTCTACGTGTTATATGGCAGTGCATTCATCTTCCAGCACGGATATGGTAGTTGGCCTGTAGTTTTAGCGTGGTAAGGACTGATTGACCGCTTGCTGCATTACACTAAGAATGAATCCAGATTTGAGACTTTCAGTGTCGAGGTAGATTCGTACTTAGTGTACCCGTACTGAGGTACGACATCTAGGAGGCTGAGCATGTGACCACGGTATGTGATTCCAGATAAATATAGGGTTAATCTAGGCAAAAAAAGATGGTAGAAGCATTGGAAGGGAGCAAAATCTCGGGATCGTGCATGCCAGCCGCCACAGGTGCTATGATTACCTGTCTGGCGCAAGGCTGACCGCCCCGGATATTGTTATCGTCCGCAATAGCGGATGGCAGTATCCGACTACTATATGTACTACCATATGATTGATCTGTTTCGCATGGTTGCCTTTAAGGGGCCAGTGCTTATCCATGTGCTATGCGTTATTATTTGGCCTCGTCATCCCTGCTAGACATAGCATGATCTGAGGATTCTTATATTGCATTGTTGGGGTAACTCAACCTCCACATAGATAGCCATAGACATTTGAGTGGCCGCTTGTTCACCTAAATTGTATGGCTTGTTGCTTGCTAAACTAGCTTGCACGTAACGCTGTCCCGGTGCGGTAATTCATTCACTTGTTCTTATTTGATGTAGGGATAGGTTACTGTTCCGATGTCAGACTACGAGTTCCAGTTGACGATGCAAGTATTAGTGGATGTTAGGATGACTGTGATGATTGTTGGTTACTTACGTATTAGTTGGATTGCTGCCTTATATTATGTAATCGTGCGTTGGTACCGCACGATCCTTTACCCTCATTACTGCTGTTTATACATGTTATTCCTGTCATATATTATATCATGCTGGTTTTCTTCGCCCGTCCTTGAGCCTTCCTTTCTGGTACTTGCTGCGGTTGGCCTGACCAACCCTGGATTGTTCCCAGATTGCCCGTGATCGATCCTATGGATCTTCCAGACCTGACTTGGGGGACGTGCTTCAGTTCCTAACCATGAGGGAACTGTGTGGGGAGGTATTCTTATCTACATTATTTCTTATTGTAGACTATCTGATTATCATATGAGTATTTTTTGCCTTTCATATGATTGTCTCTCTTGT
The DNA here is from genome assembly GCA_029216955.1 of Iris pallida. NCBI lineage: Eukaryota > Viridiplantae > Streptophyta > Magnoliopsida > Asparagales > Iridaceae > Iris > Iris pallida. Next base: position 2,462,836 of record JANAVB010010194.1, on the reverse strand, counting down.
AGTTATTTCATAGATTATTGCCTGTGGATATGAGATCAGATTTAGGCTATAGACTGCTTGCATGCTAGGATACCCAACAAGATTGACAGCCACGATCGCCGTATAATATTTTCATACCTTATACGGTGTAGCTGGCCTACGTCCGTCCCCGTATTCCGGTACTGGGACGTGACAAGGTTTTATTGGTGGCCCATGCAGGTCTCGTTTTGAGATATTGTTGGGTATCACATGATTATTGATCTCAGTCCACTATTCCTTGGGATTGTAACTTGCTACACTTGCCCTTCGCTCCCTTGAACTTGTGAATTGGTCTTCATCTCTACCTGGACCTATTTTGCTTTGCCTGTCTTATTTGTTGTTATCTACCCCTGATCCTTGTTTGATAGATATGATCCTATAGTTGGTCATGTCGATCGTTTTATCCGATGAGATGTCATCTTATCTCCATCATTGGGTTACTTGATTATCTATCTTGGGTTCTGTACTCTCTACCGGTGTTTTACCTTAGTTGATTTCTTGTTATCTCTTTCATGCGTTGACTTCGTGTTGACTTAGTATCATTATCGCCCTCTTCGAGCATTGGCTTGATTGTTATGGAAGGAAGATTACATCAGGACTCTGAGATCGGATATTTTAGCATTGTCGAGCGTCCAATGGATATTCTTGTATCAATTCAGCTCCTTTGATTCGGGATATTTTCGCAATCATGATTATCTGTTTCAGATATTATTTTGATTATAGATATACTTTTTGTACATTATGTTTTGATATGGATCCTTGGTTTGGAGTATTTTTCTACGGATATGGAGTATTTTCATAGAAAAGCTATCTTGTGGTTATTATTGAAGATATTTTTGGATGTGTGTTATGAATCACTTGGATTTTGGATTTTGATTATTTTCTAGGACTCTCGTTATATTGTTAGAGATTTTTATGATTTTAGTGATTTGGATATGTGAGTTATGGATTTGATTCGTTTTTGGGTATTTGTCAAGAGTGACCAGATGAACCTAGTACACCTTGACGGCGTGACAACGAAAGTTGCAGCCGCTCGATTATAGTGTCATGGTGAATCTTTTGCAGCCATTCCGGGTGGCGTGGCAAGGAATGACCATGACACACATTTTTCGGATATTGGGAACCTACGGTCGTCGGCTTGAGACAGATATCCTGTGATTTATGATTTTATGCGGGTTTTCATGCAGTGGGGCTATCAGGTTTTCTGATACTGTTTTCGATATTTTGTACTTGTTTTGATTTATGGAGTTATTTCGTGCATGTGAGATTTTGATTTTTCAAGATTACTTCATTGTTTGGATTTACCTTACGAGTTGATTTATGTAGCCATACACTGTTCTCCTTGACGTTTTCATATTGATATTTTGTTCTTTTCTAATTTTATTACTTGATTTCTGTAAGGTGGGTAGAGTTTTCATGATATGTATATACTAGTTTTGAAAATCCTATATTACATGATTTCGAAATTTCGAGGACAAAATTTTTGTAAGGTGGGTAGGATGTCATATCCCTATTTTGATAATAGGTATATGATCGTATTTAGGTTATTTTCAAATTTTGTATTTGTTTAAAATTTTATTTATTTTCCAAACTTGTGCTGGCCTTACTTGTTTAGGCCTGACATTTGATTATTACTTCTATTAAATTGTTATCAATATTATTTTATTATTATTATTGGGGTTAACATGGTTAGCTTTTATTAAATTATTTCTATTATTATTAATGTCATTATTATTATTATTATAATTGTTATTAATATTATTTTTATTAAACCTACCTACTCCCTCCCCCAAACTCTCTCTCTCCCCCTCACTTCCACTCAGCCGCTCCCCTCCCCCAAACTCTCTTCCTCTCTCTCTCTCGTCCTCGACCAGGCCAGCCTCTCCGGCCCCCTGAGTGCCGCCGGCACCCTCGTCTCCACAGCCACCGCCCCCAACATCATCATCTACCACCACCATCATCGTCGCCGTCTCCTCCACAGCCGGCCTCCTCCGCCGCGACCACCACCCGTGGCCACCGCCTCTACTCCCATCACCACCGCAGCCGCCCCCTTCACCATGGCCGCCACCACCACTGCTCTCTTCCTCCTCCGGCTACCTCCCTCTCGGCCGGCGCCATCGCCACGACCAGCACCACCATCGTCGTCGTCTTCTTCTCCTCCGCCTCCCCTTCACTGCTGCCCCCTCCGTCGGAGCCCGACTGACCTTGGTGAGCCCCGATTTCCCCCGTCCCTTCCTTTCCTCTTCTCTCCGGCGGCCAGCACCACCGCCGCGCCGTTGCCGCACCCGGGCCAGTACCGCCTCGAGCGACGGGACGCCCTTGGGCCCCGCACTGCTCGAGCAGCGAGCCAGCCTCGGGCTGCGTGCCCTTCGAGCCACGTACCTCGGTGCACGTGCTGTCTCGAGCAGTGCGCTGCTTGGTCTGCGTGCGCCTTGTTCTGCATATGCCTCGGTTTGTGTGCACCTTTTTGGTTTTCTTGCACCTTTGATTCACGTACTGCCGTGGGCAGCGGGACGCCTCGAGCCCCGTGCTGTCTCGGGCACCGTGCCCCATTGGTTTGCGTGTTGCCTCGTTTATGTGTCTCGGACTTTGTGCCCATCTCGGTTTTCGTGCTGCTCCGATTTGCATACCCGTACCGATTTACGTGCCGCCTCGGTTGCATGCCACTTTGATCTCTGTGTCGCATTGGTTTGCGTGCATGTATCAATTTGCGTGCCGTATTGGTATGTGTGCCACCTTGGACTTTGTGCCATCTCGGTTTGCGTACACATACAGATTTACGTGCCGCCTTGGTTTGTATATCACCTTGGACTCTGTACCGCATCGATTTGCGTACATACGTCGACTTGTATGCCGTATTGATTTGCATGCTTCCTTGAATCTCGCTCCGTCTCGATTTGCGTACATACCTCGATTTACGTGTTGCAATGATTCGTGATCGATCGATTTATATGTACGTCTCGATTTACGTGTACGTTCCATTCCAGTTCGCTTCGATATTCGTGCCATCTTAATTTTCGTGCACGTCTCGGTTTGCGTGCCAGGATCGGTCTACGTACGTATCTCGATTTACGTGCACGTTGTCTCCTGTTCATCTCGATCTTCGAGTCATCTCGATTCTCGTACGCATCTCGATATACATGCACGTCTCGGTTTGCGTGCTCGTATCGGTCTGCGTGCCTTAGTTTTCGTGCCAGATCCCTGCACTTCTTACGGGACCCGTACGGTATAGCCTCCTGCCATCCTTCGTGCTTTATCTTATTATTTTATTATTTAATTCTAATGATTATTTATTATGTGTTCTGAGGACCTCGATGGGCGTACTAGCTTGGATCCAGATCGCCGAAGACTTGCTTACCTAGCCGAGCCCTCTAGGCAAGTATCCCTTGCTTATCGACGGCTCTTGCCCTCTCTCCTGGATTTTATTGCATTTAATTAATTTGTACTTGTAAATTGTATAATCATGATTAGTGTAGCCTAGTAGTAGAACTACCATGATGATAACTTAGGATAGCTTGGCCCGATACCGGGATAGACCGTATCGGACAACTCGGATGGGTCATCCACACCTCCGAGGACACGAGCACGACTCACTTGTACGGATTGTCCCCGTATGCCTCGTGTCCGACTCGCGGTCGGGTAACGGCTCTAGCTAGCTATTCTTGTGGCTGTGATTGTGCTTGGGTTAGAACTTTGGACGTATGCTGTGATGCACCCTTCGAGACGATTTCTTGTTATATGTGTTGGCTTGGCACCCAGTACGCATCGTAGTGCTGCTGGAGGCCGAGACTTAGTGTTCTTGGCTATCGATTTGTTTCCAATACGCATCGTAGTGCTGCTGGTAGCTGAGACTTAGTGTTCTTAGCCTACGATTCTGCGATTCTGCGGCGGGTTGTGCTGAGTGGATTTTAGCCCCAATTCGTAGGGTGCTCCCGTCCAGAATACAAAGGAGACTCTGCCGAATTTTTCCAGAATTCCCGATCGGGAATTCGGTTCGAAGGATTGGGCTGAACCTTTCCTTTGGTTTGCTGGACTGGGCTCGTGCATGTTCACCTTGGTATAGTATACCTGATCCCATTGCCTACTAGGTAGACTCCATACTAGATTAGTCACGACCTGTCTTGTCCGTCGGATAGCGTAAGGAGCGCGGTTCTACTCGGGAGACGGTCTGCAACCCTGGTCCTTGTTTGGTTTAAGGGTTGTGGATCTGCTCCAGAGTGGTTCATGCAATTCTTGCCACTTTTTTGGTGGTATTTAATTAATATATTCTTGTCCCCTGACCATTCATTCGTAGGAGTTATCCTAGTCTAGCCAGCTAGGACTGATAGTTGTCCTAAGTGTCGAGATTTATGATTTTGGATATATCTGAGGATTGAGTACTAGGGAGAGTATGTCTCGAGAATATTGATTGATAGACTCACGTGGACTCTTGGATCGTGTTGCTATTTCTTTTGATGATGTTCTAATTCGATCGGACATGACTGTAGATTATTGGATTTTGATGATCGCGAATATTTCGCAGAACGAGAAGAATATCGAGGGTATTATTATATAATTTTTACTCGACTTCCCAAGCGCCCAAAACCTGGTACCTTTGCTGTATCCCGGTAGTTGGGAGACTTAGTTGCTGATAGCCTGAGATCAATGAATCGAAGGATTCTTGTGAGCCAGAGGGCCTTGCATTGTCTTTAGTGATTAGCCTAGTACCAAGTGATCGTATTTTCTGACATGATATTTATCCCATCGGGGATGGGAAGACTATTGATAGATTGATCCGGTGGGTAGACCGACTTGACGGTTAGAGCTGTAGACCCCCCATGTATACTTGAGATGCTACTATAGTAGAGATCCTGACTATGTACCTGACCTGGTATCCATGCCACGATGTGGGCAGAGGACTCCAAGTAATTGACCGATTGACCATGTTTATGACTTGACTACTTGTACCCGTGCTGGTACTATTCTATATGTGCACTGAGGTGCTATCCTATGTGTGCACTGAGGTGCTATCCTACGTGTGTACTGAGGTGCTATTCTATGCGTGCACTGAGGTGCTACACGCTTCTACGTGTTATATGGCAGTGCATTCATCTTCCAGCACGGATATGGTAGTTGGCCTGTAGTTTTAGCGTGGTAGGGACTGATTGACCGCTTACTGCATTACACTAAGAATGAATCCAGATTTGAGACTTTCAGTGTCGAGGTGGATTCATACTTAGTATACCCGTACTGAGGTACGACATCTAGGAGGCTGAGCATGTGACCACGGCATGTGATTACAGATAAATGTTGAGTTAATCTAGGCAACTAAAGATGGTAGAAGCATTGGAAGGGAGCAGAATCTCGAGATCGTGCATGCCAGCCGCCACAGGTGCTATGATTACCTGTCTAGCACAAGGCTGACCGCCCCGAATATTGTTATCGTCCACAATAGTGGATGGCAGTATCCGACTACTATATGTACTACCATATGATTGCTCTGTTTCGCATGGTTGCCTTTGAGGGACCAGTGCTTATCCATGTGCTATGCGTTATTATTTGGCCTCGTCAGCCCTGCTGGACATAGCACGATCTGAGGATTCTTATATTGCATTGTTGGGGTAACCCAACCTCCACATAGATAGCCGTAGACATTTGAGTAGCCGCTTATTCACCTAAATTGTATGGCTTATTGCTTGCTAAACTGGCTGGCACGTAACGCTGTCCCGGTCGGTAATTATTCCCTTGTTCTTGTTTGATGTAGGGGTAGGTTACTGTTCCGATGTCAGACTACGGTTCCAGTTGGCGATGCAAGTATTAGTGGATGTTAGGATGACTGTGATGATTGTTGGTTACTTACATATTAGTTGGATTGCTGCCTTATATTATGTAATCGTGCGTTGGTACCGCACGATCCTTTACCCTCATTACTGCTGTTTATACATGTTATTCCTGTCATATATTATATCATGCTGGTTTTCTTCGCCCGTCCTTGAGCCTTCCTTTCTGGTACTTGCTGCGGTTGGCCTGACCAACCCTGGATTTCCCAGATTGCCCGTGATCGATCCTATGGATCTTCCAGACCTGACTTGGGAGACGTGCTTCAGTTTCTGACCATGAGGGAACTGTGTGGGAAGGTATTCTTGTCTACATTATTTCTTATTGTAGACTCTCTGATTATCATATGAGTATTTTTGCCTTTCATATGATTCTCTTGTAGTTATTTTATGGATTATTGCCTGTGGATATGAGATCAGATTTAGGCCATAGACTGTTTCATGCTAGGATACCCAACAAGATTGACAGCCACGATCGCCGTATAACGTTTTATACCTTATACGGTGTAGCTGGCCTACATCCGTCCCCGTATTCCGGTACTGGGGCGTGACAAATACATTACTTAATGTTGGTTTAGCAAAATGAGTCTTATTAGTACGCGAGAGGATTAGTACTGATCCCACACCAGATTGCTTGCAGGTTCATGGTATAATCTGCTCGTGGCAGAGATTTGCTTGAACGTGCTGAGATATGGAATGTCATAGCTTTGTGACGCGTGTGACCGCATTGATGCTCGGATTGCAACAGGGTAATACGGTCGAGATATAGAATGCATGATGTATGAAACGGTAAAATCTTTTATGAGCAAGAGAGAACCTGAGTGTTGTAAGCCAATCAGGCAAATTCAGTTAGGCTATTAAAAGCCTTTGTAACCTCAGTTCAATTATCAATAAAGAGAATTGTTTCGTATACTCTGTTTCTTTCGCTGCTAATAACAAATCAAAGATAACCATTTGAGAACTTGTCATCTTGTCTTGTACGAGTGCAACTCTAGACTCGTACGGTATCATGCCCCAACGAGACAATGATTCGATAAAATTGATACAAAGACGAGCAATTTTCTGGGTCGGGACGTGACAAATTGGTATCAAAGCTCTAGACTCAATTTCCTCAGGACGCTTGTTTCGTTTCAATTCCAAAAGTTGTCCACCATAATCAAATTACTCTTTACTCTAATTGATGCCGCACTGGATATTCCATACAATAAGTCTAATAAAGTCATGCAATTTTGCCTCATGTATTTTGAAAATTACATAATATTTGCTGAGAAAGTCGTGAAATATTTGTTGCATTGAGTGCAGCGAGGCATAAAATATTGTTGCTGAAAGTATAACAAGTTATGAAATGTGAATTGAGATGTTTGTTGTTCAATGTAGCAAGTCGGTATGAGAAATGTTGGTTGCATCGATATAACAAAAAGTTGCGAGATGTTTCGTTGCATAAGACGCAACGAGTTGAATTGTGATTTGTATGTTGTAAATGAACAAAAGTTGATATCAAATGTGTTGAACGGATTCGAGTATTGGCTTTGAATATCAGAAATAAAATGTTACATGAGATGCAACGAATGAAACTGAAATAAAATATTGCACGAGATGCAACGGAGGAAACTAAAATAAAATATTGTACGAGATGCTGCAGATGAAACTAAAATAAAACGTTGCACGAGATGCAACAGAAGAACTGAAATAAAATGTTACATGAGATGCAACGGGTGTGTAGAACACTAACAAAAAAGAGAAGAATCACTGTCTTTTCTTATTAGCACAAGGCACAAATCGAGTACACCTGAGAGATCCTGCACTGAGAATCCCCGAGTACAAAAAGAATTCTGGGAAATAGGACGATGGAGATTGAGCGACAGTTGCTCCTTTACTCTGTTGACACTCCGATTTAAAAAGTGGAGAAAATCTAAGAAAATTGCTAACTCTCAGCTCACTGGCAAGAAGGGCAGCAATTTGACTCTGAAATGCTCTCTGTTATGTTCATTTGAAGAGGCATATATCCTTTATTTATAGTCATTTTGTACCAAAATGACTGTTATGTGCACACAGGTAGAGAATACTGATCTCCCTGTGGGCGCATAGTATTGCTTTGGGCATAGATGTAGGCGCATAAGAATTGGATGATCGTGGATAGATCGTGGGGTTGACGTGGCCGCATGTTTCGGTGCACGGCTGCTCGTGGAGACTGGCGTGGCCGCATGCCTCGCCTATGACTGATCGTGGATGTTGACCGAGTCATAGAGCTGTTCTGACTTGGGCGCATAGTGTAGGAAGACAACCATGCGCCTACCTCTGGAAAAATTATGTGGGCGCATAGAATTTACTATATGTGGCGCATAGAATTGCTACCTGTGGGCGCATATTCACTTCTTTATGTGGGCGTATAGTATGGATATTTTCATGCTTCTACAAGACCTCCTTCAACGTTTTTGATACTCGAATGAGTTTGGAATACTTTGAAAGAAGGATGGGAGACTGTCTTCTTATGGCTCTGTGGGCGCATAACAGACCATCTCTTTGGCGCATAGATGTTGCTAGGCTGTCAAAGATGACTGTTGAGATCTTGTTCAAAAATCTGAACTAATAGATTCATTAGAATGAAATTTGAAGGGGTCCATCCTTTATGATGTCTACGCATAGTCCACATCAGCAAAATAGTGGGCGCATAGTGTGTAAAGAACGAGACTTTGGTGGGTGCATAGACCATGTGGGCGCATAACTTCTCGTTCGTGCCTATAAATAGGCCTTGAGGAGAGAGAAAATTCATTCTTCTATCTTTTTCTCAAAAACTTTCAAGAGACTTTTCATTTCTTTTATGCAAGAACATGTCTCCCAAGGCTGTCAAGAAGTCCGCGAAGGGCAAAGAGGCTGCACCGGGCGGTTCTCCTCCTTTGACAACGTCTCCTCTAGTCCAAGACCCCATTCTGGATGAGGCTATGCTTTAAAACAAAGTCTCGAACGTTAATTTGCGATGCTCGACTTCTCTCTGCTTGGGCGCATAACCATTGATATGCGTCCAAAGCAATATACCTCTGTTTAGCATTCTTATGCGCCCACAGAAATATGCGCCCACATATTTGTTATGTGTCATGTGCCCACAGAACACTTCTGTGATTGGAAATTCTTATGCGCCTACAGGCTGTTTGGGCGCATAAATTTTTTCAGCACTTAGCTTTTTTTTGTAGATTCTAAGTCTGACTTTTTCCTCTGTCTTTGCAGTTTACATGGTCGTCCCGGAACTCGGTAGAATTCCTCTCAGCTCTGCTCGCCAAGCTCTTGGTTCAAGCCTCGTCACTACCATGATTAGGAATGTTCAGGTTAAGATCAGCCAGAAGAAGCCTTCAGTGCGAATGATCGCTATGCATGAACATGATAAGATATTCCTGAAGCAGATGATAAATGATGAGAAGTTCTTGCTCGGAGGGGTGCGGAGCTTTAAGAGACCGTACTTCTTATTTGGCGATAGCCTGGGGTTTGAGGACGGCAAGACGATACGCCTGAAAGACCCTCTAGTGGTCAGGTTGAACAACCTAAGGATATGGTTGCCGTCCATGGATCGCCAATATCCTTTGCCGGCATTTACCGATCTAGCTGTACGGAGACATATGAAATGGGACCTAACCCCTGAACTTCATGGGGTTGTCTTCGAAAATATATACTTTAACTCCGGTGATTGGAAGAAAGACAATTTTAAGTGTGTCAAGAGCTCCACATCCTATTCCACAAGGGGGCTGCACCCTGGTGCCATAATAAATGATATTCCGACCGACCTTCATCCTTATGCTGTCGACACCCTTTCTAATCTGATGATGTCAAAGAATATGTCGTATCCCGTAGGCAAGCTGCGGATGGAAGGTTGGAGGTACCCTGTTTCATTTTGGAGTGACCTTACTGAATGGGTGCTTTCAACCTATGAAGCCATCCTGAAGGCTTTCGGCCTTTTTCATGCCATTAGAGCCACTCAATATGGCATAAAGACAAATTGGCCTATGTTTGTCTCTTTGGCGGAGTTGTACAATCATCACACCTGTACCTTCTTTACTCCGGGCGGGGAGATGGGTCTGGCTCTTCATGAGATGCAGGAGATATCGAAGCTTCCTTGGAAACAGAGCCGTACGAGGAATATATCCCTTGTGATGAAGAACTCTTGGACCTGGAGAGAGAAAACTCCAAGTTGACGGACGTGTATAAGGAGTTATTTTGTCACTTTCTCATATGTCACAAGATCACAAAGAAGGATAGGACTAAGGGCCAATCCCCATAGAAAATCTTGGACGAGATATGTTTTTGTTAAAAGAGAAGGAGAAGGTCCGGCCTCCTTTTCAATTTGTAAGCCCCTGATGAAGTCCAAGATAGAGGAATTGATGATAGATCACGGGGCAGCAGATACTGATAATAGTGATGATCTCGAGGGGAATTCCCCGATTTATCACTTCTTCCGACAAGCTGAGTTTAAGTTGTCGAGAGAAAGCTGTGCTGGCAGATTTTCTGATGATCTGGATCCGCGACTAGTTACCTGGTGGTTCAGGGTCTATCGAAAGGATGATCCAGAGTATGATACTTCCAGCTGTAAAGCTAGCATTTGGATACCGGCTTGTCCTGCTTCCTGCAATGGTCTGTGCAAACCAACGAGGTCTGCGAGATTTTATTGGAAACACGGTGACCTCGAAGATAGAACAGACTTTGCTAGGACCGAACTCCCCTTTTATTACTTGATGGGATGGCTGGTGCTGCACTGTCCCAAATTGATGAATACTGGGCTGGTGGCGGACTCTTTGGCAGGAGACGCCTTTCTTCGAAGATTTCGTGACACAAACTGGGCCGTCACTGGAATGCCTGCTTGTAGAAAGGCTTTGAGCTTTCTTCAGAACTAAGTTCTTCAGAATATCCTCCATCCGGCAGTGGCAACGTAGGGGACACATTAGTAGATGAGGGAGCACACTACTAGCTTGACCACTGGGGCATTCCATTGGCTCCAGTCTATCAGGTCCTTTCATTTGGTGCTCAGGGATAGGAACCACACCTACCTAGAGCCTTATCTACCAAGCCGTTTGTGCGACAATTTGGATATAGCCAGCTTCTTCTGGGCAACCCTAGCCCTCATCTAGAGTCGATAGGAAGCTTGATCGATGGGGTGCATGCGTGGGGTTATTACAATGCTGGATGCACAGGGGCAATTTTTACTCTGCCCGAAGATAAGCCTGAGACCCATCTGCTCTTTGCTGCTGCAAAATTTTATACTCAGATCAATAATCTTCATCATCGGTATAATCGTGAGCAGAGTTTAGCATTGGGAACTAGGCTTGCCCCTACTCCTGCCAATGTGGAGCGAGCCCAAATGATGTCGAAGGGCAGCAGAAGGAAAAGTACTGCTCCAGCCGTTCAGCCGGCCGAATACCACGACGGAGAGCTACGCTTGAGGAGCCGGATACTACAGCACCTCAGAGAGAAGATATCGAAGATGACTCTTCTCTCCCTGATCCTCTCAGAAAAGAAAAGCTTTAACTGAACTAGCTCAACAGTCAACTTTCAAGAGAAAGAAGAAAACTGTTGTCTCAAGAGGGATAAAGAAAGTCAAGGATGTGGGTGCCGGCTTGCCTCTTCCAAGAAGATCTTCTCGGAGACTCGAAGAGGTGAAACGGCATCACGGGCCGTTACTATCCAGGAGGTGGATCCTTTTCTAGACTCCATAGCCATTTTCGTTAAACAATACTCGTGCTGTCTTCGAATAACGCTTTCTCACCCTTGCGTTTATCCTTTGCACATGACCTCGAAGTTACGACCGAGACAGGTGCTTCTTCATTTGAAGAGGTAGACGTGACAACGGTATCCCCCACTCGTCCTCAATCGACGGACGAAGGTTGGTTTTCCCCAGTCAAAGGGCTGAGCAAAGGGATGATCAGGGCGAATTCCCGGACTATAATGGTGAACAAAAAGCCAGTCCCTCATATGATATCTTTAGCAGATATGTCTAAGATTGGAGCTATGATAAAGGAGTTGGACGAGAATCAAGTCCAATCAGCTCACCCTCCCGTGGGTATGTTATTCTTGCACTTTACTTCGGATGAGATTTTTTGACTTTAATTTTACGTACTCCTCGTGAGGCTGATTGCTATCCTATATTCCCTTGTAGATAAGGAGAGAAACAATATACAGAGGTTGTCCAAGACACTAGGGTAGGATAAGAAGTTGTCCCTGGTTCTGTTGGGATTGCTGGTGAGGAAGAATTTGTCAGCAAGCCAGCATCGGCTGCGGAAGGAGAAGTTGAACAACGCACTAAGGCGGCCGTTACTGAATCTGCTCCAGGTTCAACTGGGGCCATAGAAGATATACAGCTTGATGTTGGGAATGCTCGGGGCCTTAAAATCACTATTGAGCAATCTGGGTCTGCTCTTGGTTCTCTTGTAACAGGGCTGATGACCTAGTTCAAGTTGGTGCTGAGCAAGTAAAGGTACAAAATTACAACTCTTTTGCACTTTTTTTCTTTCAGTTACTAATATATATATTGTTTTATTGTCATGTTCGACTTCTTGTCAAGTATCTTCCTGGAGCGAAGATCTCCATCAAGCTCCACCCCAACGACTTCCTCTGAGGATGAAGATGGCCCAGGAAGTCATAAAAGCTTTCTACTCCATTCTGAAAGTAAAGCTTCCTGGAGTCTTAAACCGGAATGTCACCTTTGGACCTATAAAGGCTATTGTCGGATGCCAAGTGACGGTCCTTGAAAGCATTGCTGGCAATGAAGAACGGGCCAATGCTCTAAGAATGTTCTAAATGACTTGGAGGACCGAGTGGCCAAATTCCGGAAAGCCAAACAACGAAGCCCAACATCGCTGTTTCATGAAGAAGACGAGGCTTTGGTTGCGACTCTTACATAAGACACTGCCAGAATAGGTCATATTAGCGACGCCAAAAAGCGTCGCTAAAATGACAAAAAGCGTCGCTAATCGTATTTATCGACATTTTTAGCGACGTTTTTTCTATGGTCGCGGAAAGCCATGTCGCTGACAGACAAAATGTCGCTAATCGTCGCCATTACTGTGCTTACCGACACTATAAACGTCGCTAATCACCGACGTTCACCGACACCACGTCAAAAAAAATGGCGACGTCTCTCTGATGTCGGTCAATGTCGGTGAATTTAGCGATGTATGCTACTTTTTATCGATGTTTACCGACTCTGTAGAAGAGGGAAAAGGGTCGGTAAACGTCGCTAAACCTGGTATTTTAGCGATGTTTACTGACGTTTAGCGACGCAGATGGACGTCGTAAACGTCGCTAAAATGCAAAAAAAAATATACAGAATGTCCACAGAATCATATTTTTTTCCTGCAGTTTAATAAATAACAATAAATACACAGAAGCACATTTTCATCCTAGGTTCGCGATCCCTTCATTGGAACACTCAACACTGGTTCATCACAATATACATATGTATCAACACAAATAAGAGTAAAAGTCTAAAAGAGTAAAATATCCAAAGTCGGTAATCGTCGATCCAAAGTATACAACCAATATCCAAAGTATACAACCAAAATCCACAACCAATAATGAAAGTCTACACAAATAATCCACAACCAATACTGAAACAAGATAAACAAACACTAAAAAAATAGTCCTAACTCAGACTACTGCGGATCTGGAGGAGGGGCAGTGCCGTGCCTCAAGGATAGGGACATCTCGTACTCCTCCCGTGAAATCGTCATCGATGAAGAAGGTAGTGACGTCGGTGGAGTCGGAGGTAGTGACGCCGGCGGAGTCGACGATGATGAAGGCACCTCGGAGGACAACAACGCTCCAACGCTGCTAGTCGCTCGTGGTAGGAATGCATGGTAGATAACAGCCTCGTACTGCTATCAACCATCGAATCCTGCATCAACGTGAGCCTCTCGCCCATGGACAACAGTGATGCCTGCAGATCCGTCATGCTGCGCTCTGTCGATGCTCTAAGATCAGTGATGCCCCGTTTTGTCCTCTCAGTCACATCCCTGAGCTCCATAATGCTGCGGTCGAGCGTATCCAATGTGCTATGAGTGCAGCATCGTCCGTTGGTGTTGCTCCTGGATCCGTCGTAGCAGCTCGTCACGGACAGACTCTACCATCTTCCGGACTCGGGCAGACTCCTGGGAGGGCTGTGGGCCATGCACACTTGTCACGCCCCAGAACCAGAATACTGGAGAGCAGGGGCAGACATAGCCAGCTACGTATATGAAATGGAATCCATCTCGCTATGCGGTCACGGCTGTCTAGATACATGAGGGTTTATCTACAAGCCAACAGTCTCTTAAGGTCATGAACAAGCCTAGTGTCTCAATCACAAGCAAGTAAGTAAAAGTTACAAGATGTATGATCATTAAATATACAATATTAAGGCGTCCCAAAACATTACATATTTAGCTGATCATGAAGCTAGTCGTTACAAATGTTAGGACTAGCAAGAGTTTAGTCATACATGATCAACCCTAGGATCTGTTAATCATGTTACAGCCCGTAGGCGGACAGTAAGTAAAATTGCAATCGAGCTAAACAGGTGCTCGTCCGCTAAACGCCTCAAAAGAATAATTTTTACAATAGAGTGGAAGAGCCAAAAATAACCCACTCGTTGCCAGGATTCCTTCTAGTGTTCACCATCTGGCAGGAAGGTCGGTAGATCCTCTAGAGCTGCTCCGAAATCTGGCCACACAAAACCAGCTGGGTCAGACCCCAGAAAGAGCAAGTGCCACAAAGGAAGCTTCACTTAAGAACTAAAACCAGCAATCAGCACAAGATATAAATAAAAGTAAGAACTGGAAATAAAGAAAATACATCAGGATGATATATGACGAGATAACCATAGAACTATTCAGATAACCAGGTTACAACCCGTAAACCAAACAAGGACCGGGGTTGTAACCCTTCGTCTGAACAGAACTTGGAATTCTCACCATTTATCGGTAAAATAAATACAAGCATTCTGGTCATTCAATAATCTGGAACAGGATCAGGGCAAGACTAGACTGGTTAGACTCCGTCCAATCACTTCACGGCCAAGCAAGAATTACGGCTTGATACTTTAACTAACTAGGGTTGTCACAAGCCTAATTACTAACAAGATGCAGTGAGATTATTCCACAGCCACAAGCCCTGCAGACCATCCAGGTTACCCGGGTTAAAAGTTTAGAGTTGAATTCAGGTGGGTACATCGTCCAGGAAACGAATGTACCCTTAGGTAGCTTGAAGGGTGCAACACATGACAGTGTGCTGGAAATGTGCCCTACTCGACGGCAGGCTACAGATCCCAAGGCGTGCCCAGGTAACGGGATTGCCTGTAGCTGGAAAATCTCGTCATGACTAATGTATTAATCTAGTTATTAGCCTTAGTCCATTTTAGTAGGTACTCCTGACCGTGGTAATCAGGAGTCCCTGTCCTAGACATAATGCAAGACAGGACTGGTTAATTTATACAAACACAATCGCCTACGGTGTCCAGATTAATTATACAGGTTATGTCATGTCAGGTAGCCGTCGCAACAGCTATTCGAGATAATTATGCCAGGTTATCATGCCAAGTGTGCTTGTCAGGAGTGCGCCACGACGGGCCACTATCAGGTCATGTCAGGTTATCATGTCAGGAGTGCACCACTACGGGTCACTATCGCGTCATGCTCAATTATCAATTCCAAACATATCAAGTAAATTCGTGATTATCAAGTTCATGACTTGGGCGTAAAATATCTAATAAAATATCAATAGACAGGGCTATAGAAGAGCCAAGCTTAAGGAAAATAAAACCAAATCTGACACGCTGACATAAGACCAAGTCAGCCAAAGGCCATACGCTCAGTGCAAAAGTCATACGCTCAGGCCAGCCTACGCTCAAGCCAACCTACGCTCAGGCCAACCTACGCTCAGGTCAACCCACGCTAAGGTCAAGCCACGCTCAGGTCAAGCGTATGCAAGTCATACGCTTCCAAAAGGCAGCGTATGGGGTCCATACGACTCCTTGTCAAGCAAGCGAGCGTACGCGAGTCATACGTTCCCAAAAGGCAGCGTATGGGGTCCATACGACTCCTTGTCAAGCAAGCGAGCGTATGCGAGTCATACGCTCCCAAAAGGCAGCGTATGGGGTCCATACGACTCCTTGTCAAGCAAGCGAGCGTATGCGAGTCATACGCTCCCAAAAGGCAGCGTATGGGTACTGCGCTACGCTAAAGAGCGCACGCAACTCAGTGGCTCAAGCTAAAAAGCTTGTGCACTGCTCACTGTCTTCTCCAAACAGCAAGAACTCCATGGTTGAACCCAAAGCTTCAAAAGTCCATAACTTGGTCAAAATAAGTCCAAATCCGACTTTGCAAAGTTCTATCTTGGGTGAAATTCAATTCTCTCCAACATAAGAACATCAAAACCCATAAAAATACAACTTAAATAGATCAAAACCATGCAAAACCAAAAATAAAAGAAACTTAGATCTAGAACAATGGAGACTCCAAATCACAAAATGTCAAGTTCTAATGTTGATCACCATGGCCTAATCTAGCTAATGGACAAATAAAAGTGGTTCTCAAGTGATGGCAAGGTGCACTTGCCTAGACCTCTCTCTTCTCTCTTTGGCAGGTAAGGAAGTAAATGAGGAAGAAGAAGATGAATAATGAAGAGAGAGAATGAAGAGGGCTAATAAATACAAATGGTGGTGGTAGGTAGGGGTTCACCTTGGGTTCATCATGAACCCAATCAAAACCAAGCCAAGCCGAACCAACCAACCCGAACCAGGAATAAACCAGGCCAAGCCATGAAGAAAACTAAACAAGGAATCATACAATACAAGAATAAATACATACACGTATTCCAGAAATACGTAATACGAACCACAGGCATTACAACACTAGCATGGGAGGCCCTAGAGGACTGTGTCGCAACTAGGACGCCATAGGATCCCGTACCGTAGTACGTACCCCTGTGGAGACCACTAGCGGCGGTCACCCACAGCTCGTCCTTCGACGGAGCTGCAGCGGGTTACGAGGAAGTACCGGCCTCTCCTGCAGCATGTGCACTAGCAGTCGTCCGCTCCTTAAGCCGTTCAAACTCGGCCTAGAAAGCATGGATACTCTATAACTTCTAATGTCTAATGTACTTATTATTACTAACTACATGAATATCTATTTACATACATATTTACTAAGTTATATCAAAACTAACACGAAGTATTATAATTAAAAATAGAATTGTAATACTTACATATGCCTGCTCCGCCCTCTCGTCAATAAGCTTCCCGCCCTTTCGATGTGTGGCCAAGAAGACAGTCACCATATTGGCGTCATCACCCCTCCTTACCGGTAATTAAATATATCACCATTTACTAATTTATCAGAGTTGCATTAAAATAATATTTTTAAAATAAAAAACATACCAAATGACGGAAATATTTTATCATCGGAATTGACCCACCGTACCACTTTGACCCCTGCTTCCTAGCCGCCTTGGCCTTCTCAGACTTTTCCTTGTACCTAGGCTCGTCGAATCGAGCCTTCATCGCAGTCTACTGCTCAGGGGTGATCCAACCTTGGATCGACTTTCCGGCACGATCATAAGTCTTCTGATCATTAATAGCGTCGCGGATCAGCTTAGCAGCGACGGCAGGAAATATCTCCTCGATCATCTCAGATCGGTACGGTGGATAGAAAAACATATCCTAGAAGAGTGCAAACCAAATATTTATCAGTTATGTATAATATGCAAAAATTATATGATTCATGTTAAAAGAAAATATATTTTAACCTTGAAGCGCGCAAACCAGTAGGCCTTCCTCTCGTCCGGTGCATCAGAGTAGTTTATCCAAGGACCACCATAATTAGTCCTCAAGAAGTGGCCTAGGCGTCTCTGTACCGACGGGGGACGATATCTATGCAGATATATTATATTCATGAGAAATGTTAATTTATGATAAACACAGGAAAAAAATGATAAACCAAAATACTTACTTTGTACCGTCGGCCCAGATCTCCGTCCTCGTCTCCTCCGGAGGTGCGCATGCATCATCTGTCTGATACTGGTCGGTCGTCGGCTCAGCCTCCTCCATCTGCTCATCTGTCTCCATCGTCGTATCAGTAGGAGGAACGCTAGACGACGGAGCAGTCTCAAGCCTGGAACTACTCGTCCCAGGAGATATGCCATGTAGCATCATGGCACGCAGAGGTACTGTCCGATACACAGAAGTACTGGGCGACGAGGATCCAGAGTCGGTACCAGTAGGAGGTACCGAAGGAGTACCCTGTCCTCTGCCAGTAGTACCTCGTGCCCCATGTCGGGACACGCGGAACAATCCGCGACGACCTGTCATACCTGATAACAACATATGATGAGATACAACAAATAATAGTACATTAAAAATATGAAAGTTCAACAACGACAAGATAATAACCAAGATAACATATGATGATATATTTTACAAAAAATATCTAAGTCCAGATAGTATATTCTACAAGAAACATCTAAGTTCAGATAGTACATTCTATAAGAAACATCCAAGTCCAGATAGTACATTCTAAAAAAAACATCCAAAAAATGAAAGTACATCTCTCTTAAACATCTTCAAAATATTCATCTTGTTCGTCTTCCTCGACCTCATCTTCCTCTTCCTCCTCCTCATCATCTTCAGTTTCATCTTCGCCTTCATCGGCTTCGCCTTCCTCTTCGGATAATTCTACATCTTCTACATTAGTCGTGTAATGCATAACTTCCGAGGAGTCCATATCAACAATATTGGTTACAAGAGGTAGCTCGTCCTCCTGATAAGCTTTTTTCTCAACATCAAAAGTATCTCTAGCTTTAGTCTTGCATACTGCCCACCAGTCAACGACAAGTAGTGCATCGAATCGGTAGGCTTTCTTTCACCGACAGACTTTCCTCTACCATTGCCCTTGTAGCAATCAGCACCACAAAATCTACAGACGTCTTCATCCTTGTCATCTTTGTAGTACAACATGCACCCGTTGCGACATGTATCGATTTTCTTATATCCTATCCAGAGCGATGTTACCATCCTCTTAGACCGGTAAAAGTCTTTGGGCAACTTAGCACCCTCAGGCAATATTTCTATAATCAACTCCATAAGTCGGTTGTAGCAATCTTGCGACATATTAAAATCGGACTTGATGCTCAACAATCTTGTAACCACCTCCAACGGTGAATGATCCTCACAACCAGGATATAATAGAGTTCTTATATTCTCCAGAAACTCCATAAACTTTACAGCATCGGCGTTCGGTGCCTCCTCAGGTGCATCATGATTATCCGGATCGAAACTAGGCCCCGCCGCGTCAAAATTTATGTTCACCAACCCATCGTCGTAAGCAGCGTGGTTGTAGACATCCACATAAGGCTCATACTCCAATGCTAAGGACACAAGTTCTCCGTGTGCGCTCCACTGATAGTAATTCGACGTAAAACCCTTCGATTATAAATGATACGTGACTTCCACTTCTGGATGATATTTCAAGTTACGACATCTCACACACGGACACTTAATTTTGGTACCATCCATGTACTGAGGGAACGCCTTGGCAGACTGCAAGAACTGTTGTACACCCTCTATGAATTCATCCTGCACACCGCATATATCATCAGGATGACGGTTGTACATCCACGAACGATTCCGCAGATAGTAATTCAACTCCATATCCATTTGAGGATAATTCTGTAAGATAGATACAAGCACATCGTTGAAACACATGCATATAAATGTATCTATCCTCTTTATCACATAGGGACTGATATTGTTATATTGAGATAAGTCTAGTATGTTACCCTGATAGAAAATAGTTCATGTGTTATGGTACCTCTAGTGTAGGTGTCTGGATATCTAAATCTAATGACACAAAGTGGAATAGGACATCTTGAGGATATCATACATACCAATATGAACTAAAGGTAATGAGAAGTATAACTGGTACAAAAATTGATCAGTACACAATGTGAACAGGTAAGTAACTAAAGATTGTACATTAGCCCATATACTAGCTAAATGACTAAACAACATATATTAAGGATTTTGATCCCAAAAGTGTATTGGATAGAACAACATCAAGTAAAGTTATTACTTTAAAATGGTCAGGACAATCTAGAAAAGATTGAATGTATGCTCATGATCCCAATCAACATAGGGACAGAACCACATCTAGTCTGATAGTACAGGAAATGAAGGACAATATAAAGTTAATCCATCTGATGCTAACATTCAAGGCTCTGATACTGAAGTTTTTAGGGTATCAGTCGACTGCTACCATCTAGGGTGCCTAATATAAAATGGATTGAAACATAATGAAGTTGGGATGGAGCCAAAACACTACTAAAGCAAGTTAGGACTGAACAACATCTAACCACCGATACCAAGTGTCACCATAACATCTGATACTATCAATGACCAAACTCAGAAAGGGATTGTTCATTAGCCTATCCCTTAGTTAAATAACTGAACTGAAACATAGGTAAAGAATTGACTAATGTCTAAGCTAAGGGCATGATATGCATCTCTGATACACGAGGGTATCAGTAATGTAAGCAAAATAGAAGGGGTACAGGTTGTGACTCAAGTGAGGATGCAGGACATGCATCTACTAGGCTCGGCTGAAACCTATAGTAGGCTTGAGCCACTGTCCACTTAGGGGGTTGTAGGCTGTGATATCTAGTCAAAATTACATATCAAATCCAAATGACTGCACCAGCTAAACAAGCAAAACTGTAAGCAACAAAGGGCATCACTATGAACCCGAGCCTTCCCATATCCAAATTACATATCAAATCCAACCCAAATAACAAAATACAGCCCACACTATAATTACAGTATATTCAACATAATTAACTAATTATAACTAAAATTAAAGCAATAAAATCCAATCGTGTCCTGTGTCAAAGTGTCATGTCCGAAAGAGGGTTAGGGTTTACCTAATCGGGGAGGAGCAGGTCGTCGAGGGGGGAGGGGGTCGCCGGTGGGGAGTTGGAGATGGAGGGGAGCTGGAGACGGAGGGGAGCGGGTCGGCGAGGGGTCGCGGGGTCGGCGAGGGGTCGCGGGGTCGGCGAGGGGGTCGGCGGTGGGAGCCGGGTTGTCGAGCCGAGGGGGGGAGGGTCGGGGGCCGAGGGGGGAGGGACGTCGAGAGGGAAGGGGAATGTCGAGGGCCGGAGTTGCCGAGGGCTGGGGGAGAAGGATTTCGGTGGTTGGGGTTTCGAAGAGGGGTTTCGAAATAATACGGGGAGAATGAAAACTCAGATCCCTATATTTTTAACTTAGCGACGTCATTATGCGACATCGGTAAACGTTGCTATTATTTGCTATTAGTGACGTCATACCATATACGTCGGTACACGTCACTATTACTAGTCAATTTAGCGACGTTCACCGACTTATCCATGATGTATGTTTTTTAATACAGAAAGTAGTCGTAATATGTCGCTGAAAGTCACTAATGATGACGTTTTACGACGTATTATAGTTACGTCACTAAATTGTTAAATTATAGCGACGTTTCTGTAAAGTATCGCTAAATACGTCGCTAAAATGACTTATTCTGGTAGTGAGAGGAAGCTTCTTTACAAGCAAGAAGGGATGCCCTTGCTAAAGAGATCAGTGAGTTGGCTGATCAATACGAACAGTTCAACGCTACGATCGAGGCTCGTATTGCTTCAAAGAACAAGTTGGCCGTCAAGATCACCAAAAAGTATAATCATATTGCGCAGATCCATAATGAGATTGCCCAACTTGAGGCCAACTTAAGAACTGTTACATCTGAGCAAGAAGACTATACGGTTCAGGCTGTTGTGACTGCCATAACTTCAGACCAATTGAAAGAACATCCGGTAAAGTTAGAGGGGGAGTACGCAAAACTGATTCCCTTCAAGAATGAAGCTGCTCGGCAAGAAGAAGTGCATCATCGCGCCACTGTCAAGTCTCAGACTGAGATTACGGCTTTAAGGATAGCATCAATCGGCTGTGTATCCCTTAGGTCATCCTTTGTAATTGGCTCATTTTGCCATAAAAACTCTTGTATCTTTTCCTTTCTCTGCTTTTTGATAGAAGTTTTTAATAAAAAATCTTTGGACTTTCGAAACTCATGATTATGGTTTGTGAAACTTCAAAACTCGAGGTAATATGGACGTAGTAGGGATATTTCTGGTGGGTATTCCGCTGGAAAATTTGATGTGGACTTATTATCCGTTTTATATTCAAGATTCTCGAACATAGATAATAAGTTAAAAAAACTGCTAATAGAGGTAGTGTGGACATAATAGCAGAGAATGTTCTATATCTGACCAAAGGTAATATGGATGTGGATGGATATATAACATTAAGTAGGAGTCAGTAAATAATTTAGAGTTAATATAGACGTGATTATCTTTGACGAGTGTTTTGCTCAGAGGTTATATGGACGTGGCAAAACATTTCATAATTATCCTACTGGGGAATAATTATCGAAAAACAGTTTAGAGGTAATATGGACGTGAACGTTTTCATAAGATCGAGTTTGGACAGAGTTCAAACAAAGATAATTACACTGAGGAATCTTTTTAGAGGACCTATTATCCATGGCATATTCAAGACTCTTGAAATACGGATAATAGTTAGATGATTTTCCGAATCGCATAAACATTGTATTGTACATTTACATGATTAAAATAGAGTATCTGTGAACTCTGTATATGAAGGTTACACATAATATTTTTTCAGGAACTTGCCGTTGATCGGCATCATGAGAAAGTCACCATTAGGCTTGGTTAGTCAATACACACCGTTAGAATACATCGATTCTATAACGAAAGGACCTTCCCATGTAGGCTAGAATTTTCCTTTTGTCTTGTACGTTATGACTATTGGTCTTCTCACTACTAAGCCCAGATCACCAACTTGAAAGAATCTTTCCTTCACCTTCTTATTAAAGGCTCTAGAAATGCGTGCTTGGTATAGCTTAATACGCTGTTGAGCTAATAAGAGTTTTCCATCTAGCGCTTCCAACTCTTGTAGTCGCAGACGGTAACTTTCTTTGGCAGTCAACTCACTGGCTAAGGCTACCCGACGAGAGAGAATCTGGATTTCTAGGAAAAGAACTGCTTCACTTCCATAAACCAGAGAGAACGTCGTACTGCCTGTTGGAGTCCGAACCGTTGTACGGTAGGCCCAGAGACATTCACCGAGCTTCTCATTCCAATCGCGCTTGTTTGAAGATACGAACTCCTTGAGAAGTTTGATGATAGTCTTATTGAAAGCTTTTGCTAATCCATTAGCTGCTGGATTCTAAGCGGTAGAGGCTATATTCTGAATTCGATTCTTATCGCAGAACCGATAGAATGTATGGCTCATAAATTGTAGACCATTATCATGGATGATCCTGCGAGGTAGGCCGAAGCGATAGATGACGTGATGTTTAAAAAAACTAATCATATTCGATGCCTTCACTTTGATAAGCGGTATAGCTTCTGCCCATTTGGAGAAGTAATCGGTTATAGCTAGGATAAACCGATGTCCCTTGGAAGATGGCGGGCTGATTGGACCGATGACGTCCATACCCCGGTTTCAAAAGGCCAAGATGTCGTCATCGGGTGTAGAAACTCCGAAGGTTGATGAATGAAATCAGCGTACAATTGACAAGCCCTACACTTTTTTGCATATTCAACAACATCTGCTATTATAGTGGGCCAATAATAACCCATCCGTCTGAGATGATCTTCTAATTTGGGACCTGGTTGGTGTGTACCATAAATTTTGTCGTAAGCCTCACGTAGTGCATGTTTGGCTTCTGTGTCTGATAAAAATTGTAGCAGTAACCCATCGTAAGAACGACGATACAGCATTTTGGTAGCTATATCATAGTAAAATTTGAGAGATCGCTGTTGGATAGACACTGCTTCCTTCGAATCGTCAGGAAGGATTCCGTAGACAATGTAGTTTATGAAAGAAAATCTCCAGTCTTTGATGTCGACGTTTGTCTCTGCTACATAGCTGTAATGAATATGCAAGACATCTTTTGCACAGAATAACTCTCGATCAGACACTGTGATCGAATGCTGAGTATTGATAGGAACGGTCAAGAAAGCAGCCAGACCGGCTAAAGCATCTGCTTCTATATTCTATAATCGAGGTACATGCTTGATGAAGAATCCAGCAAAGGTAGAAGCCAACTCAATCGTTGCTTTGTGATATGGGATGAGATTTTCATGACGAACTTCATAATTCCCTCGAACCTGACTAACTATTAGCTTAGAATCACTATAAGCTTCAAGATAGTCAACTCCCAGTTGTTTTGACAGTTGAAGGCTGATCAGTAGGGCGTTATATTCGGCCATATTGTTGGTACAAGATTCTATGAGAGAATATGCATGGTATATAACCAGATGATCGGGTGAAATAAACACGATCCCTATTCCAGCCACGATATTTCCTTTAGGTCATGTTCTTGATGCACCGTCAAAAAACATTCGCCAAATGGGAATTTCCTCAGTTACAGTGTTAGACTCAACCACTTCATCTGGAATTTTATCATAGAGTTTGGAAGATTCTGGCACCGGATAAGCTGCTAAGAAGTCAGCTAATGCTTGGCCTTTTACTGCCTTCTGAGGAACAAACATCATATCGTATGAAGTCAATAGCATTGCCCATGTAGATAAACGGGAATTAAGAGAACGGTTTAGTCATGAGTGTTCTGAGAGAATTGACTCTAGATATGATATGGATAGTCTGTCCAGACATATAGTGACGTGTCTTTTGGATAGCAAATACCAGTACGAGATATTCTTTTTCAACATGTGTGTATTTTTGTTCGACACCAACCATCGTGAGGTTGAGGTAATAAATTACCTGTTCATGACTGCCTTCATTCTTTTGAGCTAATAGGGCACCAAGAGAATAATCTATAGCGCGAACATATAACAAGAAAGGCTTTCCGACTATTGGAGCCGCCAACAATGGGAGGCTTGTGAGATACTTCTTGATGTTGTCAAATACGCGATGACATTGTTCAATCCAGACGAAAGATACTCCTTTCTTCATGAGCTGAGTAAACGGTTGACACCTTCCAGAAAGATTTAAAATAAATCGTCTGATGTAGGCTAACTTTCCTTGAAGTCCGCGTAGCTCTTTGAGATTTCTTGGAGGAAGCATATCGAGGATAGATTTAACCTTCTCCGGATCAAGATGTATACCCTTTGAAGTAATAACAAAACTAAGGAACTTGCCGCTGGAGACTCCCAGAAAAGACTTGGTTGGATTCATCTTGAGTTGGTGTGTACGCATTAATTCGAACACCGTTCTCAAATCTTGGAGGTGGTTGCCCTTGAGATGACTTTTAACTGCAATATCATCTACATAGCATTCTACTGTTTTGCGAAAATGATCGCGAAAAATTGTGTTCATGGCTCGCTGGTATGTCGCACCCGCATGTTTTAATCCGAAGGGCATCGTCGTATAGCAGTATACCTCCAATGATGTTCGAAAAGATGTGTGTTTCTCATCATCGGGGAACATCTTGATCTGGTTGTAGCCTGAAAACCCATCCATGAAGGACATTCGCTCGAAGCCACAAGTATTGTCAATCATTACGTCGGTGATCGATAGAGAAAACTCATCTTTCAGGCATGCAAAGTTCAAATCATAGTAATCGATACAGACTCGAACTTTACCATTCTTTTTCATGACCTGAACAATGTTAGCAACCCAGTCAAGGTGTTATTATTCACGAATGAAACTACTTAAAATAAGCTTTCTGACTTCACTTCTATGATATCTGGTCGAAACTGCCGTTGCTGCTGTTTCACTGGCTTAGCTTTAGACAAGATATTTAGGTGGTTCATAGCAACTTTAGGGTCTAAGCCTGACATGTCTTCATAGCTCCATGCAAAGACGTCGATATATTCTCTTATAAGCTATATAAGAGATTATCGTTCTTCACCAGACAGACTTTTGCTGATAAAGATTTGTTTAAGAGATAATTCATCTCCTAAATTAACTTGGATGACTTTATCTTCAGTAGGTGGTTCATGTTGTTCAAAACGTAACTCCCACCTGATGTCCATCTTTTGAGCCTACTGTTCGAGCTTAATTGATTGGACATCTTCTGTATTTTGGTCAACTGACACCATGTTGACGGATAAAGTTGCTTTGAACATGTCTTCAATGCTGGAGTCTGAATCCCAGAGGCAGGAATCAAAAGAATGAGAACAACGATCAACTTCAACGGCTGATCCTTCAGGAGTTGTTGGAGGAGTAACATAACCCAAACCAACACTGTTTTGTTGATAATAGTTCTCGAGTTTGCCGGAAGGAGCAAAGTGACGTATTGGCAATCGTCGTCCTTTACCATGGTATAGTCCTTGGTCACTTTTTATATCATATCCCATGTTCTGGATGATATTCTTGGCCTGCCAACTATATCGGTAAAGTTGTATTTCACCTGAATCATAGTCAGCTTCGACATTATAATTGGGAGTAGTAAAGTCCAGAACGAACTTTCTTTTGCCAATTATTCAACCGAAGATGATTAGTTCTTTACCCTTCTTTCTCGCTGTAACAATGAAGTAGTGGATATCCTCTGGCCAGACTGCTTCCCGCAGACGGGGTGTCATGAACGGCATACAGAGATGTGGTCGTATGCCATGCTCTAAGACGTATAATATATCTACATACTGGTTTACAGACTGGTAGACATCAGAGTAATTCAAAGATAAATCTTTACTCAGAAAATATGCAAGTTTTTCTTCAGGGATAACATCATCCACTGAAGGTACATTATTTTGAGTATTGATATACTCACTAAGGGCGTCATTATCTGGGACAAAAGTTATAGACTTGGTTAAGTTCACTACGTAGGGTAACTCATCCGGATTGGGAGGATGGGCTTCAGCAGGTTTCACCCGAGTTATTTTGCGGAGAGTGATGGTCAAAGGTGCGACAATATCAGGACGCTTCTTTTTGACCCAGATTGTGAGAGGCTTTGAAGTACTTTCTGGAGTAGTACGTCCTTTGACTCAGATAACCAGGGGACCGTCACTGGCAGATGAATTAACTTCAGCTTCATCGTCAGCTTCATTGCCGTCATCCTTGGGAGGCTGAGATTGATAGAGTACCGAATCTCTATAGTAGGCTTAATACCCTTGAAAGGATCGATATCGACAAACTTTGTCTTCACGATGCCATCACTGTTAACGTACTTAAAGCACTGGTGAAGGGTAGAAGGAACAATCATGTTCTCGTGTATCCACGGACGTCCTAACAAGACATTGTAGGAAATATTGGCATCGATTACATAGAAAGCAACCTCTGTCCGGAGATCACCAATCTGGCACTTGAGACGGATCTTGTCCAGAGGATGACTTCTTCCAACATTAAAAGCCATGATAGTTGTATTGGTTGCAGATAGCTTGTGCAAAGGGATCTCTAGAATTTAGAGTAAACTTCTAGGGATAATGCTGAAGGAGGAACCTGGATCGATATGCATCCGATCCACCGTAATCGCCCCGATATACCCTGTATAGTACAGAGGTCTATCATGACGATTATTTTTGAGCAGCATGTCCTCTTGTGAAAAGGTGATGTTGGGAACCACTTCCATAGTGCTATGGCAATGAGAACAAGAGACCGGATCTTCAGCAGGAGCTTTGACTTCAGCAAGATAAGAGTCAACATATAGTAATGCCTCATTTAAAGCTTTACGTATATCTTTGGAGAGCCGCAGTAGATCGAACAATGACAATCTGGCAGGTGTATTGGCCAGTTGTGCCAGTATGTCAAAGTTGTAAGGCCGATCCATGCCTTCGGGAGCTGGTGACTTCAGAGATTTGTCAAATTATGTCTCCTTCTGCTTAGCTTTGTCGGTAGTTGAGGACTTAGACGGACTAACTTTCGAACTTGTGGGGGCAAAAGGAGCTTGAGAAGGCATTACGTCTTCTTGTGCAGGATCATAAGTCCGTAGGTAAGTCTTGCCGGATCGTGTCTCACCTGATAGGACTTCATAAATAGGAGAAGACACCATATGGCATGGCTTGTATTTTTTGCCCCTCTTTGCTTTGGAAGACACTACCCCCTGCTTCATTTCTTGCACAAGGTCATGATGGACCCACATTATCTCACCACGTTTCGTCGTGAGTGGCACCAGAGTTGATGTTTAATTGCGAGCTGGCGACAGGTTGACGACTTCTATTATTGCCTTGGGAATTGAAACTACACCGTCTGGAACTTCTGTAGAAGGAAAGTCACCAAGTTGAAGAGAGATCATGTTAGAAGACACGACCTTATCTTCAGCTTCGAGGTTGATAACTTGGCCGTCGATGAGCTGTTGTATCTTTCTCTTCAAGATGATGCAATCCTTGGTAGAATGGTACACATACTGATGATAGAGACAGTACTTGGGTTCGCTGAGTCGGCTTGCCTCCTCAGGACGTCGTGGTGTAGGCAATACCAGTTTATCACCCTTCATTAACGTGTTGAAAATGGTAATAACATCATCCTAGTCAAAGGAGAAAGTCTCATTGGGTCTATCAGGAGCACTCTGAGAATTGGGAGCTCCTTTGGAAGTGTCAACCTTCAAGACTTCTTTTCCTTTACCCCTACGGATAGGGATAGTTTAGGGGTGCTTGCCTTTGTCTTCAGATTTAGGTATCTTTAACCCCAGTAGTTCCATATTAGGAACGTCATTTTCAGCAGCATCAGCGGCCCCGATGAAAGCGGGCAATGTATCATACTTATGTATACCCAGACAGAACTTTACTGTAGGATGGAAGTTATGACGACAAGTATCCATAAGCTCCGAGTCTAGTATACCGAAGGGCATCTTCAAGGCTAGTCGCCTGAAGCGTTCGATAAAAGCAATAACAGTCTCACTCTTCCTCTGCTTGGTCTCGATGAGGGTGGACATACTAACATGCATGCCACTCTCGTAAAACCTATTAAGGAATAGCTTCTCCAAGTCCGTCAGGCAGACTGCAGAACCATTCAAAAGCTACTCCCTGCAAGGTGCTGATAAATTGCTTTGACAAGAATGCATCATCTCTTGGTAAGTACAGCGTCTGCATGTTAAAATATGTCATGTGTTGGCAAAGAGAAGTCATCCCGTCAAACGAATTTAGCGTCAATGGCTTGTATTTAGGAGGATAAGTGGTATTCTCCCATTCATGAGGATAAGGTTGAGATATCCCCATCTTATGAAGCTCGTCTTTGTGTGAGATGGTATCGAGACGGGCAACAAGAAAATCAATTGTATCCTGCTGATTGAGCAAATATTGAGAAACGACTGCTGTTCGGTTGTCAAGTGCTGTCGGCGAAGGACCACCCTCAACATCTATGAGATTTGGAGGAGGTGCAACGAAATGGTACTCCCTTTGTAGTGAAGGAGGGTTGTTGCTATGAACCAGACTAGCGTATGCTGAGACGTTCGATTGAAGTGGGGGAACAACCCCAGCAGTTTGGACAGCCATGATGCTGGTAAGCATGTCAGTGATCTTGGCGAACGCCATTTCAAGATTCTCCAACCCTTGTTGGTTTGATCACTGGCTTCTTCAGGTTTCTCTCCATCTGTCATGTACGCAGATAGCATGCGAGGATGAATAGAGGAGACAGTATAACTGGTGCTGATGTTGTCTGTCTCTGAGTTAAAAAGGCCTTCGTCTTTAGGCTGGGGAGGTAGATAGTCACCGTCGGACTCGAAGAGATCATCTTCATCTGGAAGGCTACCCCCAGCGTGGAGGTCGTCTGCTTCAGATTCTACAAGAGTACTACCCCAGCTTGAGATTCTGAGGGAACACTACCCCCATCTTGAGAGTCCTTGCCATCTATAAGGGATCTTGTTCTCGACTGAGTACCCATATAGACTCCTTCAAGTGAAACAACTCGCTCGCTACTTGCTGGCAGACTTCTTCTTCTCCTGTTTGTAGAATTAAAAGAAAAAGGTTGGATTAGTGGTCCAACTTCTTTGATTGGGGCTCCCGTAGGGAGGATCCCATGAAGCCATGTTGGATGAAATACATAATGGCTCTTCATCGTCAGAATGCTGCATTCGTCGAAACACGGACTGCTTTGGAGGAACTTTTACTGCTTTGGAGCAGCAACAGTTGATGATAATACTAGTGCACGGACACTCATGTAGAGGCACCTCATGAGTCGCAGTAATCTCTCTCACCTTACGCTTATGATTTATCATGTCGCATAAATTGGCGGAAGGAAGCTTTGCCTTAGAGCCTATTTTGCATACATTGTTCCGCTTTGCATGTAGGTTTATAAGGGAAATTGGCACATTCGAACTTAGTTCATGTGCAGGGGCAACCCCCACACCTAAGTCCTGTGATGACCTTGAAGACAACCTTGTGTTATACGTGTTGGGGTCTGTCTTTTTGCTGTAGACGCATAGACCCTGGAGCATGCCCTTGGGCACATGTTTTCCAGAAGTTCTGGCAGCATGCTTGGCCTTCCTAGCTGTGGGCGCATAGAATGGATTATCAGAACCTTGATGCATAGTGGTAGACAGCCTACTGAAGACAGAAGTCTTCTGACCAGAGTTATGCGCCCACACCATCCTTTGGGCGCATGCTTTGGGAAACAACACTATTTTTCTCCAATTTTGCCCTCTTCATTTGCAAGCTTCATTGAGTTTGCCCAGAGACTTCGATTCTTGGCATTGTAGTATTTTCTTTTGCTAAGTCTCGAGGGTTGAACACTCTGTTGTTGATTGAACAAGAGAGAAGTCGCTGGGCTAGTAGAGCCCTGAACAGTATGTGCCTTCTTTGTATTGGAAGCTTCTGTAGAAGAGTTATACGCCCACGTGACAGAGTTTTCCTTCGGTTGCACATCTTCTACGGCACTGGCAGGATATGCAGCACGAGCCTTTGGAAGCCAAGTTGTCACTCCCGTTTCTCGTTATACGTATTTTCAGTTTACATGTACGGATTCTCGACCTATATTTTGACTTGTTTAGCATGGTTTAGTCTTTGTTTAGCTTGGCTTGGTTTATTTTAGTTTGGTTTCGGTCAAGATGGTTCATCATGTTGAACCCTCTTTATAACCCAACCCCTTTCACTCTCCTCCTTTACTTTTTATTTATTTCTTCATCTACTTTTCTTCTTTAATTATTTTCCCCCAAACCCTTAGGCAAGTGTAATCTTGCTTCATGAGAGATCTCATGTTTCATTGTTCCAATGTCTTCCTTACATAGTTTTATGACTCTTTAGTACTTGATATTTTTGGTTTTGGTGGATAAAATCTTGTAGATCTAAGTTTACTCAAATTTTGGTTTTTTTTGTGTTTTGATCTATCAGACTTTATAATTTTCAAGTTTTGATTGTCTCATGTTGTAGAGAATTTCGTTCTACCCAATTTAGACCTTTGAAAGTCCCAATTTCGAATTGTTTTGAGGGATTTATGAACTTGGGAAGTTCATGGGTTCCATGAACTCATGCTCTCGGCATGGAGAAGAAGAATAGTGATGGGCGCATAGCTCTTTTTATGCGCCCACAGCAGCCTTTCCTTTGGGCGCATAGCCCTTTATATGTGCCCAAGGCACCCTGTTTTCTTTTGCTTGGGCGCATAGCTCTTGATATGCGCCCAAAGCTTTTTCCCCTGCATGGATGCATAGTCTCTGATATGTGTCTGAGGCATTATGTTTCATTCTGCTTGGGCGCATAGCTCCTGGTATGCGCCCACTTAGCCATGGAGGCTAGTCTCCAGGCTTTCCTTCCAGTGCACCCCGTCCCTAAGCAGGTGGACGCATGCACTCTTGGGTGCATTCCTTTCCATAATAAATGCACCCTGGGCGCATTCTCTGCTGGCGCATGCTCCCTTTGGGCGCATGCTTCTTTCGGTGCATACCTGTTTATGGGCGCATGATGCTTTGGGCGCATGCTGCCCTCGTGTATGCTGCCCTTGGGCGCATGCTGTCCCTGGCCCCCTTCCTTTTGCCATGATAATTTGTGTTGTCTTATCCATGTTTGTCCCCATGGTCCTTAGTGTAAGTTGTGACCATTGAGCATGATGGACATCTTCCATGATAGCCTTGTATAATGTTATTATGTGTTTCGTAAGTACTCTGGGCTTTAAGCACGATATACTCCTTGATAACTCTTTCGGTGGCCCGTCGTGGGGCACCCTTGACCAGTAAATCCTTGGTATACAAGTACACTTAGCACGAGCACGATATGATAAATATGAACACGACATGGCAATATAGCTTAGCATGAAAACTCTTAATAGTGGCCCATTGTGGTGCACTCTTGACAAGCCCCTTGGCATGATAACTCTTGATAGTGACCCATCGTGATGCACTCTTGACAAGCAACTTGGCATGATAATTCTTGATGGTGGTCCGTTGTGATGCACTCTTGACAAGTAACAATTAACCTAACATGACATGATAATCTTGAAATGCTGTTGTGACGGCTATCTCAACTTGCTAAGTAACTCATATCTTGACACCGTGGATGATTGTGTCTGTACAAGCTACATGTCTCGTCTTACATCATATCAAGGACATGAATTCCTGATTTCCATGGTCAGGAATTCATAATGAATCTGACTAAGTTAATGACTAGATTGATCAAGTAGCTCATAACGAGATTTCTCAGTCACAGGCAATTTCGTTATCTGGACGCCTCAAGTGGACTTGTAGCCTGCCGACGAGTAGGGCACATTTCCAGCATACTGTCATATGTTGCACCACAAAGTCACCTAATCAACTCTTTCAACCTGCAGAAGGATAACTGGATAGTCTACAGGGCTTGTGACTGCTGGAACATCTTATTGCATCTTGTAGTAACTAGGCTTGTGATAACCCTAGTTAGTTAAAGTATCAAGCCGTACTCATTGCTTGGCCGTGATTGATGGATGGAGTCCAGTCTAGTCTTATCTAGACAGTGCCAGTCTATGATTATTTTGGTACATTATTGTTTATGCTTTACTCTTGTCGATAAATGATTGCAGACTAAGCTCTGTTCAGG
Source organism: Iris pallida (assembly GCA_029216955.1). Lineage (NCBI taxonomy): Eukaryota > Viridiplantae > Streptophyta > Magnoliopsida > Asparagales > Iridaceae > Iris > Iris pallida. The sequence goes on along the minus strand of JANAVB010010194.1, from coordinate 2,430,059 downwards.
TGAAGGATTACAACCCCGGTCCTTGTTTGGTTTACGGGTTGTGACTTGGTTACAGGAATAGTCCTTTAGTTATCTTATCGTTTATCATCCTGTTTTCTCTAACTTATGTCTTTCGTTATCATTTATGTTTTTATATGCTAATATGCTGGTTTTAGTTCTTAAGTGAAGCCTCCCTTGTGGCACTTGCTCTTCTGGGTTCTGACCCAGCTGGTTTTGTATGACTATATTTTGGAGTAGCACCCGAGGATCTACCTGTCTTCCAGCCAGATGGTGAACACCAGGCGTAAGCCTAACAACGAGTAGGTTTCTTCTTTTGCTCTACCGCTCTCTTGTAAATTATTCTTTTGAGGCGTTTAGCTGTCGAGCAAGTGTTAGATCGTGTTGAAACTTACTTTTGTCTGCCTAAGGGCTGTAACATGATTGATAAATCTTAGGGTTGATTATGTATGACTTGAACTCTTACTAGTCTTCGCATTTTGTATGACTAGCTTCATGAACATCTGAATATGTAATGTTTGGGATGCCTTACCTTGTATGTCTGATGATCTAATATCTTGTAACTATTACTTGCTTGCTTGAGATTGAGACACTAGGCTTGTTTTTGACCATACGCGACTGATGGTTTATAGATAAACTCTCATGCATCTAGACAGCCGTAACCGTATTGCGAGGTGGGTTGCACTTCAATATACGTAGCTGGCTGTGTCTGTCCCCCGTTCTCCAGTATTTTGGTTCTGGGATGTGCCACGATTTAAGTGGTGGCCCATACATGACTAGAAAATCAAGATGAGTGAGGGTTTCACGGAATAGATGTCTCAACCAGCACTCGCCCTTGATCTCTACTCGTGTCTTCTAATCTTTCTGAAACCTTGACCTGATCACATGCTTATATCATCGATCTATCTTGGTCCTTCCTTATTATTTTCTATGTTATTTCCTTAGTGGTATTGTTCTTGGTCCTACCGATCAGCAAGGTGGAGCACCTCCAGTGAACCAGCAGCAACCTGGGTACCAAGCCCAACACTCAGGAGCAGCATCCCGAGTTATGCCTTTCGGAGACCCAGAGCCCCCGGTTCAGCAAGTCCAGCCTGCAGAGCCTGACAATGGAACCCTGGTGGGACTCATTAAGGAATTGCTTGCATCACAAGATCGTTGGGGCGATGCCCTGCACCAACAGTACAAGATGCCATTGGCAGAGTTGGTTATCAAGAGAACAACGCAGCCAACAGCTTCAAGCGTCTGAACCCTCCCTTCTTTGATGGCAGTGAAGATGCTATTGCTGCTGATGCTTGGCTTTAAGACATAGAAGTTATCCTGGAGGCAGCTAGAATTCCTGAGGAAGAGAAGTGGCCGTTGTGCGCCTACAGTTATTGGACTTAGCCCGCAGCTGGTGGGCGATGCTAGCAGTTGGATTAGCAATGCCTGTCTTATGGGCGGTATTCAGCGACAAGTTCTAGACGAAGTATTTTGATGCAGTAGCTCGGTATGATATGTAGACAAGATTTACTAATCTCAAGCAGATGGAAAGGACGGTCGATGCATATGCGACCGAGTTTTTAAGGCTTAGTCAGTTTTTCCCACCTTGGTGGCAACCGAATTGGACCGAGACCAGCGATTCCAGCAGGGACTCCACCTAGAGATCATTATATAAGTGGAGCAGTTTGAGCACCAGACGTTTGATGTCGTCTTGCGAGTAGCGAAGATGCATGAGTATACTTCTCAGAGGACAGTAGATCGAACCGGAGGAAGGAAGAGGTCCCATGTACAGATATCCCAGTCATTAGCACCAGTCCCGATAGCTAGAGCTTTGACTATTGGAGCTCCTAGGAGGACGACCCCAGTTTTGTCGATTCAGCACTCGACACGGACGTATCCTCACCAACAGAAGCAGAAGCAGTCTTCCGCAATAGGCTGCACTCATTGTGAGAAGCCAGGACATGTAGTATCAGAGTGTCGCAGAGCACAGGGATTGTGCTTGGCTTGTGGGGCACCGGATCACAAGATAGGGTCCTGCCCGCATAGAGCCAGTTCATCGTCGTCAACCTTAACCAGTCCATCGGTTAGGGGTCCAGCACCAGTACAACAGCAGTATTAGCCTTCGAGGCCATTGTCGCCTCGGGCTCAACAGTATGCCCAAGCTCAGATTTAGAACCGGCAGAGAGGTTTCTAGCAGAGGGGACCAGCATAAAGAGGATAAGGTCAGGCTATGGCTCTGACCGTGGCAGAAGAATTAGCATCAGGTAAGGTGGTGGCAGGTGCCATTCTCGTTAACTCTTTTTCAGCATCGATAATATTTGATTCGGGTGCATTGCATTCATTTATGTCTGCACGATTCGCAATACGGATATGACTGGAGCCCGAGTCATTATCAGTCAGGCTCAATATACTTACTGGTAACGGTCTTGTGGGAGGAATATAGAGTCTTTTCTTCGTGTCAAATCGTAGTTAGCGGTAAAGAGTTTTCTACTAGATTGATAGAATTTTCGATGGCCGACTATGATGTGGTCCTAGGAATAGATTGGTTGAGGGATCAATATGCAAGAATAGACTGTCATCTTGGCAGAATTATTTTTGGCATTCCCGATGAAGCATAATTTTTATTTTCCAGAGGCGAAGTAGAACCTTCTCCACCAGTATTGCGGATGGCAGTAGCAGTAGCAGTTCGGTTTTCCAGAGTAGTAGGAGAGTTTCTTGATATATTTCCCGAAGATCTTCCAGGCATGCCCCCAGAGAGAGAGATAGAGTTCATGTTGATTTGCTTCCAGGGATGGCACCAGTGTCAGAGAGAGTCTACATGATGGCACCTTCAGAATTGGAGATCCTGTACAAGATGATTGAAGAACTCAGAACCAAGTGATTTATTCGTGCTAGTGGATCGCCTTGCGGAGCCCCGATGCTTCTAGTAAAGAAGAAGGATGGTATGTCAAGATTATATGTTGATTATCGCACATTAAACTCTGTAACAATCAAGAATAGATATCCCCTACCAAGGATAGATGATTTATTTGATCAACTCAGTGGAGCGGCAATATTCTCAAAGATTGACTTGCGGTCAGGATACCATCAGATCAGAGTAAGAGAGTAAGACATCCCGAAGACAGCATTCAGATCGAGATATAGATATTGAGAGTTCCTTGTTATGCCATTTGGAGTGACCAATGCGTCAGCTGTATTCGTGGACCTCATGAATCGTATCTTCATACCCTATTTGGACCAATTCATGATAGTGTTTATGGACGATATCTTAGTCTATAGCAAGAATGAGGTAGAGCATGAGCATCATTTCCATGTAGTTCTTCAGATTCTCAGGGAGCACCAGTTATACGCGAAGTTCAGTAAGTACGAATTTTGGCTTGATCATATTTCGTACTTAGGTCATATCATCACCAGAGGTGGAGTGGAAGTGGACTCCCAGAAGATAGTGGCTATAGAGACATAGCCAGTACCCAGAACCGTCGCAGAAGTTTGGAGTTTCCTAGGATTGGCCGGCTATTATCGACAATTTGTATCAGATTTTGCTCGAATTTCAGCACCATTGATGCAGTTGACCCGCAAGGATATACAGTTTGCTTGGACAGCAGAGTGACAGAGTTCATTTAAGAAGTTGAAGCAAGGATTGATGACGGCCCCCATTCTCATGCTTCCAAATGGGACTGGAGGATTTTCGATTTATTGTGATACTTTCGGTAGAGGATTGGGATGCGTCTTGATGCAGCATGGTAAGGTAGTAGCTTATGCGTCACGTCAGCTTCATGATCATGAGAGGAATTATCCAACCTATGACTTGGAATTAGCAGCGGTGGTTTTTGCACATAATCTTTGGAGGCATTATTTGTATGGAGATCGGGTATAGATTCTCACCGACCACAAGAGTCTTAAGTACGTGTTTACCTAGAAGGATCTTAACATGTGTCGGAGGAGATGGCTAGAGCTACTTGTGGATTACGACATCAACTTGCAGTATCATCCTGGGAAGGCCAACGTTGTTGCAGATGCATTGAGCAGAAGAGCGAGAGTTTATTTTCTAACATCACAGCCAGAGTTGTTAGCAGATCTTCAGAAGATGGGTATTAAGGTAGTTCTTTCTTCTAATGTGGCATTGATGGCCAGTATGCAAGTTCAGTCCAGTATAGTTGAGAGGATTAAGTTAGCTCAGTCAACGGATTCTAAGCTTCAGCGGCTTAGGACAAAATATGTAGCAGGACGGAGAGCAGAGTTATATATTCAAGAGGATGGCATACTTCGACATAGAAGGCGTCTTTGTGTACCCAGTGACGACATCAGGCAAGAGATCATGGCAGAGGCTCACAGTTCGCAGTATTCAATTCATCTCGGCGGTACGAAGATGTATCATGATATCCGTCAGCATTTTTGGTAGAATGATATAAAGAAGGAGATAGCCCGGTTTGTTTCTCATTGTTTAGTTTGCCAACAAGTTAAGGCTGAACATCAGAGACCAGCTGGACTTTTTTAACCTTTATCGATCCCAGAATGGAAATGGAAGCACATTACCATGAATTTTGTAACTGGATTACCTAAATCCCCAGCTGGAAGAGATGCTATATGGGTTATAGTTGACAGACTCACCAAGGTAGCTCATTTTCTCCCTTTCAGAATTAGCTAGTCAACGGATCAGCTAGCAGAGATGCACCTCAGGCAGATAGTCAGATTGCATGGAGTACCACTCAGTATTGTATCGGACAGAGATTCAAAGTTTACATCGCACTTTTGGTGGAGTCTTCAGGAGAGTTTAGGAACTCGTCTCAAGTTTAGTTCAGCTTATCATCCGCAGACATATGGTCAGTCAGAGCACACGATCCAGACTCTTGAAGATATGTTGCGGTCTTGTACACTTGACTTCGTTGGTTCATGGGAAGATCACCTGCATCTAATGGAGTTCTCCTATAATAACAGTTTCCAGGTCATTATTTAGATGGCACTATTTAAGGCACTGTATGGCAGAAAGTGCAGATCCCTGTTAGCGTGGAATGATGTAGGCAAAAGGTAGATGCTTGATCCAGAGATGGTTACGCAGACTATCGAGGTGGTCAGGCAAGTCAGAGATCATCTTCGAGTTCTGCAAGATCGCCAGCGTCATTGCGTCGATTCTCATCGGCGTTCCCTTGAATTTTCTATCGGCGACCACGTATTTCTTAGGATCTTGTCTACCCGTGGCGTCATTCAATTCAGCATGCGGGGAAAGCTCAGTCCTAGGTATATAGGACCATTCGATATTCTTGAGCGAGTAGGTGATGTGTCCTATCATCTCGCTCTTCCATCGTCGTTATGTGAGGTACATGACATATTCCATGTATCCCAATTGCGACGATATATCCCGAATCCGAGCCATATCCTTGACCATTCGGAATTGGTTGTTGGAACCAACCTTTTATATGAGGAAAGGCCCGTATCCATATTGGACAGAAGAGAGAAGGTAGTCAAGAACAAGACTATTAGTTTAGTCCGTGTTGCTTGGGATCATCACTCTTTGGGTGAGTCAACGTGGGAGCGTGAGGATGATATCTGATCGCGATATCCATACCTGTTTGACTCATAATGTATAATGTCTTCCTTATGCCTTATGCTTTTAATTCCTTACTTGTATGAATGATTGCTGGATTGACTACTAGTCGTAGATTGCTTGTGTTTAGTATAGCTTGCCCCGACATTTCTAGCCTCTTGATTAAATTTCGAGTACGGAATTCTTTTAAGGTGGGTAGAGTTGTCACTCCCGTTTTCCGTTATACGTATTTTTAGTATACGTGTACGGATTCTCTACCCATATTTTGACTTGTCTAGCATGGTTTGGTCTTTGTTTAGCTTGGCTTGGTTTATTTTGATTTGGTTTGGGTCAAGATGGTTCATCATGTTGAACCCTCTTTATAACCCAACCCCTTTCTTTCTTCTCATTTACTTTTGATTTATTTCTTAATCTACTTTTTTTTAATTATTTTCTCCCAAACCCTTAGGCAAGTGTAAACTTGCTTCATGAGAGATCTCATGTTTTATTGTTCCAACGTCTTCCTTACATAGTTTTACGACTCTTTAGTACTTGGTATTTTTGGTTTTGGTGGATAAAATATTGTAGATCTAAGTTTACTCAAATCTTAATTTTCTTGGGTTTTGATCTATCAAACTTAATTATTTTCAAGTTTTGATTGTTCCATGTTGTAGAGAATTTGGTTCTACCCAATTTAGATCTTTGAAACTCCTGATTTCGAGTTGTTTTGAGGGATTTATGAACTTGGAAAGTTCATGGGTTCCATGAACTCATGCTCTCGGCATAGAGAAGAAGAACAGTGCTGGGCGCATAGCTCTTTTTATGCGCCCACAACATCCTTTCCTTTGGGCGTATAGCCTTATATATGCGTCTAAGGCACCCTACTTTCTTCTGCTTGGGCGCATAGCTCTTGATATGCGCCCAAAGCTTTTCCTCCTGCCTTGACGCATAGTCTCTGATATGTGTCTGAGACATTATGTTTCATTCTGCTTGGGCGCATAGCTCTTGGTATGTGCCCACTTAGCCATGGAGGCTAGTCTAGGCTTGCCTTTCGGTGCACCCTGTCCCTAAGCAGGTGGGCGCATGCACTCTTGGGCGCATGCCCTTCCATAGTACATGCACCCTGGGAGCATGCTCTGTAGGCGCATGCTCCTATTGGGCGCATGCTTCTTTGGGCGCATGCCTATTTATGGGCGCATGATGCTTTGGGCGCATGCTGTCCCTGGCCCCCTTCCTTTTGCCATGATAATTCGTATTGCCTTATCCATGTTTATCCCCATGGTCCTTAGTGTAAGTTGTGACCTTTGAGCATGATGGGCATCTTCCATGATAGCCTTGTATAATGTTATTATTTGTGTTTCGTATGTACTCTGGGCTTTAAGTACGATCTTAGCATGATATGTATACTCTTTGATAACTCTTTCGGTGGCCCGTCGTGGCGCACCCTTGACCAGTAAATCCTTGGCATACAAGCACACTTAGCACGAGCACGATATGATAAACATGAACACGACATGGCAGTATGGCTTAGCATGATAACTCTTAATAGTGGCCTGTCGTGGTGCACTCTTGACAAGCCCTTTGGCATGATAACTCTTGATAGTGACCCATCGTGGTGCACTCTTGACAAGCAACTTGGCATGATAATTCTTGATGGTGGTCCGTTGTGACGCACACTTGACAAGTAACAAGTAACCTAACATGACATGATAATCTTGAAATACTGTTGTGACTGCTATCTTAACTTGCTAAGTAACTCATATCTTGACACCGTAGATGATTGTGTCTGTACAAGCTACATGTTTTGTCTTGTATCATGTCAAGGACATGAATTCCTGATTTCTACGGTCAGGGATTTATACTAAATCTGACTAAGTTAATGACTAGATTAATCAAGTAGCTCATAACGAGATTTCCTAGTCACAGGTTAGTCCGTTATCTGGGCGCCTCAAGTAGACTTGTAGCCTGCCGACGAGTAGGGCACATTTTCAGTATACTATCATGTGTTGCACCATAAAGTCACCTAATCAACTCTCTCAACCTGCGAAAGGATAATTGGATAGTCTGCAGGGCTTGTGACTGCTGGAACATCTCATTGCATCTTGTAGTAACTAGGCTTGTGATAACCCTAGTTAGTTAAAGTATCAAGCCGCACTCATTGCTTGGCCGTGATTGATGGATGGAATCCAGTCTAGTTTTGTTTAGACAGTGCCAGTCTATGTTTACTTCGGTACATTTCTGTTTATGCTTTACTCTTGTCGATAAATGATTGCAGACTAAGTTCTGTTCAGGTGAAGGGTTACAACCCCGATCTTTATTTGGTTTACGGGTTGTGACTTAGTTACCGAAATAGTCATTTAGTTATCTTATCGTTTATCACCCTGTTTTCTCTAATTTATGTCTTTCGTTATCATTTATGTCTTTATGTGCTAATATGCTGGTTTTAGTTCTTAAGTGAAGCCTCTCTTGTGGCACTTGCTATTCTGGGTTCTGACCAAGATGGTTTTGTATGACCAGATTTTGGTGTAGCACCCCAGGATCTACCTGTCTTCCAGCCAGATGGTGAACACCAGGCGTAACCCTGGCAACGATTGGGTTTCTTCTTTTGCTCCCCCGCTCTCTTATAAATTATTCTTTTATGGCGTTTAGCCGCCGATCAAGTGTTAGCTCGTGTTGAAACTTAATTTTGTCTGCCTAAGGGCTGTAACATGATTGACAAATCCTAGGGTTGATCATGTATGACTTGAAATCTTGCTAGTGTTCGTATTTTGTATGGCTAGCTTCATGATCATCTGAATATGTAATGTTTGGGACGCCTTACCTTGTACGTCTGATGATCTAATATCTTGTAACTATTACTTGCTTGCTTGAGATTGAGACACTGGACTTGTTCTTGACCATAAGAGACTGATGGCTTATAGATAAACCCTCATGCATCTAGACAGCCGTAACCATATTGCGAGATGGGTTGCACTTCAATGTACGTAGCTGGCTGTATCTATCCTCCGCTCTCTAGTATTCTGGTTCTGGGACGTGACACAAGTCTTGCAAGACTTGTTTTACGTCACTGATTTTGAGGGAGTAGAGCCATCCCTCGAGAGCATCTCTTCGAACGCTTGTTGATCGAACTTCACTATCAACATATTCCGAGTGCTTTGTAGTAACCCTAGAGGGGGGTGAATAGGGTCAAGCTAACTAATCAAGCACTTAGCACAAGCTAATAGGCAATTTAAAAATATAAGTGCAAGAGAAGAAGCAACCACAATACCGACACACGATATACCCTGGTACCCTCCCAAGGGGAACTCTAGTCCCGGAACTCTCTCCGGCTTTAATCCACTATTGGAGTAAATAGTTATACACGAGTTTGGATTCGAAGAACTCGTCAACTTCAACACGAGTTTGGATCCGAAGAACTCGCCAACTTCTTATACGAGAGCTTTAGTCCGAAGGCCTCTCCGACTTCAACCCAGAGTTTGGATACGAAGAGTCTCCAACTTCAACCGAGAGTTTGGATCCGAAGACTCTCCAACTTCAACCGAGAGTTTGGATCCGAAGACTCTCCAACATCAACCTTTCACAATAGGTTTTGATCTCCTTATACAATAAGATGAAGATCTTACATTTCAACTCAATAACTCTAACACAATTTGTGGATGGCAAATGAAAGCTTTCACTACTACAAAAATCGTTAACAATGACACTCAATAGATGACACTCATAAAAAATGTCATTGTTGATATTTTTAATGTCAGTCCATTAAATATTTGTCATTAGTAACTTAATCAATGACATTAAAAAAATAATGTCATGAAACAAATACTAAGATGATGAAGCATTGAAAAGAGTTCAAAGGCAACTTTTCAGTCAGCGATCGATATACCGTCAGTACGAATCGGTATACCGTCGAAATACCGGTCTGGAATTGTAGCGGCGAGAAATATAGCCGTTGGGATCATTAAATGTTTGAAATCGACCGTTGAATTTTTAATGTTACTGAATCAGTATACCGTCGGTATAGATCGGTATTCCGTCGTTATGCAGATTTTGTAGACATAAACTTTTTGTGAGCAAAATCGGTATACCGTCAGTGTAGACCGGTATACCGTTGGTATACCAATTTTCATCCGAAAATGATCCTGGAATAATATCTACCCTAGCTTTCGATTTTGCCATCCATTTCTTGTGTTTACAATTATTCCTAAGACTCATTATAGACTCCAGATATACTGTAGCAGGTACAGGCTTCTTCAGAGTCTTGAAATGATGATGGCATGGCATGGCTTCTTTCCTTGATAGATGTTGGCTTCTTCCTTGACGTTAGCTATCCAAATGATGATGGCATGGCTTCTTTCCTTGATAGATGTTGGCTTCTTCTTTGACGTCAGCGGAACCCCCGAGTGCGTGGCTCCGGAGATGTCGTCGGGTGGTTCAGAGAAATCTTGTAGAATCCGTCGTCTTTGGCCCACCATGATTTCTTTATTGCATATGCACATTGATCTTGCTTATTGCTTTTCTGCATGTACATGTTAGACGAACAAAGCAATATACGTGTAGCAAATATGATAAGATAAAGCACAGTAGGACAATGCTAAGTTTAAGTATAAGAGCTATAGTGATAGCATAAATATTAGTGATATCATAATGTTAAACTTAATTGAATAACCATAATACGATGAAATCATGACTCATAATGAGAAAAATTTCAGACATACTAATGACTAGTATGGAAGGAAGTTAAAGTAAGGAATCACAAACCTCTTTTGAAAAACAAGATCAAATCAAATATTTGTCAAACAAGTTTTAGAGAACAAGACGTACGTATCTAAAATAGAATACAAATCACATCAAGACAATTCATACATTTTGTTTTTGGAAACTAGCATATCATATATAGATTGAAACGAAAAACAATAGCTAGAAGAGTGAATGTGAACATAGATTATATAGCTTAACAATATATCATAACTAAGCAAGCTACATAACTAATTAAGATTAATGAGGTAAGTCATTAACAAGATAAAAGTGCTCATTAAATCTTGAGTCACAAACACTAAAGATACTTGCTTAAGCATAGAGTTCACAATTAAGGGCATAAATTTTGAATGATCAAAATGATTTATAGACATTTTACTAAGCAATGATAAGAGCAAGAAGATAGCAAAAAAATGAACTAACTCTTATCAAAATATGGATGAAAAGATATTCATAAAAATAATAAAATAAATCTCTTTGCCAAGTATTGAGATTGGTCCAGGATAATGAAATAATAGATCGATCTAGAGAATGCAAAATATTATAGCCATTATGACATAAGTGTATTCTCTATAAATAGAAAATCTCAACATAAAAGCTCAAACCATAGTAGCTAAAATTATGAGAAATATGATGTAACAATTACATGTATTCTCATGTGCTACAAAAATATTATTGGACAACAATAATTTTAAGAAAGCATAGTATCCAAGGAATGAGCAATGAAAGATTATTAAGATCAAGAAAGCTAAATGTGCTAAAGATATCAAGAAGTACATTTTTCAAAGAGCTTTTATAGTGCACCATAGTAAATTATAAAGATACAAACTAGAAAATATGCACTAATTACGGAAGTTAATTTAACATGCAAGGTAAAGCACAAAACTATGTGATCCTTAATAGAACATCCATAATTAGTCATGAGCAAGACATTAATAAACATTTTCTCTCAACATCCTAACTTAAAGGTAAAGCCGTATGCTTTGGAAGAAGCTTGTACAGTTTGGGAAGGGGTTTTTTTGATAAAAAAGAAGAATCTACTTCAACCGATATGCCCTTAGGCACGGCCATACATAACATAGAAATCACACTTGGAAAGGGTGGACAATTAGCTAGAGCAGCTGGTGCTGTAGCGAAGCTGATTGCAAAAGAGGGTAAATCGGCTACATTAAGATTACCATCAGGGGAGGTCCGTTTGATATCCAAAAACTGCTTAAGGAATCATTCATATATATGAAACTATATATATCACGATTAGGCATACATAAAAAGATCAAAAATTAATTAAGAACATGTATCCATAATGCCAACCAAAAAGTCAAGAAGATACTATCAAATGAAGACTTTAAGAAAGAAGCTAATTGATTCAAGAAGCACTAATTTGGTCAAAGGAATCAATAGCTAAAGTATGAGATAAGCACAAGTTTGAAGGTAACAAGTATAATTAAATACTCTTCAAGTCAATATAAAACTTTAGCTTAACTCATATGCCCGCATAAAGATATTTATACAAAAATATATATCAACATAAGAAATACAAGTTCTACATGTAAATGAAAATTTAATGAATATAGTCATGTATCCTTAATGAATGTTTGAAAAACTATCACAAATTCAAAACACATATAAATAAGCTTTATTGGGCAAAGACATAATTGATTCATAAGTGATTTAATCAAAATAAAATATGAGAATCAATAATGAATATATTATATAAGCACAAGGTTAAAATGGAAGTATAAGTGCATACTTGTCAAGTGATAAGAAGCTTGTGCTAAACACATATATTCACAAATACCGATTAATGTAAATATGAAATGTTAAAAACAAATCGACAAAAAAGTAACTATCTCAAAAACTTTAAAGACGGAGAGTTAAAATCATATTAACTCAAATCAAAACCAAGCTCCTATGGTCTAGAGTGATATGCATGCTTCATAAATAAAGATTAAGAATAACGAGCATGCAAATTAAAAGTGTCGCACTAATAGAAAATGAGTGATAAACTACATAGTATGAACTAATCATTTAAGTTAAGTAACTAGTCATGCTAGATAATAGAAATAACAAGAAAATAGCTAAGCATGCTAGTATCATATCTCTCATTGATTTAGATAATAAGCAACTAAAATATATTAATGAGAGCTAGTAGCAAGTTGTCAAAGGAACATGCTAGACTCTACAAATATAAACTATTTAAAGAGAATCGGTTAGCATGTTACCAAAGTGGCCCTAGTGGCCATACTTGTATTGGTGCAATTGCTTGGAAGATAACCTTTGAGCTTTGCAACCACCAACACGCTCCTCAATGCTATGACCCGATACAAGAAGCTTCACCTACAACATTAGATGAAGACTTTGGTATCCAAATAAACTTGGATCCACATTTATTAGCTTTAGGGACCTATATAGCACTTACTCTAGCATTGGTAGTAAAGGTCCTACGAATAGGACATGTAAAGCTCATGTGTCCAATATGAGAGCAATAAAAGTACCTAATGCTAGTGTGTGCATATGTATCAGAATGAGCATGGTTATGAACATGTGATATACTAGAATGATGAATATCTCTAGAGTGAGCATGAGAAGATTTGGTTTTAAGAATATTATGTTCTAATAACAAATCATCATGCATGCAAGTAAGAGAATCAAATTTAGCATTTAAAATATCATTCTCTTTTTCAAATAAAACAATTCTAGAGATAAAAGCATCATTTTGTTTCTTTAAATCATCAATAGAAGAATCATGCAAATAGGATAACTCATGTGATTGAGTCTTGAGATCTTCTATTGATGAGGAAAGAGATTTAATTTTTAAAATTAAAGTCTCATTCAAACTCTTTAAAGAAACACAAGGTGAGTTTTGATAATCAAGTCTATATAATAAATTATTGTTTTTATTTCTCAAAAACTCATTTGCTTCTTCTAAATGAATAACCTTTTCAGAAAGTTCTTCATTTGTAGAATGGAGGTTGTCAAGAATCTCTAAGGATTGTTTAGCCATGGCTTTCCACTTAGAGCATTTCTTGCATTTAGAAGAAACATGATTTTCTATTCTACTAGAAGTAAAACCCTCTTTATCGGAGGAGGAGTAGGAGGAATACGATGCCATAGAAAAATAACAAGGATCTACTCTAAGGATGTTAAGCCTAACAATAGAGTCCTTGCTCTGATACCAATTGTAGTAACCCTAGAGGGGGGTGAATAGGGTCAAGCTAACTAATCAAGCACTTAGCACAAGCTAATGAGCAATTTAAAAATATAAGTGCAAGAGAAGAAGCAACAATAATACCGACACACGATATATCCTGGTATCCTTCCAAGGGGCACTCCAGTCCCGGAACTCTCTCCGGTTTTAATCTACTATTTGAGTAAATAGTTACACACGAGTTTGGATTCGAAGAACTCGTCAACTTTAACCCGAGTTTGGATGTCACGACCCGTACCCTAGAGTAAGGGTACGAGAAGTGGGTACGTCCAGCCCACGCCGCAGTGTCGGCGGTAGAACGCTGTCCTAGGTCAAATATCTAACAATAGAAAGGTACCTGTACAGTATATAAACTCCGAATGGAGGTGACATAGCAAATACAGTCTCAATCACATCTAAGGTAGAGCATGATAAAAGATAGATAAAATATAAAATCCACAAAGAGATACCGCAGATAGAAGTCTAAGTGTCTAAGATACACAAACCCAGAAAACATCTCAAATCTCAAATACAGTAATCCATAAAGTAAATACAACTCAAGACAACTAAAATAACTATTTATACAACCTCTACTGTGTCTCCTCTAGGCTAGCATGCAACCTCCAAGCTATCTGTAAAATTTATCAACAGGTCCAGTCAGGACAGGTGCGAGCACAAAACATCTCACACAGTTCATATCAAGTTAGGAAATATAAAGCATGCAATAGAGTAAGATATAGAAAACGCTGAAAGAAGAATGTATATGAAAAACAGCAGAGATTTGATAATAAAAAATATCTATATATGATAAGTAAGAACCGTAAGCAATATTTGATTTAGAGTACAATATGGTTATGTAAACGATTTAGGACAATACAATGGTAACTCCATTGTACGTGAGTGCACAATGGACATATACAATAGTTATACAATATTGCACAATAGGATTTAATTACATAACCAATTCTACTCCCTCTTCCCAATCAATACACAAGGATCCACTCCAGTTACGTTATCTTATACAATAGTGTACAATGTTATACAATAGATGTACAAAGTTAAACAATAGTTGTACAATGGTCTATCCATGGGACTCATGTAATAATAAGAGTACAATATGTACAATGAGTATACAAGGATAAGGGTATTCAATAAATACAATATGTAAGTGAAACGCACATCACAAAATATATTTAGTGAATACAAGGGGATAACATCTCAAAAGAAGATCCATATAGTACCAATCCGTGATAACAATCGTGTCAGCATCAAGTACAGTAATATAGAGCAAGAATGTAAATCCAGACAAGTATGAAACGGTCAGAGAATGTACTCGCCTGATAACCTGAACAGCTGATAGGTATAGAGGTCCAAACTGAAGCCACATAGTCCTATTTAGAGCAACACAGGTCAAGATGTATACGAGAGATGATTAATAAAATATACAATGCATCTGCATGCTGTCTAGGTCAAACTAGACTAAAGTCAACACTTGATCAACTCTAGTCAACCATACTAGTCAAATTAGGTCAACTAGGTCAAGTCCTAGCCCAAACAAGTCTAACAAGTCTCACTAGGCCTAACCAAGCCTAGGCTAGCACTCACACAATCACAAGACAATGTGAACCACAATAATGCATAATATAAAATAGATAATATATATAAATACATACCTTCATACATACATGCATATCCACATTACATACATATTTATATATATATGCATATGTTACATCATGCATATTTACATAGTTACATAGATATACACATTCATGCACATTTACATACATACTTTTATACATTGTATATGTTAACATTCATTACAATACATTATATTTTACTTATACCTTTGATTGATTGATTCATTCATATATGACATTCATTCATGCATATTACATACTTACATGCATCTATATATTATATACATTGTATATAACATGTAAAAATAGAAGAGAAAAAAAAGAGAAAAAACTGAAATGGAAAGGGAAGGAAAGGAAAATGTAAGGAAAAGGAAAAACAGTGGACATATACATGCTTGCATCATATATTCTACATTACCATACATGCTATCATTATATATTGTATTATATTATTTATATATTATGCATTCATATCTATCATTACATGTATACCTTGCATTCATATCTAGCATTTATTATATACTTTCATGCATACATTGTATATCATTCTTTCATTCATTTATGCATATTTACATACATTATATTAATTATATTCCTACATGCTTGCATTCAACCATATATATACATTAATGTAAAGAGGATATATATTATATATATATATATCATTTCATTCATCTAACATATCATGTATTACATAATTTATATTCATTTAATACCCATACTACATAGGCTTATAGGTTACACAAAATGCATATATCGTATAGTCACTCTTCTACTTAAAATCAATACTGTACCAATTAGGCTTCTACTAAATTCTAAGATTAAAGTATGTTGTAGCCCTTCGTGTTAGCTTTCCGAAACTTCAAACGGATCGCATTTTCGTGTCCGGAAGCTCCCGAAATCGCGAAAATACCGAAACACGTTTGTCTTTCGTACAACTGACAATCAAATAATTCTACAGAAAGTTACAGAAAGAATTTGGCTTATTAAAATATATATTTGGAAAGCTAACTTCGATACGGTTCTTTTAAAAAAAAATAGAAGATAAATTGGAGTTCTAAGCTAAAAGTTATGACATTTCTAAATTGCTTTGGTTAATAAAAACATGGATGAATATTATGACGAATTTGAGTTGTTTTGGACAAAAGAACACATATAGGCCAAGATACTTGGATACAAACATAGGTATCCAAATGAAACTCATTCTAACCATCCTAACTAAGATCAATCCACTCTCTAAACATTCTAAAACTGAATTTAAATATCTATTTAAACTATTATCATACATACATACACATGCGGTGTCCTAATTTGGGATCTATCAAGTATGACACAAGACACATATCTAAAATCCTCAAGAGAGCTCCAAATGGTCTCAAATTTGAATCTAAATGGGACACATGCATGAGGATGGATCCTACGGATTCAAAACTAATTTATATGCAAAGAAAATCGATTTAGATGATGGGTTTTACCTATTGGGAGTGGAATCCCAATAAAATTCTTTAGGACACGGCTCCGATACGAAGATCCCTCAAAGTGGACACTCCTCCTTGCACTCCTCTTCCAATCGTTGGTAGCACCCTTCCCTTGGAGAATGGGAATGATTGAGGGAAGGTTTGGTGAAGGAATGATTTGATTTGGAGATCAAATCAATGGGAAGGCTATCTAAAATTAGGGAAGAACAAAAAGAAAATAAAAGAGGCAAGATTGTAATGAATGAAATGAATCATTCTCCCCTAAAGGTGGCTGCCATAAAGAGTCTATTAGGGCTAATGGAAAATGTCCTAATTGCCCCTCTCTAGTCTCATATGGTTAAGTTTAGACTAGGTTCAAGTTTGGGGTCAAAATGATCTAGTTTTGAGTCTCTAACTTAACCATTCTAACATGATAAAAATTAGTTTAATTAACTAACTTAAATATTGGGTTTTGTGGGCCATGCTTAACTTAATATTGGGCCCCATCTAGAGTTTAAGCTACCCGGGTCACAATACAAGTCGGAACGAGACGAAACTCAAACCCGACTAAACAAATCCAATAAAAACAATATTAAAAATATAAAATTTTCCTAAAATATAAAAATATGAAAAATGACCAAAATCATAATACATCAATTTAAATATTATTAAAATAATCTAAAATTCACCAATTAATTAAAATTCTAAATAATTTAAAAGTCACAAAATGACCAAAATACCCTTAGCCTAAAAAGTTGTAAATAGTCATTCTAATCACATGGTTAGGTCCCCATGGTCATGGTTAATCTCTAGGCTCAACAGTTCTAGGGTTCACTAGCTAACACATCAAAATTATAATTCACCAATTTTAAACAGTATTAAATTAATTAAAAAAATTTATAAATCATAAATTCTATTATTAAATAATAAACTTTTACTAAAGTTCAAAATTACCCTCATTTTAGAAAAGTGGGTGTTATATTGGATCTGAAGAACTCGCCAACGTCTTACATGGGAGCTTTAGTTCGAAGGCCTCTCCGACTTCAACCGAGAGTTTGGATACGAAGACTCTCCAACTTCAACCGAGAGTTTGGATCCGAAGACTCTCCAACTTTAACCGAGAGTTTGGATCCGAAGACTCTCCAACTTCAACCTTTCATAATAGGTTTTGATCTCCTTATACAATAAGATGAAGATCTTACTTTTCAACTCAATAACTCTAACACAATTTGTGGATGGAAAATGAAAGCTTTGTAGAGTTGTTTGTGGATAGGCTTTGGTAGTTTAGAAATTTTTAGGCTCAAAACATCAACCTTGAATGAAGGGGTTAAAGGCTATTTATAACCAAAGCATTGAAAAGAGCTCAAAGGCAACTTTTCAGTCAGCGATCGGTATACCGTCGGAATACCAGTCTGGAATTTCAACGGCTAGAAATATAGCCGTTCGGATCATTAAATGTTCAAAATCCGACCGTTGGATTTTTAACGTTACTGAATCGGTATACCGTCGGTATAGATCGGTATTCCGTCGGTATGCCGATTTTGTTGACATAAACTTTCTGTTAAAAAAATTGGTATACCGTCAGTATAGACCGGTATACCGTCGGTATGCCGATTTTCATCCGAAAATGATCCTGGGCTAATATCTGCCCTAGCTTTCGATTTTGCCATCCATTTCTTGTGTTTACAATTATTCCTAAGACTCATTACAGAATCCAGATATACTGTAGCAGGTACAAGCTTCTTCAGAGTCTTAAAATGATGATGGCATAGCATGGCTTCTTTCCTTGATAGATGTTGGCTTCTTCCTTGACGTCAGCTGTCCAAATGATGATGGATGACATGGCTTCTTTTCTTGATAGATGTTGGCTTTTTCCTTGACGTCAGCGGAACCTCCGAGTGCGTGGCTCCGGAGATGTCGTCGGGTGGTTCAGAGAAATCTTGTGGGATCCATCGTCTTTGGCCTACCATGATTTCTTTATTACATATGTCGACATTGATCTTGCTTATTGCTTTTCTGTATGTACATGTTAGACGAACAAAGCAATATACGTGTAGCAAATATGATAAGATAAAGCACAGTAGGACAATGCTAAGTTTAAGTATAAGAGCTATAGTGATAGCATAAATATTATTGATATCATAATGTTAAACTTAATTGAATAACCATAATCAAAATATAGTTTTGATTTTGGTAACTCAATTAAATTTAAGATATATATAATAAAAACTCATATCACTAATATGTAAAATAATTAGCACATATCACCAAAGGTATAAGTATAAGTAGAAATGCTATAGTGATAGTATGAAGATTAGTGATAATGAAATGCTAAACTTAATAGATTAACCATATTAAAAAACATGATACAATCATTGGGCCAACAATCTCCCCCCTTTTGATTATGGCAAATCGGTTAAGTTTAGTATGGATACAATAGAAGCATGTATCACTAATATACAAAAGACATAAGCA
This sequence comes from Iris pallida, assembly GCA_029216955.1. Classification (NCBI taxonomy): domain Eukaryota; kingdom Viridiplantae; phylum Streptophyta; class Magnoliopsida; order Asparagales; family Iridaceae; genus Iris; species Iris pallida. The sequence goes on along the minus strand of JANAVB010010194.1, from coordinate 2,411,045 downwards.
ATATCACTAAAATAATACTACTTTGATTACTTATAAATACATACTTAAATTTATTTTTCCTCCTTTGATATGATCAAAAATAGGCTCTCCTGTAATAAGAGATAAAATAAAATCAATCTCAAGCATAGATATCAGAGCATAAGGAAGTCATAGACATTCATGATCAAGATATACTAATAAAAAACAATAGAAGAAGGGTGTAATGACAAGTTTATAAAGCTACATTGCCAATGTAGAACATCAAATTTTTAAAAGAAGCATGCTAAAACAAAATATAGTTGGTAAAATAAATAAAATTGAAAAACAGTAAAAAAAAGTTTTACCAACTTGAAATTCAAGAAAGAAACTCCAAAACATAATATTATATGAATTAAAACTCTTATTTTGGAAGGAAGCGATATACGAATTGAAATAAAAGATTTCAATCAAAAATTTCAGTCAAAAGCTCATGAGGATTAGATATTGCAAAGTAATTGATATTAAAAAAATTACCAATTGAGATAGTTGGAAGATATAAACTTAATACCAATTAAAATATAAACTTGAAGCATTGATCAAAAAGCCATTTGAAAGTCAAAATTGTCCACAAATAAATAGTGGAACAAATAATGAACGATAAGTGAAATAGAGCAATTGATATAGAATAATCTCTTTATTTGCAAAATCTATTTGCTTACCCAAGTTAATGCATTTGAACTCAATTACCTTATCAAGCTATATGAATATCCTTTAGATAAACATGAAGGTAAAGGAGAAAAATACATGAGAAAGAGACATTCAGTCGACTTGAATGCTCTCTCTCAAAGTATTACCAATATAGATAAACAAAAATTTTAGGTAAGTCCTTAATAAAAAAAGCCAAATCAATTAAACATATAAGGAAAGTCAAAACAATGAAAGCACAATAGTCATCAAGATAAGATATGAAAGTTAGTATTAACAAGATGAATTATTTAATCCATATAAAAGAGAGAGAGATAAATAATAAAGACACGTGCATACACTCTCATAAATCCTTCACAAATAAAAATATCATGACCTCAATCAATATGATATAAAATAGAAGAAAATATGGGTCCATGATGAACTAGGTATACGACATATTACATGGTATAAATGAATTGAATCAATTAATTTGCTCTCCCTCAAAATATGCGTTTAGTTCCAAAGCACTTATAGCATAAAATATATAATTGAAGGATTTAGGGATAAATCAACTATGAATTTCTTCCCTTTGCTTAATGCATATAAGGCTACAATATCGTCAAAAGACGAATAATATCATCTTTAGTAAAGAAGAGATATCCAATTAATAGCTGCTAAAGATAAAAAATTAGAAGAATATTCTAATTAAGCACGTATAATCAAAAGATGACATATATTAATCTATATAGAAGGATCTCATATTTAAATATGATAGATCAATGTATGTTATCTTTTGAAAAAATGTCACCATGAAAAAGAATAAAGTCAATTAAGAACAATCATGATGATAGACATAATATAGCTCAAAAATAAAATAAAAATAAAACTCAAATATCATGTCCATGATTATCGAATTAAGAAAGAGTCAACCAATTTATTACTTTACATGGACTAGATATGTTTCACCATATATGTAACCATCAATGGGTTAAATCCAAACCTTACTAATGGTAAATAATAATCCATAAAGTTCAAATAGCAAAGGCCTATATGTGGCAATCCATGAGTAGTCAAATAGAGTAATAAATTAGTTTGATAATCACATAATAAGATAATATAGGACTACTCAACCATTAGGATCTTTTATCAATAAAAATTAACAAATTAAACATGATCGAACAAATCTCATAAAGAAAATCCTAAATCCATATTTATGATAAAATCTCATAAATCAATAAAAAATATGGAAAGAGAGTCATTCTCATTTAAATGATTACAAATATAATCAAAAAGAGATATAAATGATAATACGATGAAATCATGACTCAAAATGAGAAAATTTTCAGAGATACTAATGACTAGTATGGAAGGAAGTTAAAGTAAGGAATCACAAACCTTTTTGAAAAACAGGATCAAATCAAATGTTTGTCAAACTAGTTTTAGAGAACAAGACATACGTATCTAAAATAGAATACAAATCACATCAAGGCAATTCATACATCTTGTTTTTGGAAACTAGCATATCATATATAGATTAAAACAAAAAACAATAGCTAGAAGAGTAAATGTGAACATAGATTATATAGCTTAACAATATATCATAACTAAGCAAGCTACATAACTAATTAAGATTAATGCGGTAAGTCATTAACAAGATAAAAGTGCTCATTAAATCTTGAGTCACAAACACTAAAGATACTTGCTTAAGCATGGAGTTCATAATTAAGGGCATACATTTTGAATGATCAAAATAATTTATAGACTCTTTACTAAGCAATGATAAGAGCAAGAAGATAGCAAAAAAAAATAAACTAACTCTTATCAAAATATGGCTGAAAAAATATTCATAAAAATAATAAAATAAATCTCTTTGCCAAGTATTAAGATTGGTCCAGGATAATGAAATAATAGATCGATCTAGAGAATGCAAAATATTATAGCCATTATGACATAAGTGTATTCTCTATAAATAGAAAATCTCAACATAAAAGCTCAAACCATAGTAGCTAAAGTCATGAGAAGTATGATGTAACAATTACATGTATTCTTATGTGCTACAAAAACATCATTGGACAACAACAATTTTAAGAAAGTATAGTATCCAAGGAATGAGCAATGAAAGATTATTAAGATCAAGAAAGCTAAATGTGCTAAAGATATCAAGAAGTACATTTTTCAAAGAGCTTTTATAGTGCACCATAGTAAATTATAAAGATAAAAACTAGAAAATGTTCACTAATAAAGAAGGTAAATTTAACATACAAGATAAAGCATAAAACTATGTGATCCTTAATAGAACATCCATAATTAGTCATGAGCAAGACATTAATAAAAATTTCTCTCAACATCCTAACTTAAAGGTATAAAACAAATAAATATCAAAAGTTAGGAATCATTTATATATATGAAACTATATATATCACGAATAGGCATACATGAAAAGATCAAAAATCAATTAAGAACATGTATCCATAATGTCAACCAAAAAGTCAAGAAGATATCATCAAATGAAGACTTTAAGGAAGAAGCTAATTGATTCAAGAAGCACAAATTTGGTTAAAGGAATCAATAGCTGAAGTATGAGATAAGCACAAGTTTGAAGGTAACAAGTATAATTAAATACTCTTCAAGTCAATATAAAACTTTAGCTTAACCCATATGTCCACATAAAGATATTTATACAAAATATATATCAACATAAGAAATACTTGATCTACATGAAATGGAAATTTAATGAATATAGTCATGTATCCTTAATGAATGTTTGAAAAACTATCACAAATTCAAAACACATATAAATAAGCTTTATTGGGCAAAGATATAATTGATTCATAAGAGGTTTAATCAAAATAAAATATGAGAATCAAAAATAAATATATTATATAAGCACAAGGTTAAAATGGAAGTATAAGTGTATACTTGTCAAGTGATAAGAAGCTTGTGCTAAACACATATATTCATAAATACCGATTAATGTAAATATGAAATATTAAAAACAAATCGACAAAAAAGTAACTATCTCAAAAACTTTAAAGACGGAGAGTTAAAATCATATTAACTCAAATCAAAACCAAGCTCCTATGGACTAGAGTGATATGCATGCTTTATAAATAAAGATTAAGAATAACGAGCATGCAAATTAAAAATGTCACACTAATAGAAAATGAGTGATAAACTACATAGTATGAACTAATCATTTAAGTTAAGTAACTAGTCATGCTAGATAATAGAAATAACAAAAAAATAGCTAAGCATGCTAGTATCATATCTCTCATTGATTTAGATAATAAGCAACTAAAATATATTAATGAGAGCTAGTAGCAAGTTGTCAAAGGAAACATGCTAGATTCTACAAATATAAACTATTTAATGAGAATCGGTTAGCATGTTACCAAAGTGGACCTAGTGGCTACACATGTATTGGTGCAATTGCTTGGAAGATAATCTTTGAGCTTTGCAACCACCAACACGCTCCTCAATGCTATGTCCCGATACAAGAAGCTTCACCTACAACATTAGATGAAGACTTTGGTATCCAAATAAACTTGGATCCATATTTATTAGCTTTAGGGACCTATATAGCACTTACTCTAGCATTGGTAGTAAAGGTCCTACGAATAGGACATGTAAAGCTCATGTGTCCAATACGAGAGCAATAAAAGCACCTAATGCTAGTGTGTGCACATGTGCCAGAATGAGCATGGTTATGAACATGTGATATACTAGAATGATGAATATCTCTAGAGTGAGCATGAGAAGATTTGGTTTTAAGAATATTATGTTCTAATAGCAAATCATCATGCATGCAAGTAAGAGAATCAAATTTAGCATTTAAAATATCATTCTCTTTTTCAAATAAAATAATTCTAGAGATAAAAGCATCATTTTGTTTCTTTAAATCATCAATAGAAGAATCATGCAAATAGGATAACTCATGTGATTGAGTCTTGAGATCTTCTTTTGATGAGGAAAGAGGTTTAATTTTCAAAATTAAACTCTCATTCAAACACTTTAAAGAAACACAAGATGAGTTTTGATAATCAAGTCTAGATAATAAATTATTGTTTTCATTTCTCAAAAACTCATTTGCTTCTTCTAAATGAATAACCTTTTCAGAAAGTTCTTCATTTGTAGAATGGAGGTTGTCAAGAATCTCTAAGGATTGTTTAGCCATAGCTTTCCACTTAGAGCATTTCTTGCATTTAGAAGAAATATGATGTCTATGCTACTAGAAGTAAAACCCTCTTTATCGGAGGAGGAGTAGGAGGAATACGATGTCATAGAAAAATAACAAGGATCTACTCTAAGGATGTTAAGCCTAACAATAGAGTCCTTGCTCTGATACCAATGGTAGTAACCCTAGAGGGGGGTGAATAGGGTCAAACTAACTAATCAAGCACTTAGCACAAGCTAATGAGCAATTTAAAAATATAAGTGCAAGAGAAGAAGCAACAACAATACCGATACACGATATATCCTGGTATCCTTCCAAGGGGCACTCCAGTCCCAGAACTCTCTCCGGCTTTAACCCACTATTTAAGTAAATAGTTACACATGAGTTTGGATTCGAAGAACTCGTCAACTTCAATACGAGTTTGGATTCGAAGAAAATGCCAACTTCTTACACGAGAGCTTTAGTTCGAATGCTCTTCGACTTTAGTTCGAATCCACAGAACTCTCTCATGGATTACAACATGACTTTACAGGATGACATTTGGCAACTATATTTTGATGGAGCATCGCGGGTTGGACCTAAAGGCAAAATTGTCTCCGGAGTAGGCATCGTCTTGGTCTCTCCTGATAAAATGGTCATATACCGTGCTTATTCTCTTAATGAACCATGCTCTAACAATATGGCAGAATATAATGCTCTGCCGATTCAAGTAAGGAATCTTAGCCCGACCGAGTTTTAACTTCCTCTATGAAAGTAGGCCTTTGCCTTCCAGCCGGACCATAAATGGTGACCTTCCGTTCTACCAAGATGGAAGTCCTTCTTGTGGCTAATTGGTCTCCAAGTAGCAAAACAATTGGATATTAAATTCCTGGAAGCTTATAGAGACTCTCAGTTGATTGTTAATCAGGTCAGAGGGACATATGAAGTTAGAAATCCTGACCTCATTCCTTATCATCAAGTGGTAATCGAATTGGTCCTTTCATTCAAAGGGTTCTTTATCGAATTCGTACCACGTTTTCAAAATTTGAAAGCTGATGCTCTTGATAGTTTAGCTGCAGACTTAGCTGTTCCAATTAGAAGACAAAATACCATCACTTTGTTGGATCGAGACTTATTCTGTGTAAAGAATAACTTGCATATTGAACAGATTTATACTATAGAATCAAGTTCTCAACAAAGGGATTGGAGAAGTCCATTCATTGATTATGCAGTCTATGGAATTTTACCTGAAGATCAAAAAGAAGTTGTATCAATCAAGAGACAATCATTTCGATTCTATTATGATTCTTCCTTACATATGTTATATCGTCGTTCTTATGACAGACTTTTACTATGTTGTCTCTCTAAGAGTGAAGCTAAGCAAACACTCCGTGAAGCTCATGATGGTGTTTGTGGTGTCCATCAACCGGGTCCAAAATTGTAGGACCGTATTCAAAGAATGGGGTATTATTGGCCTTCCTGATATCAGATGCTGTGGATTATGCCAGACGATGTAAAGCGTGTCAGATTCATGCTGATTTCATTCATCAACCATCTGAATTCTTACATCCTACAACAGCCTCTTGGCCTTTTGAAGCTTGGGGCATGGATATTATTGGTCCGATTAACCCTCCTTCTGTCAAGGGACATCGGTTTATCCTAGCCATAACGGATTATTTCTCTAAATGGGCGAAAGCGATTTCCCTTGTTGAAGTAAAAACATCAAATGTGGTTAGTTTCATTAAACACCATGTCATTTATCGTTTTGGGATTCTTCGACGGATAATTCATGACAATGAACCACAATTTGCCAGTCAGGTATTTTATCAATTCTGTGACAAGAATCGAATCCAAAATCTGGCTTCTACGGCCTATAATCCAGCTGCTAATGGTTTGGCCGAAGCTTTCAACAAGACAATCATTAAACTTCTCAAAAAGTTCATCTATTCTAATAAACGTGATTGAAATAAGAAACTCGGAGAATGTTTATGGGCTTACCGAACGACAGTCCGAACTTCTACTGGTTTTACACCATTTTTACTGGTTTATGGATGTGAGGCTGTTCTCCTACTGGAAATCCAGATTCCATCTCTTAGAATAGCCATTGCTAATGAGCTAACTACAGAGAATAATGATCGCTTACGACTCCAAGAACTCGAAGGATTGGATGAGAAACGTCTTCAAGCGCAACAGCACACTGAGCTATATCAAGCCCGCATATCTCGAACTTTCAATCGTAAAGTTAAACAAAGTGTATTTAAAGTCGGTGAACTAGTTTTGGCTGTTCGAAGACTAATGGTGATGACTCATAAAAGTAAAAGAAAATTCCAAGCGAAATGGGAAGGTCCTTATGTCGTCGTGACGGTATTCTCTAATGGTGCCTATAGGTTGTCTAAACCTAATAGAGATTTGCTCATGATGCCAATTAATGGCAAATTCTTGAAAAAATATTATGTCTGAATTTCTTCTTTATTCCCCAGCTACCAATGTTTGGTTAAGCTGATTATTTGTCTTCCTAAAAGAAAATTTTTGATCTTCTGTCTTACCAGCTGATTTAAAAAGAGAGATTTATTATTTATCATGTTATTATGACCTCTGAATAAATATTAAGTCTACTTTTTTTCCTATCTATCATGTCCATATGGCCTCTGAATAGATATTAATCTATTTTTCTTTGAGTTATTACGATCTGTCACGTTCATATTACCTCTGATAGTATTGTATACTATAAATAGAAAACGAGATTTATTATCTATCATATCCACATTACCTCTAGATAGATATAATTTATTGAGTTTAGAAAACTTGTCATATTTATATTACCTCTGATAAGTGTTTTCTATCTCATACCTATTGTTTAAATTCAAAATAAATGATAGGGCCACAAAACAATTATTTCATTCATTTCTTGTAAACATTACAGAATGAAAAAGATAGAAGATTATAAAAGCTTTTTATTTGCCTAAGGCGGAGCAGATACATATTTTAACAGTTTCTGTAGCTCTGCTAGACGCTTTTCGCGAGAGTTCATCACAGTCTTAGTAGCTACGGAGCGTCGAGCTTCGGGAGTGCAGATATGAGAAAGTTCAGCAAAAGTAACTATCATCTTATCCTTGGCTTCGTCAAGGGTTTTGATGGTAGCCTTAGCTCCGAAGACTTGTTCCTCCAAAATTGAGCTCTGAGTTAGATGATGGTCCCGAGCTATGATTAACTGCTCCCTCTCCGCCTTCAAGCGAGCCAGTTCAGCATCGACTTCGCGGATTCTATCATTCTGTTGATGAATTTTTATATTCGAAGTTTTATAGGCTTCTCTCTGGATATCCAGTTGAGGCTTAGCTTCAGCCAAAAAAAGCTTTTTCTTTAGCCACCTTGATGCTGTAATCATGGAGAGCTTCATTAAAAGTAGTCTCCCGAGCGAGATATTCAGCTGATAAAGCGTCATACTCCTCTTGGATGAGACTTTCAGTAGTTTCACTTGACAACCTTAGATATTCTCTAATGGGCTGTTCAAGTTCCTCCACGACCTTCTCCAACGCCGCTGCTCTCGCTACATCGTTGAACATGGCGATGTTCCTGATAGTAAGAGAAATAGCCGCTTTCAAGCTCTCATAATTGAGGCCCTTCTTCATGACCATGTTGATTAGAGCTACCAGAGTCTTGTAGAAAGTTTCAGTATGAATCTCAACTAAGAGATTTATTTCTGCGTTTAAACTTGGTATGACAGCAATCTCTACCAAATCTTTTTTCTGAAGAGTAGGAGCAGATATTGTTGCCTTAGTAGTAGACTGAGATGAAGCTATTGTCGTCATTGCTACTATGGCCAACTGATTCCCAAAAGCTTCAGAAATAGTGTCTTCAGTACTTGTTACTCCAGCCATTTCTGGAGTCGAAACTACTTGAGTTTCGGTGACGGTGATTGGTGCAGGTGGAATGGTAGTTATGGCACCTGACTCCGGTTCGGGCATTGTCTCTTCAGGAACCTGTGCTGGATCAGTAGCCATAGCAGAGGATGCTATTACAACGTCTCCAGCTTCAGTTGATGATTTGACTATGTCTTCATCACCTTCTTCGGCTACCGGCTCTGCAGGCTCTTCAAGTATTTCAGTTGTAATGGGTTCTTTTACAACTGGTTCTTCGTTGAAGTCTATTTCTTCCTCAGCAGCCTCTTCATCATCTACAGTAGGTTCTACTACAGTTTGTTCTTTATCCCTATCCTCAGCAGGAGGAGACAATTCTGCCTGAGCCTGCACTTTGGGCTCTTGTTGTACCTCCATAGATGGAGGACATTCTTCTTGAACATCTTCTTCTGAAGAAGAAGAATCTTCTTCCTCAGACTCTGCATTTTTCTCATAAATATCTTCTTGAGAAGGAGGAGGAGCCACAAGCTTTGATGCAATAATAACACCTACAAAAATTAAACAAAATAAATTAATATACAAAATCATAATACATAATCTTGTATAGATTTTGTGTAATTTATATTTACCTGGAGTAGGTGCAGAACATGCCAGGACCGAGTCATAGTCCCCATCCCAGTCATCATCATCGAAGGTAATAGCCGGTTCATCTGATGGGATGATCTCTGAATGAACAGTATGTGTTACAACGGCATCCTTAGTAACTTGTGCCTTTTGAGGCAAAGTTAGATAAAGTGATGAGCTGAGGCGTCCATGAGATAGGACCGTCACCGCTTCAATTGACGTTGCTGGTTGGGATGCCGAGGATCCTTCTCCCGGGTGAGCTGAAGAAGATGCCAGATGTTGCGGCTCCTCGACCGGAGTGTCACTTTCTGGGGTAGCGGCTCTTGGTCTAGAAGGCCCTTTGACGGTAACCTTCTTCTTCTTCTCAGGGAGGGTCTTCTCTGGAAGAGTAGCAGCTACACCTTGCTTCCGTTTCCTGGTCTTGCCAATAATGATTAGTCCCGCAGCTGTTTCCCCAGCACCCATAGGAATGACTTCCAAATACTCATCTGGAATAGCAGCATCATCGAGTATGTCTGGAAATACCCTGACTGGCTCTTCAATATTCCCTTCCCTGGGCCATCTTAGACTCCCTTTCAAGTTGTAGCCATGGGAAAAGGAGCGGATTGATGCATAAAAGCGAGCATACGTATGAAGTATACGTAGCTCGATCGTGCTGGTAGCAGTCGATACTCTGAATTTAGCACCGGTACAAGCGGTACTAAAGTATATCCAGGCTCTCGCACCATCAATTAGCTTTCCATGATGGTAGAAGCTAGTTGAAGGATTGCCAACATAAAGTTGGTCATATCCAAACTGGTGAACAAACTGACTTGGTAGATATGGTTCGAACGCACAGCTGTCTTCATTCCTGTACATCAGATGTGAGGGTCTGATGCACTGTAGCCATTTGAGAACTGGCACAGGCAATGAAGTCCTCCCTTCTACTTTATCTTCAAACTGTACGCCGAGGCAATCGGCTGGAACTGGTGGTCTTGTATAGAAGAAATTCCATCCATGGGAATAGTTCAGCACTGCTCGGGTGTCTTCCACGGTAGTTGCTATCTATGTGGCTTTGTTGAATTTTTGGAGGAAGACCTCCATATTATCTCCAAGGCCCGGTGGCAACAAAATACAATTATGATGCAGTAACCAGCCCATCAAATAAGTGTAGGGCATCTCTACCCTAGGAAAATCCTTTCGGTGAGGGCATTATCGATTAGTTCCTCACCGAAAGTCCACAAACCTGCGTTTATTCGGCACACCATTGCCGATAGCAGGTTGATTCTGGCCTTAAACACCAAACGTACTGTCGGCCACAGTACGTTTCGATGAATTCTATCTACTGTGCTGATCCCTGGCACAACCCATCTCCGCAGCCACAAAGAAAGAAAGCCTGCCAGCAAGGCTTCTCTCGAGATCTTTTGGCTACCATGCCTCAGATGGCTCAAAGTTTCTGTCCCCGTAGGGATGTTTCCGGTCTTTTTGGACAGATACTGATCCGGAGACTTATATGAGATCATTAAACCATTGATCAGATCTGAAGGGATTATCGAACAAGGGTTGATGGTTGGAGCCTTGTTCTGTTGAAATCTCCCTTTCTCATTCTTGGCTATCCTATTCTCATGGTAGAATAGATAAGTTATCCATTTAGTAGTATATGCTAAGTGAGATCCGCTGTCATACATACTGGTACAGATTAAATAATGGCACATAAGCTCTTGGTATACCTCAACCAATCGAGAATTTTTCTCTCTGATTTCTGCCAATTTTTGATTGGAGGGAACATATTCTTCATAGGGTGGTTCACCCATCGACAGCTTCGAGATGAATTGCATCTCATGTAGGGCGAGACCCATCTCACCTAGTGGAGTTGCAAAAGTTCCTGTTAAACTTATATACAACTCCATCACAGCTAAGAATAGGTTACTATTCATCGGTATGCCTTGGCTCGTAGAGGCTACCGCTTCATACAGACCAATGGCTTCCAAGTCTGTCTTGAAGTTCTTCATGATCCAAGCACTGAGCTGGAACCAGTTCTGGTTATAACTTGACAGCCACCCTGGTAGCCTAGGGTTGGCCTGAGGATATAATAATGCAGCCCTTATGAACTTATTTATGAACATTTGGGTCTGCACTGGCTGAATCAGAGCAGAATCTTCCCTTGGTGTGAACCCAGGTAATAAACCAGAGAAAGGGACAACACCACCACTGGGAACACTGACGTGATACCCCATATCGTTGGCTCCATCCCTCTTGAAGATGATTTTGCCCGGCCTACCATGACTGCTAGGAGTCAGGTTCCATAGCATCTGTCGGGGATGGGTGGCATTGACAAATGCCGATAGAGGATAATCCCTGTCCATGTCGGGGAGATACATCGCCCTCTCCCCAAACTTGAACACCCAAGCCTCTTTCTTCGGGTGTGTTTGTGATTTGAAGTCTATCGCATCCCCGAATAAGAAGGTTGGCTTCAAAAATTGTTGGTTATCTAGTGATACCAACACTTTCCCATCTATCATGGACAACAGCATTCTGTCCCCTTGAGCAGCTATCAGCTGTGCTCTCTCTGCAGGATATTCCGGATTCGACTGGGGAAACTCCACGTAGGACAAATTCTCCAAGCAATTTGAACCCACCATACCAGCTGGCGAGCCAAATATTTCTGTGAGTGGGTGAATTTGCAAATCTACTGCCAAAAGAAAAAGAAAAATCAAGTTAGTGAAAATCTAATTTTAAATTTTTTACGCAGATGATTTGGTCTGAATTTTACGCAGAAAGATTAAAGACTCTGACTATGCAAACTTTACGCTTATTAAAGTTGATAAAAACTTTTAAAGTGTAAAAATTCTTTGTTTTACGCAAAGTCTTTTTTCTTGTGAAATTTTACGCTGGCACATATTGATGTGAGCGTATTGTAAAATTTACGCTGACACGTGTTGACGTGAGCGTATTTTAAATTTTACGCTGACACGTATAGACGTGAGCGTATTTTGAATTTTACGCTGACACGTATAGACGTGAGCGTATTTTGATTTTTACGCTGGCACGTGTTGTCGTGAGTGTATTTTGATTTTTATGCTGGCACGTGTTGACGTGAGCATATTTGATTTTTACGCTGGCACATATTGATGTGAGCGTATTTTGATTTTACGCTGACACGTATAGACGTGGGCGTATGTTTTTTACTTTTACGCTGACACGTATAACGTGGGCATATTTTGTTATCTCAGTTTTTACGCTGATACGTATAACGTGTGCGTGAAGTGAAAAGCTCGAGTCTTCTTCTCCGGCGAATTCGCGGTCGAAGTATAGTGCTCTACCTTTCATTGCCGGAGCTACGGTAGGGTTGCTCTGTCGGGGCGTCGCTGATAATGGGACGGTAGTTTTTGCGTGGTCGACCGATGATGAATCGGCGACGGGCTTCTTGCCCTTGCTGCCGGCGGCGGTCTTGCTCTGGGGGCCATGGATTCGGATCGAGATTTCGAAGAAAGAGAGAGAATAAAGAAGTTCGGAATTGCAAGAGACGAGTAAAGTTCTCTATGTACTCGAAAAGCTCTATTTATAGAGAAATTTTGAATCGGTTCAAATTTCCAAAATTTATGCTGACGGTTGGATATCTTGACTTTTACGCGGACTGTTGACCGTTGAGTATCCCGAATTTTACGCTAACTGTTGAATATCCCAGATTTTACGTTTCTGTTCAAAGTATTTCAAATTTTGAAAATATTTGAAAACTTTGAAGGGGGACTTGTAGGAGAGTAAAAAGTACTTCATGGACTAAGTCAAAGAAGTTGAGAATTTTACACAAAATCGAATAGAATAAAACTCTATGCGAGCTACTATCTACGCGAGCTACTTTCTACGTGAGCTACTTTACGCGAGAGCTATCCGCTAAACTTTACGCGGAGGACAGGCTGTCAGGCTGCATTTAATGTGTGTAATTCTTGTTCTGACACAATAATTTTCTGACAGCAGGATTGCACAGAAGCCGAGAGGATTTGATTTACACTAAACCCAATACTGTCGTTTAGTGTGCAGATGGGCTACTTTACACTCAATAGATTGCTTCTTTTACGCACGAAAGCTATTCGAGCTTTTACGCTCAAGGCTGTTGTGTGCGTAAAGTTTATTTGAGCTAATTTTACGCTCAAGGCTATTTTTAGCCACTTTACGCGGAAAGTTTATTTTGGGCTATTTTACGTCCAGTCTGCTACCTTACACAGGAAGTATACTTTGGGTCATTTTTACGCCCGATCTTTTCTGGCTACATGAGAACGTGGTCTGCTTACGTGGCTTTCATGCCACACTTATAGAGGAACGTGTGTACGTGCTCTCTCCATTTTTTTGTTGAAGTAGTGGGATATGTGTCACCATGCGTAGAGATCAAAACTCTACATGGGACACGTGTCATCATGCGTAGAGGATGATTTTCATCGTGGGAGCCAGTTACTCGCGTAAAGACCCAACTTTGTTGCTTTTTACGCACAGAGGGTCTAGTCTATAAATAGACTTATTTTTAACACAGACAGGATTAAGAGATCAGAGGAGATATAGAAGAGGTGATTCTGAAAAAATTCATACTTTCAGAGTGATATTCCCAGAAGCATTTCTTCAACTTTTTTCTCAAGAACAGGGTGAAGCAAAGCAGGAAAGCATTCGACTTTGCCATCAGTGCCGTTGCTCGATACCTTTCTGGTGACTTAGTTCTTCCGATTGTTCGTCTTCTTCAAGCAGTTTTCTTCATCATCATTGTATGGTCCAAGGAACAAAGTGATCGCTCTCAGATCAGACTTCCATAGCAATACTTCCCAGAACAATTTATACTTTTTGTACTTTTTCTAGTTTTCTTTCAAAAGCCAATTTTAGGCATTTTGTTAAGTAAAACAGAAGGTACTCAAAGAGTACAAAGGTGAGATAGAAAGACTTACCGACCAACTAGATCATGTTAGAAATAATGACTCTTCAACTGAGTCTGGTGAGCTTTTATCTATTAAGTTGTTGTTACACGAGACTATTAAGTTATCCGAAGAAAAAGACCAAACCATCATCCAGATAAAGAAAGACCTATCTAAGGAGAGAAAGAGTCTCCAGTATGCACAAGTCAGAATAGAAACACTTACATCTGTCTACACTAGATTATATGACACTTCCAAAAAGTTGGAAATTAGTTTAGGAAAACGGCCTGAAGTTGCTGCTTCCTATTCTAACACGTGTCAATTACCGAATCATCGGAACACGTCCAAACCAAACACTGTCAGACCAAACCATACCAAACCTATGCCCAAGAAGACTAATAGGCATGCATTCTTCTATACTAGAAAACCAAAACCTACCAATCATGCACCTCACACAACTTTCAACACTCAACATGCAAAATATTATTATTGCAGCCTCATTGGTCATATATCCTCTGCATATAGAATCAGAAAGTTAGTAGATTTAAATGTTAATGCATGGATACCAAAAAATAACCAGTCAGGACCCTACAAGAAATGGGTACCAAGAGTTTCATATGCAAATTGTTTTGTTGGTGGAACGCCCTTCACATGCTAGGAGCAAATGGATCCTCGACAGCGGTTGCTCACGGCACATGACCGGTGATACTTCATTATTTGCAACACTGTCGAAGAAGAATAAAGAAGGATACGTCTCCTTCGGTAATAATTTAAATGGGTACATAATCGGTATCGGGTACATTGGTAAGGCTCTCTATCCTGTGATTAAAGATGTCTGTCTAGTTACCGAGTTAAAACATAATCTGCTCAGCATAAGCCATTTAGCTGATCATGGTTATGGCATTAACTTCGTCAAAGACAAATATACTATAGTTGATAGTTCAACTGGTAGTACTATCTTTGAAGGTATTAGGGAAGACAACATATATGTTTTCTATCTGTTAGAAGATGCTAACAAAGCAGGTAGATGTTTGATGGCCAAAAGCATTGAGAGTCAACTATAGCAAATGATGCAAACATGGATACAATTTCAAGACTATCTACAAAGAAGTTGGTATGCGGCTTACCGGACATATCTTTCAAGAAGGATACGGTATGTAGTGAATGTGAAAAGAACAAAGCTACTCGATCCGTATTCAAATCCAAGAATGCTGTAAGTACCACTAGACCTCTACAACTATTGCACATGGACTTATTTGGACCAAGTAGAATTGCTAGTCTAGGTGGTAAGTTATATGTATTTGTCATTGTAGATGATTTTTCTAGATATACATGGGTATATTTTCTTGCACACAAGAACGATGCATTATCAGAATTCGTCACCTTTTGTAAGAAAGTACAGAATGAAAAAGGGTTCAAGATTACTCGCATTCTTAATGATCATGGCGGCGAATTTGAGAATGCAGAATTCAAGCAATTTTGTGACACACACGATTATTTACATGAATTCTCTTGCCCCAGAACTCCACAACAAAATGGAGTTGTGGAACGTGAGAACAGGACTCTATCTGAAATGGCTAGAATAATGTTAAACCAGTTTAGTCTACCTAGATACTTTTGGGCTGAAGCTGTCAATACTGCATGCTATATTTTCAATAGGATTCTAATTCGACCTATATCGAAGAAGACTCCCTATGAACTATGGTTTGATAGAAAACCCAATATTTCATATTTTAAGATTTTTGGTTGTAAATGCTTTATTCTTAATACTAAAGACAATCTGAGTAAATTTGATAAAAAAGGCCGATGAAGGTATATTTTTAGGTTATGCAACAAAGAGCAAAGGGTACAGAGTCTTCAACAAAAGAACCATGATCATTGAAGAATCAATCAATGTCAAGTTTGATGAGCTAAATCAACACTTAGACGATGACGACAATGAAGACATAATTACACCAAGTACAGCTACTGTAAAACCTTCACACAAAGATGCAGAACCTTCACACCAAGCACCAGTTGAGTCTTCAAGCAAAGAAGCCGGAACTAGCAATCCTGAGGATACGCCAAAAGAGATGAGATTCTTGGCAGATCATCCAAAGGACTTGGTAATTGGTGAGATTACCAAGGGTGTAAGTACTCGTTCCTCTAATAAAGATATAGCTTCTTGTGTTGCTTTTGTTTTGCAGTTTGAACCCAAAAATATTGAAGAAGCATGTTGTGATAATTTTTGGTTAGATGCTATGCAAGAGGAATTAAACCAATTTGAACGGAATCAAGTTTGGAAACTTGTTCCCAAGCCCATTGATCATCCGGTCATTGGCACCCGTTGGGTATTCCGAAACAAACTGAACGAGAATGGTTTAGTGACTCGTAATAAGGCTCGACTCATAGCTCAAGGATACAATCAAGAAGAAGGTATCGACTATGATGAGATTTATGCCCCAGTTGCGAGATCAGAATCCATTCACATGTTATGTACATTTGCATGTTTTCACAATTTTCAGTTATTTCAAATGGATGTCAAAAGTACATTTTTGAATGAATTTATAAAAGAATAATTTTATGTAGCTCAACCTTCCAGTTTTACTGATTTTAAATATCCTGATTATATTTTTAAGTTGAAGAAAGTCTTATATGGTTTGAAACAAGCCCCTCTTGTTTGGTACGATCGTCTAAGCTCTTTTCTACTTGACAACGATTTTTCAAAGGGAAAGGTTGACACTACATTATTTATAAAATCTTTGAATAACAATATTCTTTTGATTCATGTCTATGTAGATGATATCATTTTTGGATCTACTGATGAATCTCTTTGTCAAGAATTTTCAAAGTGTATGCAGAATGAGTTTGAGGTGAGCATGATGGGAGAACTGAAATTCTTTTTCGGACTGCAAATCAAACAAACCAACAATGGGACGTTCATAAATCAAGCAAAGTACACAAAGGATCTATTAAAGAAGTTTGACCTGGAAGCAGTCAAGCCACTTAGAACTCCAATGGCGACTTCAACCAAGCTTGATATTGATGAACAAGGCAAACCCGTCGACATACGTAAGTATCGAGGTATGATCGGTAGCTTACTGCATTTAACTGCTAGTCGACCAGACATAATATTTAGTGTTTGCTTGTGTGCACGTTTTCAAGCCAATCCTAAGGAATCACATCTGTGCACAGTTAAGCGTATCTTCCGATACCTTAAAGGCACTTCTTCTTTCGGCTTATGGTATCCTAAAACTACGTCATTTGACCTAACCGGCTATTCTGATGCTGATTTTGCCGGATACAAAGTAGATAGAAAAAGTACCATCGGCACATGTCATTTCCTAGAAAAAAACTCTAGTCTCTTGGTTTAGCAAAAAGCAAAATTCTGTCGCGTTATCAACAACCGAGGCTGAATATATCGCCGCAGGACGTTGTCGTGCACAAATTTTGTGGATGAAGCAAACTTTAGAAGACTATGGATTGCATTTTACACACATACCTATTTTTTTTGTGATAATACTAGTTCTATTAATTTGACTAAGAATCCAGTATGTCACTCTCGTACTAAGCATATCGAGATTCGACATCATTTTCTTAGAGATCATCAACAAAATGAAGATATAGACCTTGTATACATAGACACACAGAATCAATTAGCTGACATACTCACAAAACCTCTAGCGAAAGATCGTTTCAATTATTTATGTCGAGAATTAAGAATTTTAGATGTCAATAATATTAATTAATTTTGTTTTATTAAATTAATTATTCAATACTCAATGACTATTTTTGAGACAAGTCTAAAAAGAGTCTGTCTGTCACCACGACTACGGTCAAAGCGAAGCGGTATTTAAGAGTTCTCCGGTGAACCTCCGTTAGCTGGGACAATACTCCTACAGCTAATCTGAAACAGACGCAGAGTAAAGAATATTGATTTATAAAATAATATTAATTATATTATTTGAAATTTAAAATTATTAAACTTTGAATTAAATATTTGAAATAAATTGATGAAAAAGATGTGGCCCCACAAATTTTTCTTTCTATATAACCAGGAGAACCCTTGGCGAATTCGGCCCGATTTCGGTCCGAATTCGGCCAGAGTTCGGCTGGGTATATATACATATCAGTCAGAACCCGAGGCCCTTATCTTCTTTATTCTTCCAAAACCACATCAACAGCAGCAGCAGCGCCCCGAAAACCCTAGTTCTTCTCCACCTTCCTTCTTCCAATCTACGTGGAGATCTTCGTCCAAAATTTAGATTCGTGCAGAGAATCTCGTCCTCTACAGCATACCTGATTCTCGGAAAGTATAATTCCTTCTCTCCTCCACTTTCAAATTATTAGGGTTTCTAGATTTTGGGATAGAATGCCTAAGGGATTCAATCCTTTCAAGAGAGAGAAGACCGATGCCAGTGAAGAGGCATCGTCTTCTGATCTGCATACGGATTCTCTTTTCTCCGGTCCAATCGGATGACGGTGCATCGGACGAGTTTTATTTCAAAACTCTCGACCAAGCCTTACTTTGGTATGCCGACTTTATTATGCATACTATATGTACCGGATCTCCGATCAAATGGACTGTATTTCCTGACCACCGTCCTTACTTTGAGGCATTAGGATTACATCACTTTCCTACTTTATAATTTCCTATAGCTACTAATGCCATTAGATTATTTTACTGTAATTTTGTGTTAGACACTTTTACCGCGAGAACTCGTGTCGGCGGGATAGATATCAATTTCAATGATGAATTGCTAGAAAAAATCATTGGTCTACCAAACGAAGGTGCCCCGCTTGATGACATCACTGATTTTGATTTCCTCGAGGGTACAACTCTCATTAGTTTCAAGAATGAGCTTTGTGAGCCCGTGCGTGCTCGTCCTAGAAAGTTCAAGGCCAATAACCTGAACTTGTTTAACTACGAATTACATCGCATCATCTATTCTACTCTACTTCCAAAATCCACTTCAAAAGATGATGTCACTACACTCGAGCTTTCTGCTTTATGTCACATTCTTAAGGGGATTCTTTTTTCGGTCCCTAAGACTATCATTCAGATGATGGGTAGATATCGCGGAAGAGATCGCAACCTCTTTTATGCAATGATCATCCCACACATCTTTCAGAGATTCGATATTGACTTATCCACTTGTGCTCTGGACCCTGAGCCCAAGTTCCTCAAACTTTCTCGTCGCAGCATTGCCACTGTTCCTCCACCTACTGCACCTGCTCCTTCTGTACCTACACCTAAAGCACCTGGTCCTCCTCAGTCTTACCCTATGACCTTTGAGGGTATTCACCAACATCTATCAGATCTGCAGACATTCTTCGTTGACACTTCCAGGGAACATGAGTTCCGTGACGTGACTCGGTTCCAGGCTATTGCCAACTCCTTTGCCGATCTGAGATTTGTATAGACGGGTCACTCTTCTAGCTCTCTTCTTCGAGACCCTTCTTTATCTGGCTACCGCATTGACGATGAGGCGGTCCACTCTCTGTTTCAGCCAGGGAACGCATATGATTGGTATCGTACTTCTGGTGCTACTCTACATACTTCTGGAGCCGGCACTTATAGAGCTGGTCCATCTGGACATGCTGGCACTGCAGCCGATGATGATGAGGATGAGGATGACTTTTGAGTAGTTACTTTTTGAGATTGTCTATTTTGTCTTATATACTCTTTTATTTGAATATGATTTGTGACTTTGATAGACATATGTTTTTTATGCCTCAGTTTGACATGTGACTCACTTTAGTTTATTATTCAGCTTAGCATTTTATTTGTTTCAGCTTTATTATAGCATTATCTTTCTTTATGCTTCTATATAAACTGTCTGTGACAAATACCATGCCTGTGTTGTTTATACCATATCTCTTATCTTATTTTTCTGTCAATGTTTAAACCATGCCTGTGTTGAAATAATGTTAGAAGTAATGTCTCTTATTCATATATTTTTTGTGTATTTCTTCACTGATTGTTACTTATGCATTTATTGCAGGGGAGCTTTCTCTTTTGCAATTATTTTGCTAAGTGACAACGGAGGAGAAATAATATCTAACATCTTCATGGATACCGGTTATGAACAACTTTTACATTTTATCTCTCGGTACTTTTGGTACACTTTTGAATTGATCAAAACCAAGATGTTATATCGGTCAAGATTTGTCAATTATCAAAATGGGGGAGATTGTTGGCCTATTGGTCATGGTCAAACCTAATTTTAATAATTAATCAAACCCTGTCTCGATATACGAATCAATTCAGAAGTTTACTAACGACGTTTTGGACACTGATTAAAGATGGATATCTATTCAGTTCAAGACCGAAGTTGTTTGCCACTCAAGAATGTATTTCCTTAAAGTAATGTAAGTTTCTTTTTTTATTGAGTATAGGAAAACATTGTACACCAAGTCGTACTGGCAAATAGGCTATCCGAAAACGTTTTTCAAAACTGACCTATCTTTTTAAAAATGACCTATGTTTTTGAAAAACATCTATTTTACAAAAAACTTCTGAAGGATTTTCAAAAAGCTAAAATTATTTTCACAAAATCAACTGACCAAACCCTGACAGAACTCGGCCAGAGTTCATCCAAGTTGAACGTTATGTGAACGTTTGATTTTGAACTTGGTCTCCCTTCAGTTGCGGTTGGTTACAAAGAGTACTGTCCGAATTCTGTCCGAATTCTGTCAGAGTTCTGCCTTTGGAAAAACTATAAATAGAGAAGGATTTCGATCATTTCAAATTACCAATTCACTTTCAATCTCTTCTCTTCTAAAGCTTACATTTCTTCCAAAGAGTTCTAAAAAGCTTCCATTTTTAAATCCTAAGCCAGTTATAATCCTCTAGTCAATTTGTCAGTGCGGTGCGGGCTAGAAGTTTCAGAGCGATTGTAATCAGAGGCTTGATTGAAGATTGACTCTTCACAATTGAAGTTGGTCAAGTTCTTCGTATCAAAGCTCGCGTCTGTAGAAGTTGCAAGGACTTCGTATGAAAACTTGTATGATTTTCCAATAGTGGATTCAACTGGAAGCTAGAGTTCTTTCGACTGGACTAGTCCTCACAAGAAAAAAACCAGTATAAATCTCTATGTTTGCGTTTGCCTTCTGATCACTCTTTTCATTACTATTATTTACTTTGTAATTATTATTATATCTGTGATCTAACTGCTAACGAGTTTTTAATTAGAAATATTCCGCTGCCTGCTCTATTCATCCCCCTCTAGAGTATTCTGCTTTACGATTTTGTTCCTACAGTTGACTCGAAGAGTTGCGTTGACCCGATGAAGTATCTATGCGAATTGATACAAGGGTTACGTTAACCCAAGAAATACATCAAGTAAGATCGATGCAAGTGTTAAGTTGGTCCGAGAGAAAGAATTGAGTCGGTTCGAAGATTCTAAGAAATTGAATCGATATAATGCACAAGTTCGATTCGAAATAATATTAATTTTTAGTTAGTTTTATGTGCATGCTATACGTTTACACTAAAATATAAGTGGTCGATATTTTGTCGTGTTTACAACGGAGTCTGAAAAACCAAATCAACGCCTCGCAACGGACTGAGGCATATGCACGGTAAGCCAAATCAGTCGGATAATTCAATGAAGCACGAAGTACTCGAATGGCTAAGTTAGAAGAGTTGGCCATGCAACAAAGTTATAAAATCGAGCTACATCGGCTCGACAAATCGACAAGGTGTATCGGCTTAAGGTGGAAGGACTTTGACCCTTCTTTTCTACTTCTTCATGCCTAAGTAAAATGAACCATTGTATGGTAAGTTAACCTATCGAGACCACGAGCGTGGCTCGAAGGAAGAAAATCATAGTGCGTGTCGAACACTAGATAGAACAATTGAAATAAAACGTACATCAAATGTACGAGTCGCTATTGAACATCAAAAAATCACAAAGGCAAGTGCCTTAGTGCATAAGCCATAAGAACATGGATAACTATATCGACGAGTGCCTCAGTGCATAAGTCATCCGTGCTATCGTGCACAAGTTATAGAGCTACCACGTTGAAAGACTATATAAGCACGAGTGCCTTTGTGCACGAGCTATAGAACATTGAATTCCCTATCGAGGTGTGCCTCGGTACACAAGTCGGAGGGAAGGAACATACATCGTGAACACTAAGACATAGAACATGAAAATACTAAATTGGGACGTGCATCGAATGCACGACTCGAATGATATCGAATAACAATTGGTGACATGATGCCTCAAAATGTTTATGGCTTTCGGAGCATTCGTTGATGAACATTGAGTTGGGGCATTGTGCTAATAGAAATAGAGATAGGCGAATTACTTGGTTGTATAAGTTTGACGCATTTTATAGTCACGGACAACTTGTGCACAAGTTTATTATCCCTCAAACGTGGTATAATGAAAATGTCGGGACCATTCGATCTAGAAAGGGAATTTAATAAGGGTATTATGTGGAGCATTTCTATCTGTTAGGCTTGCGACCTACCATTGAAATAGAGCACTAAAAATACCGGTTATGTTTGGGAGTACTTCGGGGCGTAGGATTAGCACCCCAGGCTGAAGTAGTCACCATCGTACCCTATGTCTGCAATGGTGTTAAATCGAGTGACCTTCATATAATTAAGGAACGGTGGATTGAAAGTGCAGGCACACAGAGATCCTGAACAAGATCACTTATAACATGACCAGGAAAGATGGTAGGCGTATTCATCTTGCGTCGGGCAAGGTTGAGTGCGTCGTTGTTGGTAAGAAGTTGTACCACGAAACAAACACGAGATTGCTATATACTGTGGCTTACTTATATGAATCAAAAATAACATTCTTGCTATGATAATATGATTTGCTGCTTCGAATATGCCATGAAACATATCCTAAGGCAATATAGAGCTAATTCGTATGCTTCATAAATTAATACATTACTTAATGTTGGTTTAGCAAAATAGGTCTTATCAGTACGTGAGAGGATTAGTACTGATCCCCCACCAGATTATTTGCAGGTTCAAGGTATGATCTGCTCGCGGCGGAGATTCGCTTGAACGCGCTGAGGCATGAAATTTCGTTGCTTTGTGACGCGTGTGACCGCATTGATGCTCGCATTAAATAGGATGATGCGGCCGAGATATAGAAGGCATGATGTATGAAACGGTAAAATACTTTATGGGCAAGAGAGAACTTGAGTGTTGTAAGCCAATCAGGCAAATTCAGTTAGGCTATTGAAGCCTTTGCAACCTTACTTCAATTATTAATAAAGAGAATTGTTTTGTATGCTCTGTTTCTTTCGTTGCTAATAACAAATCAAATATAACCATTTGAGAACTTGTCATCTTGCCTTGTACGAGTACAACTCTAGACTCATACGACATCACGCCCTAGCGAGTTTGGTAAAATCGAAGCGAGGACGAGCAACTTTTTGGGTCGGGGTGTGACAACAACAGTAGTTAGCAGTATGGTCTAGTCATCATCTTGTATAATTTATATCTCTTTACAGTATCATAAACGAATTATCCAGTACAAATCATCACAGATCACTATTCAATTATTACATGCTTATACATGAATATCCGGGTACAAAGTCGGTAAGAATATGAAGACTATCTAATTAACAACATATACTCAGTAATCCTATACATGAATCTACATCTTTGGAGTGAACTCTGCTGCTAGGTCTCCCTGCTGGCCATAACAATCTAAAGAATCAATCTCACTTGTAATCAACGATCCGGTCAGGAAAGGAGCAGAGCACAATGTAACAAATAATACTTACCAACAGGATATCAATAAAATAGGTAAAGCAAGAGAAACTGAAAAGCAGATAAATATGAGAAATAACATAGCATTCACTTGCTACGTGAATATTTGCAATTGGACATCATCAACATATGGGGACTAATATGTATCATGCATATTAAATGAATAATATGCTATCAGTCATGTAAATCAGGCATATCTAATGACAATGTTATCAGTCATGCAATAATCAGACATGTCTGACGACAATGCTATAGGTCACGCATGTAATGGACATCCGACATATAAATATGCTATCAAACAAGAATTGTCCAATATCAGTCAATCACATGTTTTAGAATGTCCCTCACCCGACACGAGAAACAATGCAAGCAAGTAACACAAGAACAAGTGGAACAAATAACACGATGACAAGTGTATGTGCACATACATGTAGTAAAATTGAGTACATGTACTTGTCTTTTTTTTCGAGAATTGACAATGCCCTCTAAGTCACCTATAATAGGAAAAGTAGAATTAGCCATATTCTAAAGGTAATTCTAGACCCATCATAATAGCCTTCTAACTAAATTCTAACACTGTGACTCAATTACTATTTATCTATACTGTAACAACACTCATTCCATTATTAACTAACTATGGCCTAAGTTACTGGACTATTATACCATTTAAAAATCAAGCCATTTAATTGATCTGTTGTCCAACTAATATGGCCCACCGGGTACTAAAAGCCCAAGTCCTGGATTCATCAAGACATACTATTCTTGCTCATGTCCCAATCAACTCTAAAGCCCAAGACTCCAAGCCTTAGCATACAATCTAATTCTATAATAACACCTCAGCCCAATTCCTAAGCCTAACCCAAAGAAACTCATTCTTCACTATAGTTCAATTGTCCAATGGGTCCGATAAATGCATATTGCCCAAAATAGCAATTTGGGCCCAACGTTCCTGAAGTATTCTCATGCATAACCTAACTCAACTGTCAAAAACTCATTCAAAAGATTCAAACACAATCCCCCCAACAACTACTAAACCGTGCACGTTACTGACCCGCTTTCACCTGATTTCCAACACACAGCTTAACCATAGCTAGAGTATAGTGTCAGTATCAAAATTGTGTCCAATCCTTGCTACCCAGTGTCACATCTCTCGACACAAAGATTGTATCTTCAGGACACGGTCCTGCTCAAAACCAACCCATTCGATGTAAGAAACTCGTCTGCCTCACAACCAATTGGACAACAGAAGTTTAGAAGAGTAAACCTGAATAAAAATGTATAATTGATAATGACTTCCTGAGTCCAAAATGGCCTTCTTTACGTCCAAAGCTGATGGCAAGTTGTTTCAGACATTTTGTCAAGCACCACTCATGCATAGAAACAGGAATGAATCGTATAGGTCTTCTTGCTTATTCAATCAGGAAATTCAAAGGGAAATGCATCAAGAATTGATTATAAATTATGTCAAATAAGAACTCACCCAATCGAGTCCAATCCCAAATTGAATAAAGAAAACCAATGGAAATCACAAACTTGGTAATTCCAGTAAGGATCAAGAATCTATTAAGAAAGAACAAGTTCGATTTCTTACCAGATTTATTCGTCGATAATCGTTGTTCATCGGAGAGAATGTCTTAGAGTCGGGGATGGTCACGGAGCTTCATGGCTTCGGTGACGAGCATAGAGGCATGGTAGGACGACACGGAGGCTATACATAGTCGAAGATCGCCGAGGCACCGTGGAGAACTGCCACCAATCACTTTTCGATAGTCGGGACAAAACTTTTTTCGATAGGTGGTAGACTTTTTCTTAGTAGAATATTATGTAGTGCCCCATTTCCAATAGATGACAGAGTGTAATATGCTTGCGGCAATTCAGATTGGTCAAAAACTTAGATGAATATCTGACTCGTGGCTGAGCTTAGCTTCGATAACCCTTTTGTGGCATCGAATAAATCGATTTGGACAAATGTTACGAGAATCGATCCAACTAATGGAACGGCTTATATTAGAATAAGTCCTAGATGCAGTAGAGTGAGCTCTATATAAGAGTCCCTTCGATAGGATCAGACTATTGTATAATTTTCTTGAGTTTTTGCTGCCTGATTTTGATGAATCTGTTTTCACGTTGATTTCTGAATGCATTCTATGAATTTCGAAATGAAGGATTAAAGAAAGAATTCTGACTAAGTGTTGGTGCCATTGCAGGAGCTCGCGTAACTGAAGCTTGAACGTTGCGAAGTACTTTGACTTTCGGTATGATCAAATATTTGGTGGGTGGTTTGGCCCCTTCTTGTCTACTGATTCTCGCAAACAAATTCTTTTGCCTCGAACATATTCAAATCGATGATGCCAAGTTAAATGCATACCAATCCACTAAGATCAATAACTCGAGAAAAATGTATCGATTTAGAGTAATTTACTATGAAAATATTAGTTTCACATCGAAAAAGAAAGTTTAAGGTTCTAGAAAAAAGATAGACTATTCCTTGATCTGCAAAATAAAATGATGAAACGTTGGTTGCGACATACGGTGCCTCGAAAAATTTGGTGCCTACGTGATGCTAAATCGGAAGTACGACTTTGGAAAAAATTCGTTGCTTGAGTTGGAAAAAAAATGATAATACTGCTCAATACTATCCACACTATGCAACCCGTTTCATATATTAAACTATTCACGCATTGGAATGGTCATGGACAACTTGTGCACAAGTTTAACTTTCTTCGAAATGGTATCCGGGGCATCGGAACCGAATCGACCTAGGGGGAATGAATAAATTTGTGCTTCGGCACGAGGCATTGTGGGACCTCTAGTAGGGCTTGAAACCCAAGCTGACAGACACGTTGCATTGCCACATAGAAGTCCCTCGTAGTGCATAGCATTAATGACCACACATGTAAGTTTATAGCATGCTCACCTATTGCCTTTTCCAGGTAGAAATTAAATATCTATTTTTATGCAGGGATGAGCACGACCGTGGTAAGAATTGAGATAAATTATTATCTTTCCCTGTATCCTTTTACTAATTCAAAGATGGTTGTCGATATGAACTGAATTCATTTAGTTCTAAATAGAAAGAAAACTCCAATGCATGCCTACCTTAACAATTAGAGCCGGTTTAGACCACTGGGTTCGTCCCGCTTACTAGTACATTTCCAAGTGTACTAATCCCTAATTCTGCAAGTGATGAGGACTTTGGAGGTGCACGTCGCTAAGCCAAAGCTGAAGTTCGGAGAGGCGTTTTGAAGCTCTTACTATTCTAAAGTATTTTGAAGCTAATTTATCGAAGGCTTTCAATGTATAAAATGACGAATGTATGGAACGACAAGTGTTAGTTCAGGCAGCTTGTCCAGTATATTTTCTTTTATTTAAATCAATGGAGCCACAATGGCATATCCAATGTAATATGACTTGCACTTTGTTGCAAGCTATCAAAAAAGCATATTTTTATCTTCCTATACTGCGTGTTCAATTACTCCGCGACTTGTGAGATTTCAACTTGATGTTTCAAATAAATGATCAAATGTAATATTCTTGCCTTGTACGAGTGCAACTCCAGACTCATGCAGCATAACGCCTTAGCAAGGACGATCGATTCAGCATAATGAGAACGGGAACGAACGGTTTGTCTAATCGGGATGTGACAAATTGGTATCAGAGCACAGTTATGTTTTCTTGTATTTTTGAAAATTATTTTATTTGGAATGTTGGTTGCGATTACTCGATTGAATGTCGACATGCTGCGTGAAATAAAAGTTCCATACAGGTAAGTGCGTAGATATTTTGTAAAATACTAACGGGTTTACTTTATTTGTAGAAATGCTAAAAAAATGAAAATAATTCTGGCACAACTACCAACGTTGTGGATAGTTCGTCGAGTTTGAAGGACGCTAGCCCTAGCGAGACTGCAATAATAAAATGATACAGTTAATGGAGCTACAGCAATAACAGCTTCAGATGCAAATCAAATCCCAACTCGGTGTGCAGCAGAAGCAAATGGACGACCTAACGCAGATCGCAAGCAATATGGTGGCCAACACCAAAGCAACGGTCGTGGCATCCGAAGAGAGACAAGATATTTAAAGGAAGTCGAGGAAGAAGTTCAACCACAAACGATGAACTCTTCTTCCTTGTTCAAAGCAACGGAGTTCTGCAAGATGAATCCGCCAAATTCAATGGACAAGCAGAGCCTGATGTGATCGTGGGATGGCTCACGGAGATTGAGGACTTATTTAATCTTCTCTGCATCGAAGGGTACCAGAGGGTAGCATGTGCGGCGCTACAGCTGCAACTGAGAGCATACGGCTGGTGGGCAGCAAAAAAATAAAAATCTACAAAGCCGACTCCACAATTTCCTAAAAAATGTTCAAGGAAGCATTTCTTAAGCAGTACGTTCCTCGCGCCGTCTGTCGTCAAAAAGAAGATGAGTTCATGATGTTAAGACATGGGAATATGTCAGTTGATGATTATCACTTGAACTTCTCAAAACTTGTGAAGTTTGCCGACGCTTTTCTGCCTAACAAGGAAGCCTGGTACGAATGTTTTCAACAAGGCCTGAATGACGAACTGCAAAGGGACGTCATGAATCAAAGCTGTCGAACCTACCACGAATCCTATGATGCTACTCTTGATCGTGAGCGTATCTTTGGTTGTATGTCACAAAGAGCCATGCCTGTTGTCCGTAATAACTTCAACAAGCGTCCTAACGACGTTGCAGGATTGAGAGTACAAAAGCATCTAAACACATTCGAGAATCGACATCGCTATCATGGATTATATTGCAATAACTGTGGCAAGCATGGGCATGCCCGGCCGATTGTTAATATAAAAAAATGTTTCGAGTGTGGCGGAAGAGGCCATTCACTGCCAAATTGCCCAAGAAATGTCCCAAACCAACCAATAAATGTTCCAAATCCTCCGAAGAACATTCCAAATCAGTATAGAGCGCTTACACTGCGAGGCACAAATGTGATGCTCGTGAACCCATAGAATCAGCGCCATGGAGCACAAGGCCGAGTCTATGCATTGACTCGATGAGGCATTCGAGTCCGATACTGTTGTAACATGTTATACTCTATAAAAATATACCTGTTCGAGTA